>CARXXK010000005.1:2828668-3227740 GCA_949089665.1 Macrosiphum euphorbiae | reverse complement strand
TTTTTTTTATAAACTTAAATAATTTTTACAAATCCTTCTAAAATAAATTATTGTTTCTTTCTTAATTTTTGCAAAGCATTCATTTTTTTGTAAACATAAGTAAAAACAAAAAATTAAGCATAATGGATCGCTGGTTTTTTCTCCCCAAGGAATTTCCGCCCCACAAATGAACGTTATTTACCATCCGCATAAAAATTCGCGAAAGAATCCCTTCTTAAATTATATTTATTTTTTAATAATTTTTAACAAAAGTATTATTATACACTTATATGTACAATGATATTATTGTTATGAATATCAATTGAAAATCGTATAAAAAGTTAATTTTATTTGATATGTAAGCCAATTAATAATTATATTATATTTGTATCAAGTACCTACAATTAATACGAACTATTTTAATTTTACCATATTATTTATAGTTGTAACATTTGATAATTATTTAAAAAAATGTTTTGAAAATAAAACGACCAAGTCTCAAAGAAAAATGTTAAAACAAACATTATTGTAAAACCAATACAATATGCATTCCTACGCTCAGAATCTAAAACATATCAGAAAAATAACTCATAATAATACATTAATAAACCATAAATAATAGAATGTTATATGGCTATATTTATATCATATATACAATTTTAAAATGTTTCAGAATTTCAAATGCACACCCACACTAAATTTTAGACTTAGGGTGTGAATATTTTGTTCCCAAAATTGGAGCATTGGTCCAAAAAACCATACTGAGTATCTCCTAAATTTTAACGATATACAATTTGTGAAATTTTCAAATCAAACGCTTGAGAAGTAATACTATAAAATACATTCATAAAAGCACATTAATCAATCATAACTGCTAAGCGAAATTTGTAATTATTTTTGATCTTCACAAATGACGGTTAATGAAGAATATTGATATTTTTATCAAGTTGGGTTAGCATAAAATAGTAACAACATTAATATATTCTGAGATTATTACTACAATGAAATTACATAGATACATAAAATCAATACTTATACGTTTCAGAATAGGTATATATGATTTTATTCTAAACTTCTACGAAGTTATGCGTAATTAAACAATTATTTATACACCGTATAAGGAATCAAGTTATCAAAGATTAAGTTTTCAAAAGTTTACCGTAAAATAATATTATTATCATATTATGCTTTTACCTTCGTTCCACAGATCGTGAGGGTATATACAATTTCTATTGAAATTTGAGAATATATCTAGCGGAGATAAATATTATTTTGTTCTGCATACAATTATTTAAATACAAAAAACTACTAATACAAATTTTGTATTTGATACTTCAAAAATTTCAGAAACATTATCTACTCAGTATTTTACCGTATAATTTATAGCTTAATAGGGAGTTCTCATTTGAAAAACAGAAATTTGTTTCTATAGAAAATACTCCTTAAGTATAGTACAAAAAATCTCAAGAATTTGAAAATATATAGTCTTAAGTCTTAAAGTATACTTTAAAACCAGATTTTGAATAACTGCTTCATCGAAGGTAAAGGGGGTGAGCATGCTTGGTGGATAGTAATATAATATAAATTATAACTAAATAAATATAAAGACAAATATAATATTGGTTTGTGTCAAAAAGACTCAAAATAGAGAAGCTGAGGTTATCTAAGTTACTTTAATATGCTAGTTCAAGTTTTAAAATTTTATATTTTGGAAGCAAGATCAAGTTAGATGATTAGGACGTCTGAGAAATCAAACCATGAATAGAATTGTTAAAAGCCGCTATCAATAATAAAGAGATACTATTAACCTCAAGGAAATTAAACCTGAATATCAAGAAGAGACTCGTTAAAACATAAATCTGAGGAGCATAAAATTGTATGGTTGTGAAACTTTGTTCACAAATGAAACTGATAGAAATGTATTAGAATTACCGAAAATGTGGTGTTTGAGCAGCATGGAAAATGTAATCTAATATAGAGAAAATCCAGAAAATATGTACTTGAAATAGTTGGCGAGGGACGTTCTTTAATGGATTTTATTAAGATGAGGAAAAAAATTGCCAGACGTACATTTAGATAAGAAATAAATATTAAACACTAAAGGGCATGATAGAAAAGGGGGGAAGAATTACCTAGAAGTTTGACCTAGAAATTCACGTACATCGGTCAAATCAAGTAAAATTCTGAGTCGGAAGCTATAAAAACTAAAACAAATAGCAAGTAACCTTGTAGAATGAAAAAGAGCTGTAAACTAACCTAATCATACAATTTCTATGGTTTATCTACCTCCTATGAGCAAAGACAGTTATTTTGCTGAATTGTAATATCTTACTGATAGGTAATATTATTTATCTAAATATATACTAAGAAAAAACAGATTTAACAATAAGAACAGAGAAAAAATATATAATAATATAATAATAATTTATTAATATATAATATGCCAGTACTGAGTTTCAGTATGTAGGATGATGTTAGTTTTGACTTCTAACTCGTACTTTATAAGCCACCATAATACTTGTTTTATATTTACTGCTAGATCTCTTGAAAACATTATTATTTTCAACTTAAATATAAAGGGTATTAAAATGTGGGAATAAAAATCGATATTACCATAGATAGTTATCCATCATCATTTTACTGAACAAAAGTGTCTAAAGTCTTCTCACCTAAATAAACATTGTATATGCTATTAATAAAAATGTTCTGTTAGGTTAGGATAGGGATGCATAAGAGCCACACAAAAATATTAAAAACTAATTTTAAATCCATGATTGATAAATTAATTTAAATTTTCATTGTCAAAACTGTTAATATTTATATATTATTAAGTACCTAGGTAATTGATTATTTGAATATTATTTTAAATTGTACTTTAAGATTCTGAGTGAGGAGATAATGTATATGTAGGTAATATTTTTTATCTATTTATTATCTTTTGGTTTTACAATGATGTGTATATTAGTTGTTTATGTTTTGCAGTAAAAACAATTCAAACATCTTTTTTATAACGTTGTGTCTGATAAGAGGTTGGATGTAATTGGTACTTTGAAAATCATAAGATACAACTCCTAGTGATTTTCAGAAACTAAAAAAAAAAAAAAATTAAGGAAAATCAAGAATATATTAAATATTATAACGTCTCATTTTGATAAAATAAATATTGTTTTTAAGTTAGAATTTTAAAACTAATTATATACTAAGAAACATGAAATATTAACCAAATAGATCATATAGATCATAATTTTCATAATATTTTGTGTTCTTATGAGCTATATTTAAAAATATTCTAAACTTTCTAATTTTAATTTTTTTTTGCATAAATATTATAATAATTCTTTGTTCGTATGAAATAGTTCATCATTGAATTAAAATACATTTACACATATTAGATTTTATCTATTTACTCGATAACGAGGTAAAACTAAATAATTTATACAACAGTTGACATCATGCATAATATATATTTTTTATGTCAATATATGTGTAGGTACTAATGACTATAATAGTATAATTCATAACTTTAAAATTGACATTACTAGTTGAGTATTAATTATCTATCTAAAAATCTGTTAATCATCATTTCTGCTATTATACTATTTTGTATTACTTTTCATGTTACTTAATATATTTTCTTTAATAAATCAAAGTTAAAGAGTATACATTTTTAGATTCTGAGTGGAACGATGAATATATTAATTTTACAATGATGTGTGTGTTTTTTTTTTATTTTTGTGTCTGCCACCACCTTTTAGGACAGTAAAAGTGCTTGGATTTTCTTCAACAGTATCTTTTCCCAGTAGTTTTCAAAAGCACCGTGAAAAACAAGAAAAATTAAGGAAAAACGGGAATTTATAGGCAAAATCTGTTTTCGAGAAAATTGATTTTGGTTTTTGGTGTAACTCTAAAACAAATACATATACAATGTATATACATGCAATGTTTACTGGTTGTTTATATTTGTATTTTCTATACATGATAAAATTTTCGAAATATAATGATTTGTTTTGAACTGTTTAGGAACATTTTCATTTTCCATTTTTCTTTAGTTTTTTTTCTAAAAATATCAATAAAATTTTATTTGTTGGTTAAAAAAGCTTGAAAATTTAAAAGAAGGCTCCTACTATATTGTTACAATGATATTTGAAAAATATTAAAAATCCTTACTCACAGTTATTTTTTTATAATCATTTAAAGTTCAAAAATTGACAAAATACGGAGAAATCACGAAAATTAGAAAATTATTTTGAGTTAAGAATTCGTAAAAATTTTTCTTTTTAAATCTAAGATTTTAAAATGTAATACGAGTTTCCTTATAAGATTATCTATCTTTATCAAAAACAAAATGTCTATAGGATAGATAAATTAAATACACATGCACAGTTTATTTTTATAGTCATTTTAAGTTCAAATTTGGACGAAATTACATATTAAAAAACCTAGAATAACTATTTTGGTTATTTTGTTGTGATTGTATAATATTATTCGTGGGTACTTGAAACTTCTAAAGTGTACTATTATATATCTATGATCGTATCAAAGTTTTTTATTGATGTACAACTCGTTATAAGTACCTAATGGATATTTTTATATGGTTAATTTGGAATTTATTATAGGTAAATTTTTTTTAATACCATAGATACTGTATATAATATGTCTTATACGTAGATTGACATACCGTCTCCGCTCAGAATCGTTTTTCTTATACAATGATATTATATCATTGAATTTAAATTTAATACTGTCCATTATACAGTGACCCACGTGTAACCTACTGTACAGCAGAGCACCTTTTTTTTAATATGATTTACCTAGTGTATCATTGATCTATATAACTATATAAGTATAGGACAAATGTTCCTACTTACAATATATCATACATTTTTTTCCAAAAAACTTCATAATATCATCTTGTTATCTGTCTCTAACTTATAATGCCCGTATTATATATCATATATATATATATCATATGTATATATATAACACGTGACAATGTTATTATGGTTTAGATGACGGATACAAGATTTTCATTAAGCCGTACCATTCTGATGAATTTAAAGATTTAAAATCTCATTAAATAGATATGAATGAAAAGGGTATTTATTTATTTAAGCTTGTTATCAGATGAATGTGAAATTACATGGTTGCATATTACTATCTATTTATTCTTTGGTTGTTTCAAATTCATTTCGAATGCATATGAATCAATGCATTCAAAGACAATATTAAATAACATGACATCGTTTTAGTACAGGCTCCTTAGGATATAGTTATAACAAATTGTAATTTTATTAGTATTATCAAAATGTGACTATTTACGTAAGACTTTAACTGAAAATACTATATAATAAATCATCTGAAGAATATTATAAACCTAAGAGAAATGTTCAATTTATATTTGAATTTTATTGGTTTATTCATTTACCGAATTAAATTAGTTACTTAAACTAACAACATTTATACATTTTAAATAGCCAGGAAGTAGGTACTATAATACAAATAATACAATATAGGTATACAACTAATATAGGTAGGTACACAAGAAACAAGGCAATAAATCGATATTTATAATACATTTATGGTTTTTTGGATTGACTAAAACTGTTTCATTTATTAATTTAAATATTTATTATTTTTTTTGTCAAATATTTTATTTCAATAAATAATTAATCAATATAAATTATCAATTTATGGTGAGAATGTCTCTGAACGTCTCGATAGCTATGTTATATTTATTTGATAGAGTAGGATACTTTTAATGTTCACGTTATACTAAATAGTTTGTAAAATTTATAAACGAATTAAATAAATAATTAATTTTTTCAATATTGTTTTAAATAATGATTTTAGTATGACCAATGACCATACCACGTCATGGGTTGCATACCAACCTATCAGTTATTTAATTGGAAAACTGTATTGGAGGAGGACGCTAGTTCTGGTCTTAAAAATTGCGTTCTCAGTTCATAAATATAAAAGTAACCCGTAAGAAGTATTGTCTCCATACGTTTTAATTTAAAAATACAATAAGTCATTTATTATATGTCAACAATATCTAATAAGGTTACACATCCTACTTCGTAACACATATAACATTGAGATTGTATTAAGCAACTCAACTTATTACTGTATTCAACCAACATAATATTATATCAGGAGAAATAATATTAAATTGTACACATTATATTTATCAGAAAAATAATTAAATTTCCATTTTTGTTTGAGGGACAACCGAATTCTATTTTAAATTGTAAAATATCATAAAGTTTAATATTGAAAATTATTACATACTAATATGAATTATTCTTTCCTTGTTTCATAGTGTCGAAAAAAGTATGGAAAAATCATAACCGATATCACAACATTTTTTTTTATCAGTCTTAAATACTATTATTAATATTTTGGTAAATATATATTCATTTTTTTTTAAGATATTATTATACTTTAATGAAATCAATTTCAAACGTCCGTGTCGTTACTCGCTGCCTGCATTCCGATGGCTTAATCAAATTAGGAGGTCCGCTTTGACTTGAAAAATAAACAAAATGTATCCTCACCCCTCCAAAATATTAGTATAGCTTATAAAGAAATAATGAAATTGTAAATTTAATTTTAAGTATTTGCTCGTATATAATGATTAATAAATAATAATTTATTAATCAACCATAACAAAGAAAATTTCATGATTCCACGTCTTATTTTGTGTTCACTTTATGAGCCCTAAATAGTGTTTCTCTTAAATTATACTATATTACTTTTATTTTACGTTAGTTAATGTTCTATTTTCCAAATTTATAACAACGGTACACATTTTATTTCTCTATTTTGGGTATAGATCTAAAACCATTAAACAATAAGAATCACTATTAAATTTAGATAAATTTCTATTATTTTTCAATTTCTGGTCGGTAAATAAATCTGAATTTAATAGTTAATACACAAGATCATATGTCCAACTTAAAGGGACTTATTGCAGGTAATTTGGCGATTTAATGTCCAACTAAAATTATGTAATCATATTTTTTTTTTTTTATTTAAACTTTGTGTTACGATTCATTTTCACTATAACATTTTTGTTATCTATCAATATAATAAATATTATCCAGCCATAAATGACTCAACGGTGCAATAGTGCAATGGTTTTCATGCAACTATTATAACTGTAATAATTCCAATTCAAACAGATCATCCACATTACTTCACAAGCATACTGGAGTCGATACCAAGTACCCGTATATTGTTTCACGTGTAACTGACATAAACATAGAATTTATTTTATTCAATAACAGTTTGCCAAATAGTTGCTTATGTGTTGTTTCACTGATAACCATATTATTAAACTCCATGACTAATTTTGGATCTTTGACTATTCATGTGCATCCACTGTAACTGGACCAATTTCCAAGTTAAAATACCTACAGTATTCCATTATCTGCACATTCTGCCATAACGATCGGACCAACCATATGATGTGATCTTTGCAGCTTTTGTGATTAGCTGAAATTGAAAGTACCTTCCTTTTATACACAATTAAATATAGTAGGCACCTATACTAAAGTACTACACTACTATTTATTTTGATTATAAGCTAAAAAATAATTATTTAACTGCACGCAGAACTATAATAATGTGTATACTTCGTTGTTATTAGTGTCCCTCAAAAATATCTACCAGATCAAAAACATCACCATAAACAATCCTATATGTTGAGTGAAAATGTTTTTCAGACCAAAATGACTAGACACAAAAAAAAATAGTAATAAAAAACCCAAGATGGAAAACTTGATTACGAATTTGGCATGAATAATTATAACTTTTTTTATTATTATGTACTTTCTACAGGAATAATTCAATTATTTATTATTATTTGAACACATTTTATTACTCAGTACTCATTATTCATTAGTAAATTTTACTCAGTATTGATTTCATATAATATTAATAGTTAATTAACTTACAAATTAAAAACTATTTATAATATAATTTTAATTTATAAAAAAATAGTAAACAACAAGATGTATCCTATACTTAAGTTTATTTATTGTTCTAATTTTTGTGTAAAAGTACATAAATAACAATTTGTTTATCTGTATATTATGTATCTAGCCATAAAAATAAAACAAAAGATTTACAATTTAAGTACAGTAAATATTAACGATTTTATATAAAAACAATTTATTTATGATATATTTTATATTTTTATCTCATATTTATGTTTACATGTTTATGGACTATGGTGTAATATACTTCTACGACGAATTATAAAAGTACAGTTTTTCCTATAAAAAGCTTCAATTCCAGTAAAATGTTAGTTATATTAAGTTATAACATTTAGGTATAACTATAAACTATAATTATAATTATTAATTTTATGGTTACAGCATAGAAACATATAATATTACCTATTGTGTTATACATTATATTATGTTTGCTACAATACAAATAAATAATTTAAAATGTAGGTGGATAGTATCATTAATGGTATATATATAATATATTTGTTTAACTGTTGGAAACAAAATTAATGCATTTGGGCCTTGCTTCGGTGCATTAAAAAATATTCAATCGTTGATTATAATATGAGCTATCAAAGTGAAAATATTACAATAATGTATGTACAACATCAAAGATTTTATTTTATTCGGAAAAAATTTTTTAAACTCACTTTAAAACTTGTAAAATGTGAAATTGTGTAAGTATAGTGTATTTTCTACATTCTGAACTTAATGGTGCATTCATGCGTGTCCAGATTTAATTTAATAAACAAATGAAAATGATTAGGTATTTCAGATTAAGCAATTATAAAAATAAAACATTTGCTGTACCTAGAGAATCTTATAGCAGTTTAATTTTTGTTGTAAAGGCACTTGTACTATATTATTATTATGACGTTATTCCGATGAAATAAAATAAATTTGTCTCGTTTTCTAAATGAAACATAGATGCCTAATTTATTAAAGCATGCTCTATGGTGACATAATACGATACTCGTTTATGTGATACAATATTGTACGGTACCCTCTATTCTGTACCGATATAATTGGATCACATAAAAGTTAGGTTTCGCCCCGATCATATTTCATAATGATTGTAATGCATTCATAATAACAGAATGCTTTAGTTGACCCTGTGCGAATATTTTAACTTTGTGCCGTTATTCAAGCAGCGAGGTGTCAACTTTTTTATTTAGAGTAAAACTTGACCAAAAGTAAATTTCCTTTGAACAATATTATTATGATTGGAAGATGAAAACGATTTTACATACTTGATTTAAGATAAATCGATAAAGTAAGTAATAACTAATAACCATGGGTCCGTGTTTGTATGACTGCGAATGCGACCAATGTGCATGACGTTTTAACGTAGTCTTACTGACCGATAACCATGTGAAACAATATAATATATCTTAGTCTGGTTGTTTCAATTTTATATTTTTTACTAAGTATTATATTATATTTTTCAAGGTAATTAGTATCCGAGTTAAAATTGACCTATCTATTATAATATCGTTTGTACAAAAATCATTTAAATTCTTCTCGTTTGTTTTTACTTTTTTATTTTATTGATATCCGATAGTCTAATGATACAAAGTTATAGATTGAATAGAATTTTTACCACACCAAAACGTGATGACAGACACAAAAAACACACATGCAAACACATCAGTGTAAAACAAATACACTCAGAATCATTGCTCCGCTCAGCACTTAAAACAATTCAATTTTACATTTTATAGTAAATAAGTCGTTAGAGTAATAATAGCTCGAATCAATATAGTTACATAAATTAAAACAAAACCAAAAAACCTCAGAACTTAAAAACTATTAACATTTTTAAGCTGCTGATAACAGTATCATTTATTCACATAAAAATAAAATAAATTATTCCAACACTTTAACTTTTTACTCAGAGGATTAAATTCAATTATAGCATAAATCATAATATAATTTATAACAACTACCTAAAAGTTTAATGGTAAGTAAAACTTATCATTTGACATTGTTATTTATGTTTATTTTTTTCTATATTTTTAGTTTCATATTTTAAATTAACGTTAACAGACATTATTTTATTTAAGTCGACCAACAATTTAACAAATATAAATATTACATTTATTTCTCATAAAATAAATAAATACATACAATATATTCCCAATTCATCACTAACATGCTGGGTGTGACAATTTAGTATAGTTTATGCAACCATAAACAAATTTTGAGAACTTCGGGTATAGTAAAGTATGTTATGACTTATGAACAATTATAATAAATACTCGTAGTTAAGAACAAAAAAAAAAAATAATAATAATAATAAATTACAAATGAACATCTTCAATTTTAATGAAGTAAGTTTATAAGTTATATAGTTTACTACAAAATTAATTAAGCGATATTAATGTTAGGTATCTATCTTCACAGACATAATAGTCGTTATTTTTACATTATTAATTTAATAAAGTATGTTAGGAAATAATTAATTTAAACCAATAAAATTATAAGTTGAAGTAGAAGTGAAATTACAGTCAGCGAACTAATTTAGTACCATCTGCAATCAGTAACGTTTCAAAGTGGTAATGCATCTCGTCAAAGTAAACTAATAATATTATCGAATTTGAGGCTCTACTGAGTCAATCGTTGAACTGACAATTTTAATTCATTCAATGCGGTGAATATGACCTGATAAAAGCGTCTATATCGACCGGGTTACGACGAAACAAAAACGTCGAACACTTTTAATTAAATTATGTTATAAAAAAATGAACTTACCCTTTTGGTCTTTTTCGTATAGAAATAAAAAATAATGATAAACAAGTTAGAGAAATGATTTCAAATATTCAAATAATTAATGTGTGTAATCTTAGCTATACTAAATATTATATACATTACGTCCAATCCGTCAAATCCGAAGATGCATAAACATTTAGAAACCCTAGAATATATAATAATATTACTATTATTATTATTATTATTATTTATACCATCAGTTATTCAATTCAATCGACATAACTTTGGGCAGAGGGTATAAAGCTATTTCAATGGCGGATATTTATGGCAATACATTAAACCCGACACTCGTCGGAATCGTATACATATTACTATTATTATTATTATTATAATGGACCGTTTGAATAAAATCCACATTAAACCATTAACGCTTTTACTATCGTGTTTTACGTTCGCCAATCAATCAAGAAGCCATCGAATACATGGCAATATAATACATGAATAGCATCTAGAAATATCATCCATTACAGCGTATCCTGAATTTTTACGTACCTGTCTGCGTATAATTTGAATTTCTTTGGTTAAACACACAGTGTTGGATTTAAAGAAAAGGCAAACATTACAAAGGATCTATAAAAAAAAATTACTCGAAGTTAAGACACATTATCGTTTTTTTTTTAGTAAATATTTTTTAGTTAAATTGCCTTAATATCAAGTTGTATGAAAATTAACTACCCACAAATGAATAAGCAGGAACCTGTCTATAAAATTCACAATCAAAATCGTAACTATGTTGTTTTATTTTAAGTGAAATATTCATAGTGAAAGAGATATTTTAGAAAACAAAAATAAATACGCTGCATCTTAATAGTCTATTTGTGGTACGAGTTGCGGTGATAGTGTTATTACTTATTACCTATATATCTACCAGTAAGTTTAATCTATGCCACTACAGACGACGAGCATAACCTATCATTCCTGAAATCATTAGATTCAATCATTTTCCGTTTCATTTTGGATAAGTATAATAATAATATATAGTCGAACACAATGTTGAGGGGCCAAGTCCCGGGGCGACCATATTTTCTGTGTTAAATCCACCTAAATAACGTCACGGAAAACACGTGGAGTATAATAATAATATTACCTATAGTCGAGCATAATGCGGCATGCAATTGATCCGATATCAAGTTCAAGTACATAATATTATATATTTTAAACCTGCCAGGATAATAATATTACTGTAATAATATTCTGATTTTATTATAACAACAAGACATACAGTCAATGTTGTATTTAATATATGCTCCAGAAGACATATAGGTACACAGTGAATAATAAAAATAATTTAAAGTAGTATCAGTTTCAAATTTAATCCTAGGTCATGGTATTTTTTATTACGTAAAATCGTTTCAATACCTGCAGTATTAAAAATGCTTTCACACCATGGACGAAGCACAATATAGATCGGGTTGACCATTAATTATGGCGTACATTTTGAAGGGGAGTAGCGAACATGGCACTTTAAAAAATAGATAAACTAGGTAAATCTTCGGTTTTTTGTATAAAATTAAAATTTCTCCGGTGCCAGGGACAAACCACTCTAATACGTAAAAATAATCGCAAATGCAAACGTTTTCTATAAACCGTTCTATCTTTTGATCCGGTTAATGTAGCGCGACGCGACGGGTACACTCAAACTCGGAAATGCGTATCGCATCTTAAAATAGTTTTCAATGAAAACTAGGTCGTCTTATCTTTGTTTTGTCCGTTTGACGCAATATAATTCTGGTCGACATTTCCACTTCCGATGCGGTACAGTCTGTGTATATACGTCTCGAAATCCGATCCTCGTCTTCCATCTTATGCCATTTTTTTTTTTTTATCATCATTATTATTGTTATTGCACAGCCGAGTCAAAGAAACGGTTTACACCGATATCGAACGGTCCGGCATAAAAGGCGTTGGATTTATCCATTAAGTGCTGCTGCAGCAGCGGCGCACACAGACTGCAGTTGCACAAAAAGATAATTTTTTTACGCTTATAAATTAAATATATATTATAGGCTTTTGATCGGATAAAACCAGTGTAGGTATTTGTAAAATTTAGTAACTATAGACAGCAGTAGGCGGATAAACATAATATTATAGTAGACACCCATAATCCAAACTGGGAATCGCGTCAAATTCGCGTTTCGTATATTATTATTATGGCCGTTAATGTTAATGTTATTGTTATAAATGATACTACCCACTTTGGTTTTGTCATCATAGATAACGGACAACCGATGATTGAGACCCAATACGAATACAATACGAATAAATGAAGAATAGATTATGTTCATACCGACGTCTGACACCTTCAGTGATGGTTTTTAAATAAGTGCATCTCTCTTAGTCAGGGTTATCGCTCCTATATAGTGGGTAGAATATTACCCTCGAGGGAGAGCTCGAGTTGGTAGATATTCTCACCAAACAATAGCTACACATTTTAACCATTTCCATTTACACGGTTCCGTGACCAGGTTAAGGTTAAAACGGACCGGTATATACCCACCAACAAACAAGAAATGCGTCTTTACTGCGGTTTATGGGTTGAAAGATACCGGACCAATAATACTAACTAGATGACGATTGACGAGCATTGTATCTTACCACTTCTTCGGTGGACGGAAAATCATCTTCTCTATTCGCTACAGGATTTCAACACGTGTACACTCACACTTCTGTTTTTAAAATAATTTACCTTGAATGTAACGTCATTGTGTTTATAAAATAAAATAGTACAAAGTGCTTTTTTTAGAAAATAAAAACTGGTGAAATAAGATTTTCTCAATTTATATATTTACTATTTAGTAGTCGTGCACTCATACTTCTAATACAATCATATCAAATTCTTAAAATTTTAGACGGCTATTATTGTAAACCATCATCTCACTAAACCTAATGTACATTATTTAACTTCTGCTATTATTACAATATATTGATTACTCGTCATTTGTTTTTCTGCAAGTGCGTTTCTGTAACTTTGTGATAGTTGATAATCGTCAATAATATTGTGATTATTTTCAAATCAGTTTGCACGTCTCATTTATAATACCTATATTACCTAAAAAGAGTACTTCATACGTTGTTTTAAAAATGAAATTATTTTATTTACCTGCTGCAGTTGAGTAGGTATCATTTTCGGCAACACTTACCGAAAAAGCACTACCAATACTCTAAAGTCTAATCGGATAATTTTTGGCTGTCGCAACTTCAGGGGGGTTTCAACAAAAGTACCCTCCAAACTGCCAAACGTGCCACATCAACACGTCAAACCGTTCGACCGTCCTACCCTCACAGTGCGTCCGGCTGACGTCTACAAAATAATAATATAATAATATAGGTAATAATAATAATAATTATATTGATAGTTATCGCTTTTTTTTTTCGTGTGTTTCGAATTTGTTTTGGAGCTGTTCGAGAACATAATAATATTGTACCGTATACAAATCTCTGTAAAACAATAATGACTAACAAACAAACAACAACAACATCAGCAACAACGGCCACAACAACAACAACAATAATATAATCATTTAATATACAACTATATATTATTTACTCCCTCTATTTAGATTTATAAACACCGGTAATGTCGACCCTTTTGCCTACCGTGATTCGTACCGTCGGTTATTATACGCGTATATAGGATCAATAAATGTAGGTACTACGGCGTTTCCTCCAAATGCAAATATATGGTACGTACAACCCTTTTAAATTAATACTCAAACTAATTACACGCATTCGTAGAAAAATCGGGACAGTGCGTTTCCTGTCTTACGATCATAGTCGCATTGTTACACGATTAATCGATGCACGACTTTTATTAATCTCGTGATAAACCAAAAGGTGCTTAATGAGTAGATGGGCATCGAGAACGAAACACGGTATACGGAATCCGTGCACAAATAACGATTAAATACCAAAAATTTAATATGTTCTACATTATTTTACTAGATTTTCATCCTAGGACGTGTCCAGAACAATTTAATTCGAGTGTGAAAGTATTCGTATTCTTAATATGATATTATAATACAATATGATATTATATAAAAACGAATGTCTCTTCGTTCGTAATCCGTACACTTAAAAACTGAAAAACCGTTGCCACTAAAATTTTTATCAATAGTTTCATTGACACTCTGATAGTTTTAATAGTTTAATTTTTTTTAACCTCTGTAGGTCGATATAGAGTGATTCACGCTATATCTTTGAATTTTGATTTGGCTCACGAAAATCGAGCATTTTTTTGTTTATTTAAATTTTTTTCATATTTAAAGATTGTATTAATAGAATTTTAAGATAAGATTAATAACAAATATATTTTAAAAAAAACAACAAATCTTGAAATGAAGTCCAGAATGACCAATAATTTTAGAGTAATTTTTTTTTACTAAATCGTTTATTAACTTTTGTTCCTTTATATTGATGAAATGTTTTTTTTGTGTATATTATAATAGTTTAATTCACTATTATAATATTATGTACCTTTAAGATATGTACATCATTTATTTAAAACTTCCCTCTTTATAAATTAGAAAAGGTTTTCAGAACTATTTTATACATACAATAAATTATTAAACTATGGTTTTATTTAAATTATATATACACCACAAAAAATATATTTTCTAAACTATGTTTTCAAACTTGTAACTCTGAAATATAAAAGTATAAAACATCGAATAGCACTACGCAAATGAGTAAAAAATTTTAACTTGAAATGATAATGTTTCACACTATATTTTACATACATTTTATTTTTGTATATGCAACATATTGGGCACATGTTACCAATAAGTAGAATACGTTATTGTCGAGTTATTGCACATGAATACTTAAATCCAGTTCCTGTACTCTATATAGGTATAATACGTAACTACTGAGAATACTGATTTGGACCATTTTTTCTAAAAAAAACAAGTGTCAACAGAAAAAAAAAGATTTTAACTGAGATGCTATACATATACGTGTTCATATTTTTATATACAAAAAAAATATATGTAGGTACCTATATTTATTTTAGTTGAAGCGAATAATCTTGTCATTTATTATTTATTTTACTATAATTAAATTGTAGAAAATGTCAATTAAAATAATCAACTAAATACTTTTAAAGTTTATGAGGTTAAGAGAAATATTGTACGTTTGGTATAATCTATCGTGAGCATTAAATTTATGAAATTATTCTTAATAAATCATGATTAGTTTACACATTTATCCTTTTTCTTTTTTCTATTGATCTTAATAAATTTCAACTTCAGATAATATATGGCCATTAGTTAAGCTTTTAATATAGATTTATTTAACACTTCATTTTTTCATTTATTTAATTTTCCCAAAACAGATTGAATTGTAATGTAAAAGTTAACGTTTTTATGTTCTCCTATTTGTGTTATGATCAGATAAACTGTAGGTAATTTGATTAAAGCAACTACAAAACAATAATTAACCATTTCGTATAAATTGGTATATATTGTATGTATAAATATACTACTTTTTTGATAGTTGTATTGGCCCAAAAAATGTATTTTATGTAAAAAACTATGTAAAAAATAGTACTTTATCATCATTAATTTTATATGAACAAACTTGAAACTTTAATACTATTTTCAGACACTAATTGACAACTAAGTTATTTCTTATGGGGCCTTTAAATTCGATGGTTTATACAAATCAAATAAATCGTAGATTATCCTATAAGAACCACAAGCCAGTAAGAAAAAAAAATGCTTTAGTAATTATAAGCGTATGGGTGTATGGCTACCTGTAACCTGCGTTCTACTAAAAATTAGGTTAATATTGGTATTTATTAAAGGTCTTTCTTCTTTTACTTGACCTATCAAACCAATATACTCTATATATTATGCATATACTTAAAAAACATGAAACTATTACCCACTGGTTATTATCTGGGTTTTTTATTTTGCCTTTTTCATAAATTACAAAACATAATATCCTCAATAACATAGTTATAATAATATTATAATAGTATGGATTTATAAAAAAGGTTGATTTATATTTTATCGACTGAAGAGGGAGATGTATCTTATATTTTAAACTTGACGATACATATTTATGAATGAAATGTATTCAACCAATTAAAAACAATTCCGTTTACGGCGAACGACGTAGGTAATCTCAACAAACTTGATACCCTATTACCTAGATAGTTAATTGTACTCATAAATATACACACACTTATTATAGATTTTCATGATTATAAACTACACAATAATAATATATTCATTTACATATTTTATAGCCGATTGCATTCTTTCACCGAATAATATAGCTCGATTACAAACATTTAAAATGGAAATTGGTATATGCATATTTGAACACAAAATATGTGTTTCGATTAAAATTGTCTGTAGTGGAGTTTCATAGTTATTTTCATTCATACCCAGCGTTGTATCAAGTCCATAAATCTTGAGCTTACACTCTGAAATTTAATGTTGACCCACTTTTGATTTATTAAAAAAAATATATCATAATATTACACTTGTATGGTTTTAAAGGCTCCGACCTTTGATTTTTCATAGTTATGGGTAGGTACAATACCTATGTTAATGTGGCTGTAATTAATATTTTATAGTGTTAAATTATCAATAAATCATTGACGATATTGTTGAAATTATTAAAAAAATAAATTAATAAAATAAACTATAAATTATAGTGCAATATCGTTCATAAAAATAAAAATAAAAATATACAATAATATGATATTTAAAAATAATATGTAGGCACTATGTAAAAATTTTTGCCAGAACTTTTTAAATAAAACTACAACGCAATTTGGTGCACTTTTTTTGGAGCACCGGTGAGTTGGCAAATACTTTAAAATGACTGCTTACAGCCCAACAAAACTCTTAACAAAAAAAAACAAAAAAAAAAAATAGCTTATAGTCGGAATAAGTTTGAAAGAAATTTTAAAATTCATTCTAATGTTAACGTTTATTAAAAATTGTATAAAATTTCGTTTATACGGCGTATCAGCAACTCTATATGTTATAATACTTATAATATTTACATCGATGAAAACCACTATAATCTTAGAACGAATACTCTTCAACTATATGTAGTATGTGGGGCACATTATTGATAACTTTGATGAGTATGCACACAAAAGTAAGTGGGAGATGGTTCGAGGGATTCGGGGATAATCGTTTTTATAATAATATTATATTATTATTAAGTATGTCATAATAATAATATGCGAATCACGACTTTGTCCGTCAATCAAAAAGATGTTGTAATGTGATTTCTTGTCAATGCATGTTATATTTTTTGTTTTTGAAAGTGTTTGCATAATAATATCATTATACTGTAAGTGTTGAACCATTGATAAGTAATAATATTAAAACGTTATTTATTATAAAACAATTTTTATAAGTGCGCACGCCAAACTTTATATTCCTAAATACCATTGTCGACGAGTCTCAGAACATTTGTAAATTGCTTTCACCCGTCTGTATATTCTTTTAGATCATTAAAATAATGTGTATACATTATAGGTACATGGAAAAGAAATTAAAAAATTATATGGATGTAAATACTAAATATAATGAAAAACTTCAAGTAGGTATACTATTAAATATTAACTATTAAATATTGAAATAAGGTTTGAAATATATATATTATTATTACATTCCTACCGAAATTAAGAAAATCTCAGCTCATCAAATTCTTATATTCTTAAGCAAAACGTACTCTCTTTTATACAAACATAAAACAATTTAAAATTCTTTATTTAAAAAACAATTATTATTCTCATAATTTAAAATGTATAAAAGTTATATTATATTTCTTTTTATGCAGGGCTGGTCCTTGAGGGACTGCTAAAAATGGCGTGTGTATTAATTGTGACGATTGTTTGAATTCAAATTTTTTTTTTTTTAAATTTTCAATTATATTTTGACATTTGTGTAGTAGTACTACAATAATTTTGAATATTTTTGTAAATGACGTCATTCCGTATATTGAAATATAATATATAGGTGCTTGTATTTCTATTGCTTTGTTTTTCCATAAAACCAATATACTTTTCTTTTGTCATCTACATCTATAGTAAATAATTATTTGAAAATTATATAGCTTGCTCGTTAACAATATTTACTGATAAACGAATTTAATTTCGTTAAACTTGTTTGTTTTATTGCTAATAAATTACAGTAAATACAAGTATGAAACACAAAGATATTATTTACCCAATCATAGAGCTTACATTTTATGAAACAAAAAATAATGAAATAATACGAGTAATGATTTTCTTTTTACCCTAAAATATAAACTTTTTATTTTATTTTTTTTTTAATAAATCCTACACTAAAGACATTTTTAATCAGTGTTTGAGAGTTAGCATGCAAATACGTACTAATTACATGCTAAATATTTGCATATATTTTTATTGCTTTTTTTTTTTGAATAACTGTAAAAGTAGGGGTGGTTGAAGGCATGGGAAAACACGTACGTTTCGATCACAACTAACGATTATGTGGTAGGAACACCCAGATAGAGACCTGGTTAGTGCGAACACCTCCACCTCGTCAACCCGGACGTAGAGAAAAGTGACATGATCACGTCACGAACACGGTCCCAGAACAATGGGGGAATAGCCCTTCAGAATACAAAAACAAAAAAAAACAAATAAATGGATTAAATTCGATTGTTTCTTTTATACAAGACACATATGGTATGTAACCTATGTATTTCGAGAGTTTTATAAGATAAATAATTTTAAAGTAATAAATAACATATTATACTTTTTCACGTGGTAGTTTACCTCGTATGGAGCATTATTTTTTTTTTTAGAAAGTTGAAACTTAAAACTATCTACGACAATATGACTTGTTTTAACATGATAATATAAACCACACATATTTATTTATGATTATTGGCGTAGCTGTTGTATTTATTTGTATTTGTGATTAATGTTAAATTAATTATTAGGTTCAGTATAATATTATTAGTTTTTAGAATAAAATTAACTAAATTATTTTTATGCGTATGCGTGTAATGTGTAGGTGAAACGTATGAAATAATTATTTTAGAAACAACTATAATAACAATCATTATATTTGTATGATATACTTTATTTTTAATAAAATAATTTATATTACAAAACAGTACCCAACTGAGATTATAGATATTCAAACAAGTAAAAATAGGTTGTAAAACATGAATAATTATATTTTTTAGTAAGAAACAGAACTACATAGTCTAGATCAATTTTTATTTTATCTTCATTTTGTTTATAATTTATGTATTTTTCATATAAATTATTGCTATGTTTTATAACTACAAACAATAAATAAAATCATTCATCATATTATAATGTACGCACATTACAAAAATGGTTTTAAAATAAACCAATAACTTTTTATTATTTTATTGTTATTTTCTTTAAATGTGTTTATTTAACATTTTTAATTTAAATATCATAAATATATTATAGATATTTTTTTAACAGATAATAAAATTTAACGGTCTAATAAAACAAATGTATTTTGTTGAAGAAAAATATTATTATTGGCATTATTGATTTAGTCATCAGTTATATTAATATCTTATTAAGTATTTTTATATGCGTAAAATATTTCTTTTTATGGGAATATTGATTTTTACACTTGGTTTTTTCATGTTATTTTCACTTTAAATTTAAATTTAAATTACTAACTATAAGTTTTATTTTAAATGTATTCTATTATTTATTACATAATTTCATAATATTATATTTCATATTTAAAATTTCATAATATTATAGTTGCATATTCATGGTTCATTGTATGACCTATATCTGCATAATATTATACATAATTGTTATAGATAATTTAGTCATTTGAGATACGCTCTAATTACATTTGTAGGAGATTCCGGTTTAAAACTTTTGTCAACTAAAAAGTACAAGTTTAACTGTTTGCTTGTAATGTGTGTAACTACATTAATGAATATTAAATAATATTTTTTAATACTTTCCTTGGTCGAAAATATTTTTTTTTATCGTATCAGCCAAATAACAAATTACCCAGCTGGGCGATGTTTAAAGATTAATTTTATTGTATATGAATTGTACTTTTTAAATCTTTAATAAATTGTATCGCGTTGGAATCTGCCTTAAATATAAACACGCTTTGTGGTGTCCGTCTATAAACCAGGTATAATAATATGTGATTCCCGAGTCTTCTACTTATTTCATGTTATTTTAGTCGTCAGAAGAAATTTGACACTAACCTTAAAACGTCCACGATATTCCGCTGTGACTAATTAATGAATGGTTTGGCTGGATAGTGGTTTTTCTCGGTACAAAATAAATTATACGATGAGTATAGCATAAAGAAAAAAAACGATACTGTATCCCTCGTACTGTAGTAATTGCAGGCAATAAATTGCAGTCTAAAATGAGGAGTGGCACGTTAAGCGGAAAACTCTTAACAAATTAGCAAAATATATGGGAAAGAAACTGTTGTAAAGATGGCGACTCCAAACGAGACTGAAACATCAGTTTTTCAAAAAACGGCACGATCGAAAGTTTATACAGTTGTAAATTAATGCCCACGCGATAACTTGGAGTTTTAACTATATATACTCAATATCGGTATTTATATAAATATAATTATGTATATCACTGTAAATAGTTTAATATATATTTAACTGCTTTAAGCATCGACTAACATTTACTCAATATTTTAAGACTTTATAACAAACAAAGCGTATACTATTTTTATCGACAGTTAGATGGTCGTAAACTATTTTGAGGTTATACCTATAGTTTATTGTGTATACATTTGTATAAGCTTTCGGTTTACTGAAAAATAACACATGCGTTTTAATTATCTCCGAGAGAATAAAATACATTTTTTTTTATGTTTTTAGATTCATCTAGTTGATTTGTAACATGCTTTAAGTTTAACCATGGAAAGTGATGTAATAAAATATGCGTTGATAATATAATTTTAAGCACGAGTTTCCACCGACTAAACTTTATAAACACCTAAATTAAATTGTTTAAACTCCCGTAAATATCACCTGGATAACTATAAAAAATGAGTGTCTTAGACCTTTTTCATTTATTTTACGTAAACTATAATGTTCGTACTTAATTTAATTAAGCTTAAGTAATTCCAATGTATCTACTCATGTCCGAAGAATAGTTAATGCAATAAAATATTGAAGGTGAGTATGTAATGTAATTATTGTTGTACAATGAAATAATGCAAATTATATAAGTTATTTTTGTGTCAAATAATTATTATTTCCTTTGTGTAATACGCGTACCTAACTATTGTTGATTTAGTTACCAAATTATTATAATTAAACATGTATCTTGAATATAATATTTTTATACTACCTATAGTCTTAATATAATTATCAAAACTACGAGAATTTTTATCTACAGGTCGGTTGTTCAAGCAGCAAAGTTTAAAAATTGCGTTCTTGAAAATCAAACAATTGTAATTTGTATTTCATTTTACAAGAATCATTATAAAATTACAATTCTATAATTTTACCTTTGTTTCTATAACTGTATTTTATTTAATTCCCTGTAGAATAGTTAAATATAGGTAAATTCCTTCAAATTACCAAATACAAATAACTGAATAACTCCGAACTATAGAGCTTTAGTTAATAGTAGGTTTCGATTGTACGTCGCCACTCGTAATTGCAGAGTAACTCACTGTAATTATAGATGTGTTAAACATTTTAAGCCTGTGATATACTGATATATGTATTATTTGTATTTAATTTATAGACGAAAAACGATTAAAAGTCGACAGCAGACAGCCTCTATTTCTAAGAATATTTATATTTGTTGAGTAGTTTTTTTTTATTCTATAATTTTTTATTGTCATAGGGTACAGTTGGATTTTTTTTTTCAAAAACATCGTAATAATATACAATTATTAGTTAAGCTTAAAAAAGTTAGTTTACTGTTTTAATTAGTGCATGGATGAAACTAATTAAGTTTTTACAAAGTTAGTTATTAAATAATATATAAATTATATAGCTTAAATTTTTTTTAACTAGTTATGCTCACCTTTGCTTATTATACATTTTATATTTATGTTATATTATTATTACCTTATATACCTATAATTACAATTCCTAATAATACCAATATTATGTAGGTGAAATATATTATAATGTAGTGAATATAGGTGAAAGGTATAAATAGCATAGTTAATTATAAGTATACATATTTTTGAAATTTGACTACCCGTGTATATAAAATAATAATAATATAATGAGTTGCAAAAAGTTTCATGTCACAACCTCAATAACGAGATACACTCGAAATCTGCGGCAAACCGAGATCCCAGTTTTTAACAATTTTAACTAAGTTAAAGTTATTCATTATAACTTAGCTACTTTTGCAATTTAGATACATATAATAAGATTTAAATTTATTTTATCTACAAATTAAACTTGTTTTGTATGCAGGACTGCGTTTTATTCATATAATATCTTGATTCAAAGAAGCGTAGCATAATAATATTTCGTTGTTGCCTAACCTAAACTAAAATATAAAATATTTTAAACACTGCTCATTTATAGGATATACTGAATTATTAAAAAATATATTTAATTTAACCTTGGTTACTAAGAACTAAATCTAAAAACTTTGATACTTCCAAATATATGTTCATTGAATTACTAATATATTATCTGGAAACCCAAATAATTTACAAATGGCTCTCAGCTGGTAAAAGTTTTTGAAACTGTTATAAATTACAATGCTATACTTTACTTTTCCCAATACGTATTTTTGGTACATTTTGTATTTATAGTTTCTATACGGGAGAAGTTAACACAGTAATGTCTTCATAATAACTACTGATTTCAAATCTTAAGTCAATTTTTTTTAGCCAACAAAAACTTATATCCCGTATAAGTTATCCAATTTCACCAGCATGATTAATTTTAGATGCCAAGTGGAGCAATGTACGTATTAGTTTAGTAACGACGTGTATTTTTTTTTTGTGTCTGTTATCATCTTTTGGAGCATTAACTATATACCCGGCCGATCATCAAATTTGATTGTGGTTTCTGGTAATAAAACAGATCTAGTAGGTACTTTGGGGAGTCAAAAGTAGACAACTATATTCTTTGGAAGAACCTTCTTTTCAAAATAATCGCCAAAAACTATGAAAAAATTATCTTTTAGTTTTACGTCCGTGTTACATATTTTTCAAGGTACCTGAAACCGCTTTCTGAAGCATTAAAAAAGCTTATAAAGTTTTAACCTTCCGAGGTTTAAAATTGAACATACAATACATCGTACTTTTAACAAGTTATTGTTTCTTGGTTATAGTATTGTGGATAAACATGAAAAACACAAGGAAAAAACCCATCGGCAGTACAAAGTGTGGTAAATACATTTAAGAATACACCAATTTTTTGAGTAAATCTTGTTTCGTTGAAATTTGTGTTTGTATTGCTTTTATTTTTGTTTTCAGATTAAACTTAATGTAACACAATGCAATAATATTTATCATCCTACAATAAACATGTTAAAAGTTTTAGATTCTGACTGGAGCAATGAATGTATTGGTTTTACAATGATATAATGCGTTTTTAATTTTTTTTTTTTGTGTCTGTCATCACCTTTTGGGTGCATTTCCTACTTCAGTATCTTGTTCGATGGGAAAATGAATCTGCTTTGAGAGGTCAACATTTAAATTTGAGTGACAAATATGATTAAACATGAAAATGTACTTCTATAATTACCTATATATCACATGTTAGTATAAATTACGCGTAACTAAATGTTTTATACAGAACCATGATATAGTATATTAAACTGTAGAAATTCATCGTTGTTAACATATCAATAAATCTTCAAGAACATATTTTAAACTACGCTAGGTATTGAAATTCTTCATAATATCGTATATTTTAATTAAATACCTGTGCATAAACGGGTCTATCATTTTTCGTAGTTTCTTGACTCTGTACACCATAATATTCCACGATGTTAATGTATAATATATTATACCTACCTCACGTTATTGTCTGCGGTGTTATTGCATAATATTGTGATATTCGCAAGAAATACTCATTTATCAAAATTGTAATACATTTAGTAGGTATACATAATCATCGAAAACTGTATTATAATAATACGAGTTAAAAATCAGAAAACTGTAAAAAAATTTCAAAAATGATTAAAGTTATCATGCTTTAAAAAATAATGTTATTTGAAGAATAAACATACATTTTATGGAAATACTTAATACGACTTTCTGGTAAAATATTTTTTAGTTTTAGTTGATCATTGACTTATCGTTCATAAAAAAAAAAAAAATGTTTAATGATATCTCTTTATTTTGTATTGTACATATTATGTACCTACAACGTTATGCAAGTGCAGCAGATATTTGCTCCCTTGACTAAAGTAAACGGTAAATAATTTTATTCAAGCTAAATCCCTCCAAACATAGGTACACACCGTTATCTAGAAAGTTCTATTGACTTTACGACCAGCATTGTGGTTTATGTATAACAACGCATTATAATTCATG
Organism: Macrosiphum euphorbiae; assembly: GCA_949089665.1. Lineage (NCBI taxonomy): Eukaryota > Metazoa > Arthropoda > Insecta > Hemiptera > Aphididae > Macrosiphum > Macrosiphum euphorbiae. Next base: position 3,202,473 of record CARXXK010000005.1, on the reverse strand, counting down.
AAACTATGTTTAGCAATAAGTGATTTAAATGAGAAATATGGATTAAAACAAAATATTATGTATATATGTATTTATTCACCAACGTTATTATATAAATTGCATTGCAAAAACCATTAAACAACGCTATGGGCTGATCCCTTTAATTGGAGAAAACTCATTACATGCTATTTTCTAGGGATTACACGCGAGATATTAATGTTCTTTTATGCGGGAATTATAAAGTCTGATACACACAATTTTAACAATAATAATACTCTTAAAAATTAAACTCACTTTAATTCAGACCACAGGGATGAAAAAAATGTTATACATCGGACGAGAAAAAAAAAAAAAAATATTGAGGTTCATTGATCGTCGTCGTCGTCGTAGTGTTTTGTCATTGTTGGTGTTTCAACTTTTTTAACTCTGTAAAAACCTTAGGGGTTTCACTCGAACCGCTGCGATCATTAAAATGAAAATATATCCACGTATTATCTATCATTATACATTCTGAGCGGACCGCGATGAATGTATTTATTTTACAATGATGTGTGTTTTATTTTTGTGTGTGCAGTAGACATTTTGTAGTTGAAAAAATGCTACCATCTTCAACTTTGAGGGTGGTTTTTAGTAGCAAATTGAATCTAGTTGGAACGGGGACAAAGGTCTTTTGTTTATCTTTTTTTTTAAATCTAAGTGGTTTACACTATATCTGTACAAATTATATATTATGTATTCATATAATATAAGTAAATATTAAATATAATTAAGGGAGCGTAGGTACTTAGATTGAAAAAAAAAATAGAGAAGACCGTCATTTTTACGCTAAACCTAGTTTCAACTAAATTGAAATTGTTTATATTTTGTTGTAACTTGTAATTAAAAAATTAATAATAAGATACTTGACATTTTTATCAAATATTCATTATTATCATTAATTAGATATGATAAAACTTTCAAATTATTTTATAGTAATTTTAGGCATTAAAAATGTTCAACTCAATAAACTTTTAAGATGTCATATTTTTAATACATGGTTTCACATAAGATATTCTCAATAACATTAAAATAAAATTGTAGATCTACTTATGATTGATTGAATATCAAATTTGATGACACTGGATATTCTCACATGTTGTAAATTAAATATTTGATTGAAGTTCAAAGGTTTACAGAACTGGTTAAAATTAAGAAAACGTGGACGCTATTTTTTATTTGTGAAAATGTCTTACATTTTTAATTTTAATAGCTTTGGCTAAAAAATATAATACAAGGTTCCAAGAAAGTTTTTCTTACAGAAATCTATGTAACTCAGAAATACAGTCACATTTTTTTATAGGCATTTAAATTTCAAATTTCATCAAAATTGGATTTGTATTTAAATGAAAAATACTAATTTTAGTTATTTTGTTATAATAACAAAAGTATTATTTGTAAGGACTTGAACTTTTAGCAACTATACGTATAGTATTATTTACTTAACATACTACTTGTTGCAAGTTTTATTTATTTGCTAATTTTTCTTTTACACGTTACACAATAACATATCAAGTATAAAACACACTCCGGATAAATTTAGTATTTCAAGCATTAATTTTAGTTCTGATATTTTCCAAAGTTACTATAATTATACACAGGTTGTACAATAATTTAGTATCATCCCTATCAACTTCTCAGACATTATGTAGGTATGTAAATATAATACTCATACGACATATTAGGATACTTGATGATTATTGTACTTTCGTTTGGAACATCACATACATTTTATTTGTTCTTACATATAATGTATACATATATCTGAATATATATATTTATTTTGTCCGTGTATATCTAACTCCTCTTAAGGCGGCTCTTAGTGGCTATTATTTAAGGGGAACAATTTAGGCAATTTCTAATCTTGTCGTCGCCGCCCGTAATCTATGTGTTAGTCGTAAATGATTACTAGTGTGAAATTCGAAGAAATTCGAACTCGATAACAATAGATTTTATATCGCCCGGCTGCGGGCACACGGTTCAATAGCGCACGTACGCGCATGCACAAGTCAACGTAATCACTCTCGAAAAATATTTTTGTACACTCACAACAGTGAAAAATGCTAATAAGCTGGCGAAAAATACACATACTTCTAGTAGTCCAATTTCAATTTTGAAAAATTATTTGAATTCGTCAGCCTCTTTTCTATGATTTGTAGGAAACCGATTTTGGATATTTTAGATAATTTACGTATATTACGGTTCCAAATGACTACTTGATTTCTCAAATTTAACTTGCACTTTTAAGTGCTAACTAGACAAAAAGATGAAAAAGTTTTTCCTACAGATCATAGAAAAGAGGCTAACGAATCCAAATAAGTATTCAAAATTGAAATTGGACTACTAGAAGTATGTGTATTTTTCGCCAGCTTATTGGTCTAAATGCATGAAAAATCCAATCGTTTAGAGCCGCCTTAAACGGCTACTCCGATTTTAGTAGAAATTAGTATTTATTTATTATTGGTTGCCATTGGTTATTTGGGCAGATCAGCTACAAGCATTCATTAAATCAAATTTTGACACATTTCCTACCAGGGTGGCTGAGTTGCACTTACTGCAGCGAGTTACAACCAAAAGAAGTTGAACAATCAAATATTTTTTTAAATTTGTCATTTTTAAGGGGAACGATGTGTGCAGGATCATCTATAATATATATATATGTTATTCAAAAATAGAAAATAATAGGTACATATTATTGTATAAATATTGTTTTGTTATTTAAGTGGATTTCCAATTTCCCTTATTGTTGTTATAGACTTTAATTTAAAATAATATAACAAACACGATCGTTCTTCTGTAACAAAAAATAGCTCGGAGCAATCACGTCACACCAAAAAAAAAAAAAAAAAAATTAACTCAACTATAATTAGAGACTCGTTAAAAAAACAAAAACCAGTGGTAGTGCCACAATCAAAAATACATGCTTGGAAAGCCTTATTTTGCACTATATTGCTGAAAAATATTTAAAATCAATACAAACCTAAGAAAAAGAATTCATTACCTATATAAAATGTATGACTCCTCCCCTCCAAAATTTCAAACAATGTGCCTCTGTGGCTATGTGTGTTACAATGAATAGATAATAATATTATATAACCAACCTATATCAAGTAAATCAACAGGTGCAATAAAGAGTACAGAATATCAACAATTTATTCATAAGATATTATACAATTTTAATATGTGTATTAAAATAAGTTATAGACTTATACATTATAAATGAAGACACGACTAATATTATATTTGAAACAACTCACTATAATTAATTGTCACAAAATGTACGACATATATAAATATATAATAAATGTAGGTAAATAAAAAAATTAAAATATTAAGGTAAACAGTATTTAAACCATAATATGATAACATTTATAATAGGATATAACAGAAACCTGTAAGAGATAATTGAAGTACCTATTATGAGACACGATTAGCAGGAAACAACAGTTTATTCAAGCACTACGTGACGCAATAATAAACACTCAGTTACATACGAGTCACGAAGAGAGTAATTGGAATGATATTACATTTTGTTTTTAGTATCAAATATTTACAGCTAATAACGATTTAATGCTACCATATAAACCTGATAATGTGACAGGAATTTCTGAGTCGATTAAACATTTTTTTGAGGGACATGATGATAGAAAGAGAAATTTCTAGGCCATTTGTGTGAAGAAATAGGAGATTTTCTTGCTGTGGTAGCTTCGATGCATCTAATATGTTTCAATATTGTAATAAATACAAATAAAAATATAATATATTAAGTCCATTGTCAATCGGACATTTTAAATTATTATGAAGATAAAAAAGAGAAAAGAGAAAAGGGAAATAATATCATCTGATAAAAATTGTTTTTAAAAAATCCATTGATTTGAATTGAACTAAAAATCATTATACAGTCGTGAATGTATTAATTTTGATTTGATTATATAACCATTCTCAATACATTTATTATTATATGACATATTATATTTTATTAGTAATTTTCTTAGTAGGAGAGTATTCCTGATCCTGTATCTTTAACTCATAAGATTATGTACATTTAAAAAATAATAAAATCCCTGATACGAAATATACGATATATACTGTATTGGTATAAATCGAATAAGGCCACCAGTCAAGAATGTGTTGCGACAATAGAAAGTGAAAAACCTATACATATATATATATAACGCATAAGCCGCAAGGGATATCCGGCCCGAGTCAACTTATACAAGATTCCGAGAATTACCTTTAGGTACCGACTGAAAATATCTGTGAAAATTCCGTCATAACCGCAGAGAGTCATAATTCTGTAGGGAGCATAATATTACAAAATATATTGCCTAAAACGGGTACCGTTTCAGACTTGAATCTACAGATTTGAAAGGAGAACTCCTAAGAGAAGGACCGTCACGTTAGTATTCATACATACTCTATAGGTACCTATCACAATTAATTACTATATAGCGGTCGGAATAATTTTCGTATTTTATTCGAATAGGGATTATTTAATTTTCGATTTGTTTAAATAATTTCAACTTCAACGATGGATTAAATCCATTCAACCATTGTGACGTGTTGGTATTGACACACTACAATATATTATTATTATAGTCATCCGATATATCGTTCGTTCGTCGTGCGATGCTGGGTTACACTCAAAAACCCACTCAAATACGTCTGCAAGTAAATGCAAATAAGGATTTAATCATTCGATGGTAAAGGGTACGTGTGATGTGGGGGAGGTCGCTAAATGCTAATGGAGTTTCATATGCAAATTCGAAGCCCTAATGACTCGTCGGCGTATACCTCAGTTCACTGTCTGTGGTCCCGTCTTGCAATGTATATTATCCTCTTTTCTTCAATCATTGTCCCGGTGGTTTGTTTTTTTTCACGAGCCCCATGCAAATATGCTGTCGCTTGCAAAGAAGACGCGTGGTTATCGGTGGTATTTTTTGCCAGTTACACCGCAGTTCGACCTGTTTATATTTTGCTCAATAATAATATATGTATTAAATTAATTCTGAGTATTTACAAAACATATCATCATCCGAAACCATTATAAAAACATTTCTGAGTTATCGACCTTACCTATATTTCACCAAATGTATGAATAAAAATAATATCTGTAGACTCGAAATGTCTTTTTACCTTATCGTATCTTCATAATATTCGATGCCATGCCTGTTTTAAAAGATACCGTTAGTAGAAAATGTTTGCTTTTTTAATTGTTTGATTGATGGACCAATTCAATATATGTATTCCAAACTATCGAGCATATATCGGATGAGTACACGGTAAAGAGTTTTCAGACAAGAGAATACAAAAAAATTCCAACGGTAAAGTTTTAAAATTACAAATGTTTGTAAATGTTGAAATGAATTTCAAATGATAGATAGCTTGTCAAAATAACACCAAATTCCTGTACAGATTTCAAAGTAATTAGCTCAACATGATAAATGGCCAATAGGTATTATAATTGAAAGATTATTTATTTATAAATATACCTAATAAATATTATTTTATTACTAAACATTAAACGCAATATCAAATGTAACCCTATTTCAACATAGATATATTGTTGGGCTGGATCACACTTTCTTTTGTCCGTAACCAATTTTGCGGTATCCAATTTTAATAATGATTAATAATGATTAACTTATTTATTTGAATGTCATTAATTATTTTTTACATTTTTCAACAGTTTAAAATCTCGTATACTCCTCAAATCCATTGTTCTCATGCTTTTTGATAGAAAAAAATCCTATTTGTATATACGATACATATATACGATAACCAACTAATTGTGTGGCTTCTTTCAGACTACACCTTGATATGACGACACATATCCATGGATTACCATGTATGGCGGAAGGAGCTTATATCCTATTGAAATTTAAAAGATTAACTACAAACTTCGAATGCACAAACTCCAGACTTCTGCAGAATAAATTCACTCCGACTAATTTCTTATCACATAATTCACTCGTTCACGTATTCCATGATGCCATGTACTAAAGTAAGACGCATATTCCGTTTTTATCATTTCTTCCTGGCCATCGCAGTTCCCTTTTGTGATTTCATTGTGCCGTACACGATTCAGATTGTTTCACCAACACAGCTAACTTATTCTTCTCGGTCCCTTACGCCTCAAACTTCCCGATGAACTTCGGAACCCTGATTGTGTACATAATAATCTGATAGGTACTTGAAAACCAAATTACGTTGTGTCACGTTGGGTGGTATTAGGCTAATGAATAAACATTAATAGTTATTAACAATTAAACAACTCAAATTCGGTCGATACGAATGATTCGTTTGTAATAAGTAATAATATTTTAATCGGTCGGATATTATATTAGGTACTATGACTATACATATTAAAATATTTTCTTTTTTTTCATCCAATTAATTTATTATGATTTTATTTTAAATATGCAAAAATAAATATACGATGTAATTGGTCAAAACTACACTGATCTCTGGGTGTCTAAATATTTATTATGACCTGATAAAAATACTTATATTAATACAACTCTTTGGTCAGAACACTTAGGTAGGTATTCAAAAAAAAATATATTTAAAAATGTCATCTGACTATTGCATTTATTTAAATCATGTAAAATGTTGTCTTTATACTTAACATAATATAAAATTATAATGATGTGTATATTTCGGTGTTTAGAACAATCACTAAAAAATTGAACCCATTCACGTTCACGTTCAATGTTTAAAAAAGAAACTCGTTCACGTTCAAGTTTTTTTTTCAAATGAACAAGTTCAAGTTCTTTAAAAATATGAACTCGTTAATAATTTGGACGTTCATTTAAATTGTTTTATTTTATTTTTATGAACCGTTTAAATACAGTACTAATGAAAAATCGTGGAATTATAATATTTTTGTTGTTTTATGTCGAAACCGTGCCCTCTGGAATTCCAAATATTTTATTTTTATAATTCGTAACAAAATACATATAATAGGAACATGATAATAGAAAAATGTTACCATATATTATTATTAATCAATATGACGTAAGTATACATATTATATCTATTAAATGTGAAATAAATATGAACGTCTTAAAAATTTTTCAAATGCATTAAAAAAATATAAACGTTGTCATGTTCATGTTATAATATTTGAAAAAAAAACAAGCTAAGTTCACCTATTTTTCACTAAATAAATGAGTTCATGAACTACATTGTTCAGAAACACTGGTATACTTGAATAAAATATAATATATTAACTCGATGGTTTTATTTTTCATTTATTTTAAAATTAGTTTTATATTTGTTTTAAACATTTTTTTTACACTAGAAATACCTACTTTTAAGTGGTTGGCACCTGAATATTATGATTGTATAAAATAGTAATTGTAACGATATACCCTGTTACTAGGTAAATATTGCTTTATAGTTTATAGTTTATTCCCCTATTCAATGCCGAACTACTTCACTATTGTGCACATTTTCAAACTTGAAAAAATGTTTGTCATATCATTTAATGACATGACTTTGTATACTTTTTATATACTATTTATAGACACATTATATATTTTGAATTATGAATTATTTTGAAGTGATGATAAAAAATTGTAGGCTAGGTCAAAAGGCTTGACAATTTAACACATGGTCCCTCGTAAGGTTTTCTTGTAGCAACCTAGAAATATGAAAAATACATAAAATGTGCAATTCAATCTTATAAATATATATTCTACTGTACTGCAACGGACGAGTGCGCAGCAAAGAGTTTTCAGATAAGGAAATCTGAAAAACCCCAACAGTTTCGTTTTGAAAGTCCTAATGTTTGAAGTGCTTTACTATAAACCATATATTTATATGTAATATAAACGTCAGATAGCAGCTTACTAGAAAAAATAACTGCCAAATTCTTTCCTTTACAGAATAGAATTAAAGTAACTCAAGGTGATAATTTTAATAATTGAAAGATAATGGCTTCTCAAGCCACGTGAAATAAATTGAAAAACATTTTAAAACATTTTTAGTAAGACCATAATATATAAACAACGTAATATGCTTAAATTAATTTGAGTGCCTAACAATACATTTGTCTACACATTGAACATAATAAATAAAAACACATTAAATATAATATTTAAGATGGACCATCAAATAACATGTATTACTTACAGTATTGGAAAATATTTTTTATGCCATTATTAATAACTATTTTTTCAACCTCTTCGGAAATAAACAAAAACAAAATAATTAATTTGCGTATTTTAAGGACGAAATTCATACGTTGGTTACCTTTTATTAAGGATTGAATTCCGGGAAACAAAGTATCTTATGACACCAAAAATACATATACTATGTATAATACGTATTTAACTCTTATTGAAATTAATACAGTTGCATGCACGCCTCTAAAAAAAATACACACATACACGAATTCATTGACTAATTTTGTATAAATAAATTATTTATAAATATACCTATATAGAAGATATATTCACAAATCTAAAAAAAAACAATTAGAAGGAGCCAATTAAAAAATTATTATTTGTTAACAGTTGGAAAGTTATTACGAACTGAACGAAATTATAAATCGTTAAAATTTAAATTATTGTTCTTATTATTTATTGCACAGTAATTAGCGTTTTTGTAATGAAAGAACAAAGTCATGATACGTATTATGTTTTATTTTTCAAATCACGTTTAGTTCGATTCTAGTCTGCATTTATTCAAGTTGAAAGAATTCATTGTTTAACTTATTTCTGGTACTGACTACAACTGGGTAGCTCGAAATACACCCGGTTACCCTTAGTAATTACTTTTTCCACAATAAACACATTAGACGAAAATCTAACTCTGTTAAATACTTAAACGTTAATACATTATTTCTTTTTCGAATTAATATTGACTAGGTATACAATCTTTATAATAATAATAAAATTATAGTTTATTATTTGGATCAATACATTATAAGTATTATTTTTTTGATATTATTATATAGGTAATATGTCTAGTATGATTATTATATTAAAAATTTATAAATGTGACCATATCGGAAATATTATTTTTAATAACTTTTCTGACGTTATCTGTCCTCTTGGACTGTGAATGAATTGTGTTCTATTCACTGTAGTTAGAGATAAACTCTTCTTTTTTTTCGTTAAAACTAATATTGCGTTCTTGTGAAGATAAATTTTTCGTACAGGTATGATTTAAAAAAAAAAATCCTCCGCCACATTTCATTAGATTAAACTAACTCTCCGTACTCTGTCATTAATAACGCCCATCATTTTCCAGGAACTTGATTTTGATCTTTTAAATCCATTGAAATTGCCAGTTGTGCATACTCAACCAAGTGTCTCATTTAGTGATAACGATAGTTCTCGAGTGGGCATGAGGGTGAGTAGAATGAAAACAGTTCCTTAGGCATTAATTTTTATCAACTGGGTTTCTAAGCCATCGTTTAGTGAATAAAAGTTCATTCTTACACGGAATAAATAAACAAACGATTTCAAAGTAAATGTGCATCGACCTAAAATAAAATCTATAATTAACACAATTCATGTTCATAAATTTGTATTAAAAAACTAAACGATTTTACAGAAAATATGGACCAATTCAAAATAAATTATATAAACATCACAATAATTCACTTTCATGGATTTATTTTAATAGGCTAATAATGCTCCCAGTGCAAAATATATTGAAAGGCTCTTTCCCCGTTTACGTAAGTGAAAATAGGTTGTGGTATAAAATTATAGATTGATATAGAGATTGATAAAACTTTCATGTAAATTAAAGTTTGAAAAATCACTGTAACAAGACAAACTTAATATAAGCACGAATCACTTACAAAACTTTTAGTCATTACTAATTTTATCAACTTTTATATTCTAAGCGGAGCGATGAATATTACATAGGTTTTTCAATGATATTATGAGTGTTTTTCCTGCAAATGGAAGGGAATTATAACAGGATCGTCTGCAAATGTAGTGAGATAAGTGTCATTCGCGCGTGTGTTTTTGTATACCAGGGGATATTAGAATGTTGTTGAAAGTAAAAGAACTAATATGCTTCCTTGGGGTATACATGTAGTAACAGGATGAATGATCGATATTTCGTCCACATATATAGAGTACAGAAAAGGTGCGTTGTTTTTATCTGCATTTAAAAATAAAACCGTCGAGATGAGTTTTATTGGATTGGGGAACGTACAAAAAAATGTAATACATTTGTAGATTTGCGATTCGGAGAAAAAAAAATAAGAAATAATAATAACAATTTTTGTCTTCAACGGTGCTGTACTTTTTTACGTTTCACAGGACATAGTCTATAACTATACGCACTACGCAGCATCCCCTAATCGTACATACATTGATTCTGAAATAGCTACCTAGTTGGTTTTAGAGTGAACACGACAACGTATTCTAAATGGCATGACCCATTTCTGTAACAAAAAAATCTGTTCTCAGATGTTTCCATCACTAAATTATTTTTTTAAACGTCGTGTCTGCGTTAAATGGCTAAATATGTTTTGGGCACCAACGGTGTAATAGTACAAAACTTTAACAATTTCATGTCTGTGACAGTAAAAAAATGTTTTAATCATTATATGATAACATATCATAAATAAAAGACATTTACGTTAACTATAAATAATAATTGGATAAAAAAAATGCATTATATTAAAGTTAAGTATTAATCGACGGTATACAATTAATGAATAATAATAGTTTTTATATAATTGGTATATAGATGCATTGCATGACAAAAATATACATAGGTACATCAAATAAACGTGTACAGTTATTGAATTATTATTTTTTAAAGAATAGATTTACTTATAAGTTATAACTTATAAGTTGTATTGACATTATTGATGGTCATTACTCATTGCTGTATATTAGCGTACGGTCTTCATGATTATTTACGTATTTCGAGCACTATTACGTATATGAAATATAAAATATAAATTGAAACATTATACATTTACCTATATATTGCCTGCAAATTATAAAATCAAAGTTTCCAAGTTGTATTGGTTGAAATTGGCATCGCGCATTAAGAGAACATACGATTTGATAAAATGTTTTGAGTAAAACTGTAAAAACTACCGTCTTTTGTTTTAGAGGATAAGGTACACTATGTACCAGGGCTTAAATCAAAAATAATATTACCGTTTAACGTTATATGTATATTAAACGTCATGATCGAACGACTGCTTAACGTTATAAAGAATTTAAACGTTATTCAACGTAAGCTTTTAAACGTTTTACACATTTAAACGTTATGATGCGTTTATCGTTATAGCTAAACAAAACAGAGTGATTGAAAAATATAATATTACAAAAATAACCATAATATATATTTTACTGATAGTTATAATTATTATTGTATAAATATATTTTTTTTCAGGCAATTAAATGTTTCAATCGTTTATCGTTTCTGTTTCATTTTCTGTTATCCGTTTTCAATCGTTTATCGTTTACCGATATGTTATCCGTTATCGATTTCAATCGTTTTTTGAATTGTTTAACGTTAGGTACACTTATGTAAAACGTAAGGTAACGTTTTGAAGCCCTGCTACGTACCTTGGACACTATAGTGGCCCAAAAATTGTATAGTTCGTTTGATTCACTGCGATTGATAAACATTTAGCGTATTCAGTGCAAATACAAATCTGACCAACATTTAATAATCATATTTTTGTCGTCCAAAATATTTTATGAACTTTCTGTAATTTGTATGGATTGACCATTAGTATTATTAACCAAAGTATTATTTTAATTAATTTCGAGTATACGAATATTATACTACTGGCCAATCCATTATCGTATTATATTATTAGGGTTTTCATTTGTTTGAATATTAGGTATCAGCCAATTTTGATTAAACATGTACTTAATTTAATAAAATACCATACACCAAATAGCGATCCAATGGTTTTATTGGGTACAATATTATGTACCCTCAATTCAGAAATGTAATAATAAAATATATGTTATCTTTATGATCATAAATAATTCATACTTTATGAATTATTAGCTCATGCTTAGAGATTATCAAGCATTTCTTTTATGCATGTACCATTTATTGCCTACTTCAAATACAAAAATACTATTTAAAAATAATATAAAAAAAAAAAAAATACTTAGGTAGTCCCATAGTAATGCAGGTTTCTATAAAAAAAATTAATTTCCAAATCAAAATAATACAATTTCTGTTTTTTCTGTGAAATTCAAATTGTAATGGTATTTGTTTTAGATTCTGAGCGATGAATGTGTTGGTGTTACAGTCGTTGGTTTCAAATTTTCTTATTTTCTACGTATGTGGAGGTTTAAGAAAACAATAAATTAATAGCACAAATCACAAATTAGGAAAAACTAAGAAAAATAGCGGTAAAGCTAGAATATTTACGAATTATGAGTTTTTGTCAAAATCAATTTTGTTTTTTTGTTAAAATTCAAAAAACTCTAATAAAAGCTCCTAGTATCTTGTTCTTAATTATTTAAAAACATCGAAAACGCGTAGGTAGTCACCATTTTAGTTTATGAGTATAATTAAGTATAAGATACGTATAGTAAACGCTATCGTTTTAAGTTCAAAATTTAAAGATATTAGATTGAATATCTAAAAATATAAAGTAAAATACCCAATAAATAATTATGTTGTAGTTAAAAATGCATATTCAATCTGCACATATGGTCTACAAAAATGAGGAAATGTCATAATTTCCAATCTAAAAAAAATACAATAATTTGAAAACATTGCATTACAAATATAAAATATTCTGGCCCTACTTATCTAAGCCACACCGATTAGCATCTAAAAACTGTTCAGCTGGAAAAATCGAAACATTTCTGCAAAAGGTTCCATGTTCGCCTTTTAATATATTACTTATCAATCAACGTAATTCCTGGTAATCCTCTAAATCGTCTGAAGTGAAAATGATGTAGAGACTTGTTAACTAATAAATAATCACAACAATAATAATAATAAAACAAACAGGATAGGTGTCATCAATGAATGGCACATTCCATCCAGTTATTCAAGTAAAATTTAAATTACAATTACATACTCTTAGTACATGCAAATGCAGTAGCTTTTGTATAACAAATTAAGAAAATTCTTTTTTCTTAAATTGTAATAAATATATAAAAAAAAATTAAAGACTTAAGATTAAAAAAATAGTACAAATTTACTCATAAGTTACCTATTCATTGTTCAGTTTGAGTTTAAAAAAAATTTACTTGAAGTAAATAAATAATATACAAATTATGAGAGTTTGAAAATCACATTTTGATGTAGGTCATTCGATATTTATACGAAAATAACGATTTTTTACTTATTTATTTAAATGAAATTTAAAAATATTCACCGTATAATCTTGAAATATTCCACTGTTCTTTCAAATCATTTTATTTCTATATACTTATCACAATTTTTTTTAAATATTTTGAATAGTATTAAGATATTTTCAAAAAATATAAAAATATAAAAATAATAATATATATACAATACGTTCTTCAATAGTTGTTCTTATACCAATTTAAAAATACTAAGAATGCGTATTTCATGTTTTTTTAAGCAATTGAAGCCCAGATTTTGACAAAATTCGTCAAAAACATTAAAATTAACAAGGTTCCTAATATTATGTTTCAAATAAATGTATTAAAAAACATTTCAGTTTCAAGCTCTAATTTTGACGAAATCAAATCTTTAAAGAAAATTAATGTTTTTTCCTCAAACGATTTTAATAATTTTGATATAACTCCAAAAATATAAATCGTAGACTCTTAAAACTTTTTGCTATTAGGCATATTATATTATAATATGATATATGTATTAGTTATTTTCTGTACACTGTGTCATTTTCAAAATATTTATACTAATTTTAAGCTATATTTATTTCACGAAATTATTCAAGCCATTCTTCGGTACTTTGGTATTGACTAACAACTTAATAAAAATGATAAATTATATAAAATTTAATAATTTAATGTAGGCAAAATTAAATGTCTTAATGTGGCAAAAATTGGTTCAACCGTTTACTTAATACTAATTGTTGATCGTTGAATCATTTTTACTGATCTAAAAGGCGTTACCTATTGAAAAAAATCACATAGTTGTAAACCCATAATATATACATTCCTTGCCTTGGTCAGAATCAAACAAAAATGTAAAGGTTCAGTGTTATAAAATATAACATTATACATATATAAAAATATTATGTGTAGTTCAAATTTCACCTATAGTTGGTACTTCAGGGGATCAAAAGTAAAAAAATAGAGAAATAATAAAGAATAGGAGGGAATTAAGGACCACCACCAGTTTTTTAATAAGTCGATTTTAAATTTATTTTTTTGTATTGTTATCCAAAAATAAATTATCGTAGGACTTGAAATATTCACAAAATGTTCAAATTAGTATTAAATGTCTATTATTATATTATTTTAATAATAGTTTCGCCAATTTTGAGCTATTTATGGAGGTTTGCATTTGTAAACTTTAATTTTTTTTTTTTTAATTATGCAAAATAGAAACGTAATATATGTAGGCAGTAAAAGGTTTCTAAGTCAAAAAGCTTTAAAATATAATATATTTTATAATAGTAGGTTGTTCTTAAGTTGTTCCAACAGAAGTTTAAAAATATAAAATATAAATTTTTCCAATTTCTTCTATTTTCTTATTAGAGTTAGAAGGTCCAATTTTGACGTAGTTTGATATTAAAACTTAATACTCGTATAACCATTTTTCCTCAATCGATATTGGTTATTTTGTTGTAATTAAAAAAGTTGCTACCACCGAGTGGGCATAATATTATTAGTATTATACTTAACCATCGACGGTTCTCGGACACCTATCATTTTTTTGATTTTTCAATATGATATCGTATTATCGTATTTTACCAAGTTCTTCGGCCGCATTTTCCTTCTTGCTGTCCATATTACGAGTACAAAACCTAAAGAAATCGCCATTTTTTTCTCACTCAATTTATTTTTATAATATAATTTAGTACAAAAGAATAATAATAGTAAATAGTAATAGTATAATAAAACGATCGCTCGACCGGGTAAAGGATGGACCGATCAAACACTGAAACACGTGCCGTATTATTATAATAATGGTCGGCAGTTTCGATTGTTTCGACTCGTATACTACACGACGACGACTTCGATTTTGAACGACCATCGACGAATTAAAATTCAAAAAACGTTGCTTCCGTTTTTTTTTAAATCAAATAGATTCTGTACCTACATATATATATATATATATAGGTACTTAAGAACGTCTCCTTAAAAACGACTCTAAAATGTATCCGTTATTATTATAAATTACATTTTTCGCATTTATGTAGGTACAATAATGTGTGTATATTATTGTAATATATCGTTTATATTATGATGTTCTAATGTACGTCATGACAATAATTGGCGATTATAATAATAATTATAATACCTATACAGTTGTAGTTCTCGTATTATAGGACTACTGCAGTGGGCCACCGGTGGATGATAAAATAATAATTTATCGTTCTTGGTGTGCACTCGGCAGATGCTGCGAGACGGTCGCTGGACGTGCAAATAATAAAAGCCACAGCGCGTACATAATTTATCGCCGACACATACCTCGCTGGTGTGAATTGAAATTATTCAGCCGTGATACTTCGCGACAAATTCTCCGTCGGCTTCCGTTGCCAAAATATCGTACGGTTTGGTGAGGGACCAGGCAGTAGTCTATATAAAGTACCGTGACACATTAACCATGACTTTCTATATGTTATTACGTTTATTAATTATACATATTTTCATCTATTTATACATTTCCGTTCCTCATTCATCGCACGGCGTATATATTTTGCATTTAAGTGATTCGCAATCGCTGGGTGTGTGTGTGTGTGTGTGTGTGTGTGTGTGTGTGCATTGACATGTAGGAACGCTGACAAAACTTAATCCTAACGGCAGTCGAGACTTTTTCAATCAAATATCGTGAAAGTTCAGCGATTGTCACAACAAATGGGTTTTATGGCAACAGAAAACGACCACTGGGCGTATGTATGAATAGCTGGTGGGTATTCTACCTGATCGAAAACATATTGCTCGTATAAGACGGGTGTTCGGTTTTAACACGTAACATATTTAATGTCACAGCAAACAACAATTGCAGCGGTATTTAATTAATTTTTTATCGTCCCTTTTCCGGGTTTTTATTTTACTGTATAAAATATAGAATATATAGGTACCTACTGCAGCAGCTACCGACTGATTGATATCGCAGGAGGCAATAACAATTCAATTGAATTGGATTTTTTTTTATATTAAAACGATACGTCCTTTATTCGCGACGACTTTTGATCGACCATTACGTCATTTTTCACGAGAAAATAAAAAAAAATTCAACGTGATGAATACGTCCGCGCGTACAATAATAATATTATTATACATTATTGGTAGGTACACTTGCCCACTGCCAACATATACATAATATTTATTATGATATTGTTGACACTTGCCGCACCGTGTAAGGTATAATATTACTTTTTCGAATATTAATTTGATGAACGCGCATGTATATATACGCGTGTTTGATTTACGATAGGAACCACTTCGTGACAGCGTGTCGGTAGCCGATTAAAGTTTCCCACGAGTCACTGCGGCGGCAGCACCAGCAGTAGGTAGGTATGTGTTTTGGCACTTATTAATGTAACATATTATATGCGTCTCTTGAGGGAATTTACGTAAATTACACCGACGCGGTTATGTGGGTTATTTTCTTCGGTATAGGTATGACTCTGGCACGTTATAATAATAATAATAATATATAATACTCGCATAGGTATATATATATATACAGCGCGTTCGTATATAATATAACTGTATATGTAACACGCACACACGCACCCTGTATACTATATATGTATCACTTTAGATTATTCGGATATCCGAATGAACAACAGACCTCACATGTGAGCAAGTAATAATTTAGTGTGCGTATTATACAACCGTCGAGAGTAGACGCAATACGAATACAATATTATATGTACTCAGTGGTATAACTTTGGCACTAGGACTTTCTCACTTATCTGTAGATACGAAAGAAACAATCCACCGTAATGTATTATTTTGTAGTGTGAATATTATAATAATAATAGGTAGTAGGAAGAAGAACAATATCATTACTTGTATTTTATGAGATTGCGTTCATATCTATACCTACGATTCAAACTCAAAACAAAACAACTATACGCTCATTAGAAAATAATTATTGTAAATTGTAATAATATTGTTACTAGTATAATAAATGAACAAACAATAATATAGTAATTACTATTTAAAATCATATTTTTACTCTGATATAATATAAGAATTAAGAACACAATAGGTAGGTATTCTAAATGTAATTCATATTTGATTAAAAATAAAAAGTCTTATACATCAGGTATAGTAACCGATTCAGCTATCAACTGAATAAGTTATTCTAACTAGAAACGCTTCCATTGTATTATATTTTTATAGTACCTCGAAGATAAAAAAAATAAAAAAATAAAACTATAACACTAAAACTCACAAAATTTAAATTTTTATGTGAAAATAAGAGATATTATACCTATATTATATATTATATTATGCTTTTAAACAATTCAAATAAGGTTATTGGATATGTAATATGCATACGTTTTGAGTATAATATTTCAAATAAATTATTGATATTTGGTTTTTTTGTTATATAACTGAATTGGAAATATTAATCGAATTTCGTCTGTTGATTTTACAGTGATAATAAAAAGAACTGTATTACGTGGGCGTTATATTAAGACTGAATTTCAAATTATCTTGACTAATAATAAAAGGATATTATATATTCATTCAAGTTTCACAGCATTGCGTGTAAGCCATATCGTATATACATGTTGAGTATTTTAACATTCAAGTATAAAATTGTGAACTGTGAAGATATTTTCAAAGTAATTATAATACATTATTAGTGGAACCATCTATACCTACATAATTGTAATAAATATATAAGCTGACATATTACGTATATATTGAAACCTGCTACAAATTTGAGTGTATTTCAGTTGCATTGATGTGGTATACTGAAAAACCGTTATACGGTAATAGTAGGTACTCAAATTTTAATGACAATAACAATATATTTATGATATAAATACAATAATAATGCTATTATAATAATTACCTTAATATTTATAATATAACTGTAGCTGACACGGCAATGCTTTGCTATTGCTATAGGTTTTTATAGGTGTTAGGTATTTTATTATAGGTTTTTGTGATTGTTCAACTCCTTTTGGGTGCAACACGCTGTGATAGCAATGTCTTTTTAAGTGTAAATGACATTTCATTTTAATTTATAGTCACCCCGACCGGTGTTGCCCTGGAGATTCGCTTGTGATTATGCAAGCAGTATATTTTATCAGGTAGGTAAGATCGCATTAGATTGCGGACCCCGCGTGGTGCATAGGTACGTGAGTGTATAATTTAACTCTAAAGTATCAAAAAATGCAAAAAATGTTTCCACCGAAATCATTATTCGAACTCGATTAATTCTGTACTAAAATGTACAGATTTATCCACATTAATATTAATAATAATTATGATTAAAATCAAAAGCAACCGCTTATAAACAAAAATGCCCATCTTCAAAATCCCTGCTCGAGAACCTCCCAGAGTTGGCCTCTTTTTTACATTTCTTGCGACTAAATGAAGTCCATCTTTTTCCCTAAGGTCTAGTCTATACTCTATCTCTGTATCAACGAATGTATAAAGTACGTAGAAACAACTTTTGTGTTTTCTATGTAAGTATATAGAATCTATACTATAGATAAATGCAAGGATTTCGGAAAAAACGAATTAAGCTTACCGTATAACTAATAGTAAAATAAATAACTGAAATATTAATATAAATACAAATATATAATAAAATGTAATAAGTAATAATAAAGGCTCACTGAGCATCTTTGCTCGGAATCCTTTTTCGTATGCAATTATTGATAAGTAATTTAATTAAATTAATTTAACACAAACATTACAGTGACTTACTCAATGGTGAGGTACACTCGACGACTACTATACTGCAGCATAAAGGTTACTTCTCCTCTGTTTTTTTTTTAATTTGACAAAAATAAAAGTTATTGAATTCGCATGAAGTTAGTTAATAATATCGATCAGTTATTTCCAAGGCTGGGCAAGTTAACTATTTTTTTTAACTCGTTAAGTTAAGTTAATATAGAAAAATGTAAGTTAAGTTTTAAGTTAAAAGTTAACTTCATTTTTTTTTTAACTTGTAAAAGTTACAAGTTAATTAGAAAATAAAAGTAACTTAACTTAGTTAAAAATAAGTTAATTTTTTTTTTTAAATAAAATTAACAATTATACCTACCTACCTTTTTTAAAGCTAACAAATAACAT
Organism: Macrosiphum euphorbiae; assembly: GCA_949089665.1. Lineage (NCBI taxonomy): Eukaryota > Metazoa > Arthropoda > Insecta > Hemiptera > Aphididae > Macrosiphum > Macrosiphum euphorbiae. The sequence continues at coordinate 3,183,067 of CARXXK010000005.1, read as the reverse complement.
AATAATTCAATAAATCAAAAAATGTCTTACAATATTTTGAATAAATGTTTGTAATAAAATGAGTTACTGTAGGTACTTATATTAATTTTGTGTATTATACTTTAATTAGGTAAATAGTAAATACCACGCTACTATGGGTATTATTTACATCGACGGGCCAAGTTATCACCGTAATTCTATGAATGAATAAAAATATAATAATAAGTAATGATATTAATAATGATTAGGTATAGGTTAGGTGATATGTCGTGTATGGGATAGGTACTGAGTAAATTGTTATATTTTTCCCCTATGATATTTCCCTCTATAATATAGTTATAAAATATTTTCTGTGAATATGCAATATAAAAACTTACTATGATTATAAATTATTATTTAATAAAATATATTTAATATTTCGGGTTTTTTTTAACGTAATTAATTTTATAAAATTGAATTAATTTTAAATAATATGTGGTTTGGGAAAAAATTAACTTAACGTGCCAATACAATTAATTAACTCGTTAAGTTATTGAATAACATGGGGAAAAATGTAAATCGTTAAGTTAGAAGTTACTTCTAAAAAAAAAAGTAACTCGTTAATTAACTTAGTTAAAAGTAACTTAACTTTTTAACTTAACTTTAACTTATTAACTCGTTAATGCCCAGCCTTGGTTATTTCTGTAATACGCTGTTAAAGCAAGCAAATTGATTGAGTTTTAATTTTCTCGTATCTGAAATATTATTATCGTCTTCTTATAATTTTTTTAATCGCACATCATTTCTGATAAATTTTAATTCTATATTGACTAATGATTAGTTTTTCAATCAGTTTCGTGTCATTTATTTATTTTTTAGTTCTGTGATATTATTATTCATATTTTTTTTTTTTGTTCTTAGTTGTGTTATTATTTATTTGTACTACTATTGGATACAACTGATGTGTTTTTGATTCATTAATCATTAAATCTATTCAACGATCATTTGATGTATGATATTGTACATAATACATTCTATCAGATATGTACCTCTTTAGTTGATGACCTGTCAACGTCAAATAAAAATAAATGAGAATTTATAATATTATTCACTTAAATATACGATATATACCATAATTTACTCTTTAGTTCATCCATCGCATATTTCTTTAGTAGAATCATTATCATCAAAAATATAGATTAGGTTGTAAACTCAAAACATTAATTGCTCTATACTCAAATATATATACCTACAACTATAGAATTTAGGATATAGGTAGTCAATATTTTAGTAATTGACTTAATAATGTCTTTGCTTAAAACTATCGGCAGTCCACAGTAAACAGTCTTATAGGTACGTGATAAAATTCCTTGTAAATTCGAAAAATGTTTGCTTTCCGTACCCTTACGAACCCACGTTCTTACACCAAAGTACATTCATCTATATATATCTACCTATAAATATCTAAAACTCATTAATCAACAATAATGTATTGTTGTACATATCCATAGCATCTGCACAGTCCTGTATTTCGTATAAGACCGTATCTTAACACAACATTAAAATATTCAAAGATTATATTATAATATGTGTGTGTGTGTTTTTAATAAAACAATCACTTTTCCACAAACTATTTTCTATGGATGACTTAAGGTGGGTAAAAATAATAGTATTGAAACCCATTATAATCTTACTCAAATTCAATCAATATATACCTATTATTGTAAAAAATATTTCAAGATAATTATTTCCTATAAGTATAATAATAATATCACAAAATTGACTAGGTATTTCAGATATGAGGCAAAACTATTGGTTTATTTATCTTTTTGTTGAGTACTTTTTGCAATAACATAAAAGCTAAAAGAAACGGTAGACGCCATGATTTCATTTTAAGATTTGTCAAATTTCTCGGTAGTTTTCGAGTAAACCGCACGAAAAACGAAAAACATTACGTAAACCAAATGTATCCGTTTCGAAATGTATCTGAACTCAGTTTCCCAAGGAATGTTATCCGTGAATACTTTTGAAGTTATAACAACCGTTATGGCGCCCACGTTAAAAATAATAATAATTCACCACTATCCCTCGCCGATATGATGAAAACTTACTGAGTATGATCCAAACTGTAAGACCCATACAGTGCCTTACAGCATAATATTTAAAATGCATTGGCCTGACAGTTTTCATTTATCCTACGACAAAAATGTAATAATTTTGTTTGAACAGAATTTTTCTCTGGTGTCAAAAACAACAGTTTCAAACTAACACACACACTATTTAACCAAGAATCACGGAACCACAATTTGCCACGACAATAATCACAAGACTTCGCTCTAGTATTTCGCTCTTGTTCCAATTAGTAGTCTAGTTATAATAATTGTGATCTCAGAACTACAGCTGCCGCCACAAGACATGCCTGACACAAGCCGGCCTGTACCCGTATTAATTTTACTTAAATGCTCACGTGGTAAAATAGAGTCACTGACATATTATTATTATACATTCAGTGTTCAACAGCACGTGGGTTATACCTACGTCACGACGCGTATGCAATAATTATTATAGTCGTATAGTTGTAATAAATTACCCAAAGCTCGTCCGATTTTCTTTCTATTTTAATCTCAATCCGAGAAAACGTACATTAACTTAGGCAGGTACAAATGAAATATTGTTAGGACACATACGATAAAATATGTTATAATGTCATACGAGACGATCACTGTCTTCCGTGGTTTTAAAGTCGTAAAAACATAAAATTACAAAAGAGATATCTATTATTACAATGGTCTGATCATACGTAACGACGTCTTGTCTTCGTGGTGCCATCGACGGACGTGACCATTTTCGTACGTTCTATTTCATTGGTTTAATAATTGAATTAGGTACGTGTTTTACCGACATTTTTATTGGTAGCAATCGCCAATCTATTATATGATTTACAAGTAAAGTGTACCAACAACTTAAATAAATGTAATCCGGTACCTACAGCTAAGTCTCGTACAGACCTATATTTGCGGTTTTCTTTGAAACTGAACGGCATAAAAGTCAGTCTGAATTTTCATAATACAAGCCCCCAAAAGCATGCAATTCAAATAGGTACTCATATATTAGTAAAGTTTCGAGTTTCGACAGAGTACAACTGACAAATAACATGCTCAAAACTAAAATTTGAGAAATAATTATATTTTAAAAATTTCGGTTTTCAACAGTTTTAACCGGTATTCAAAACCGGTATCCAATATTTTTTTAAAACCCTGATTTAAGTAATATGTTCAGTGTTTACGTTCTCCCCGTCGGACGAGAGAACGACGTGTTGTCTGACACGAAAATAATAATACCTATTTATTTATTATCGTTTGTTTCAACGTTGCGTTTCGTTTTTCAGAGGCAGAAGGGCACCACCAACCGCGTGCAACGATCAACGGCCACAACGCGGAGCAAGACCACCCGCACCACCCGCAGCACCGGCAACAACACGACCGGCCGGAATAGCACCCACCGGCGGGAAAACCACCGCGCACGATGTGACCGCCGTTCGGGGGGCGGACGGCCACCATGGACCCGCAGATGTGGTGGTACGACACGGGATTTGTACCAGGTGGTGTGCAGATAGCTGCAGTTGTCGGTAACGGCACGTGCGGCGGAGGCGTCGGCGGCGGTGTCGACGGTGACGGCGGCAGCGGCAACAACAATAGCAGCGGCGGCGTCGGCACAGTAGCGGCCGGTGCAGTCGGTTGCGCAATCGGACCGGACAACAAGACGACGCACACGGTGGCCGGAGACGGGACGGCCGCTATCAGCGGCGGTGGCGGTGACCTCGTCGGCGGCGGCGGGACGGCGGAAGATGTGGCCGCGGCCGTGGGCCCGGTGCTCGTCATCAAGACGGTGGCCATGTGCTCGATAATATTGTGCGCGGTGCTTGGCAACGCTCTGGTAGTGATCAGCGTGGTGCGGCACCGGAAGCTCCGCATACTCACCAACTACTACGTCGTGTCGCTGGCGTTCGCCGACTTCCTGGTGGCGCTGTGTGCCATGTCGTTCAACGCCAGCGTCGAGATCACCGGCAAGTGGATGTTCGGGTACGTCATGTGCGACGTTTGGAACAGCCTGGACGTGTACTTCTCCACCGCGTCCATACTCCACCTGTGCTGCATAAGCGTGGACCGGTACTACGCCATCGTCAGCCCGCTGCAGTACCCGATCACCATGACGCAGCGGACCGTCCTGTACATGCTGCTCAACGTGTGGACGCTACCGGCGCTCATATCGTTTCTTCCGATATTCTTCGGTTGGTACACGACCGCCGAGCACCAGGCGTTCCGCCGCAAGAACCCCATGTCGTGCGTTTTTGTCGTCAACCGGTACTACGCGATCATATCGTCGTCTGTCTCGTTTTGGATACCGGGCGTAGTCATGATCGTCATGTATTACAGGTACTTACGAGATTATTGTTATTATTGTTGTAGTTGTCATGAATTGAATACTCGGTATCAGCGGTAAAAAATAACTGTGGTTTCGGGAATGACGTCAGAAACAGGATCATGTGGGCATGGTTGAGAGGTGGAGAGGAACTTTGGATATTTTTTGTTAGTTACTAACAACTTACCCTAACGGGTAAGTTCCGTTGAGATTAAAAGTTCAATATTATAATGTAGTTGTGGGACCAATCACAACGCGTATGAATCGAGATGTTGTGCGGTAAACAATACATAATAACTACACTGGGTGAGTGTAACAGCATAGGCACAAATAGCGTTTGAGATTTGGGGGAAGTGTTAAAGCCCTACTATATTAATATTGAATAAGCTTAAAAAAAAATTTGGGGAATTTTTATGCTTGCCTATAGAAGATAAGTCTCTAAAGCCCCCCCCCTAGTTGTGCAGATATGGCAATCATATGACGTATGAAGTGACTCTGGGGGATAGAATATGAAATTAAATCATTAGAGGTAATGTAGAGAAGTGGCACCGACTTGTAGACAAAATGAGGGAGAATAGGTTGAGATATTGTTCGTTATGTTATGGGAAGAGGAAACTCGGACATGGTGCAGAGAGAGGCTATGTAAATGAACGTAGAAAGAAAGAAAGAAAGGGAATAGGATGACCGAAGAATAGCCGGATAGACAGAATAGAGAATGACACGAAAATATAGCAGCTGTGAGTAAAAGTAGGGTGGTGTATTTCTCTATGGAGGTGTAGAGCAAGGGTAAGCTTAGGTATGTAGTTACAGAGAGCGAAGCTCGAAGAAAAAAAACAACAACCAGAATATTATAATATGTTTACTGGTTGGACATATTATTATTTTGTATTGTTTTTTTTTTTCAATTCAAGGTACAAAAACTACTTTCGCACAACGGAGATCGAATAAGCCTATTCCTACTTCGATACTTTACGATGTAACATAATAATATTAATAATATTGAATAAACATATTTATTTGTTATTGCGATGTGTCGTGTATGTGTGTATTAAAGAACGTGGGTACACAAACGGGCACTTATATGCAATATTTTGATGCTATTCGACCTAAAAATCATCCAGTTAGTAAGCACATATTCGCAAAAAGAGCAATAGGTACGTATATTTTGGTTAGGTAATAAATCATATTTAAAGAAAATCATTAATTTACACCAGCATTAGATACTAAAGGAAACAGATACAAAGCAAAGTACAACAACACAAACTACAGAACAAAGACGTGATAACAGCATCGACGCAAAAGAGGAAGATGAACAAATACAAATCTTGGCAAAATTATATCACAAAAGAAACGAGTAACAATAAACAAAATGGAAACTGAAAAGAAATTAAACAGTTTGGAGTTTTATGAAAATATATAAAATTGAACATAATATTTCAATGAAAATTAAATCAATTCACTATAATAATATATGTGTACCAGTCTCTATTTGCAATACATAACGTATATGCTCAAGAGTATAGATGTTAGGGTTTATTTAGGTAGTTGATTATATATGTTTTCCACGCATTTATTTCGTTATTTTGTTTGCACAATTATTTTGTGTACCTAGGATATAACGACAATAATAGTGACATAACTAAACGAGTTTAGTAATATCATATTTACAGAAGAAAAAGATCTTTGAACTATTATTTTTAATTAATTTCAAGAATATTTTGAATAAAAAAAGGTGAAACACTTACATTTGATTTAACTAAATAATAATTAGAAAAAAATGAGTAGGTTGAAAAGCTGAATGGACTACAGTGATGATGAGTGTATGTTGTTAAATAAATAAATTATAAAGATTGAACTTGATGCCACTCAATAATTTCAATATTAGTATATATTATATATACATAATTCAAGTCTGATCAACATAATTAGTAGAGGTGGTTTAAATTTTTCATTTTAAATTCAAACTGTCAAATGTAGGTAGGTATATCTGAATCTTTCAATTTAATTAGAAATTAAGAAATCTTAAATAATTAATACATACCCAAGAAGAATAGTTCGGTAGTATAATAATGTTGGTGTTACCACACTATACTATACTATCGTTCTATTACTTTTTTTTAATGATATAACTTAAACTTGACTATTTCTATATACACATTTTTTAATAAACCAACTATATTATGCTAATCATGAATTCAGAAAATAATAACAGTAAACACTGAAATATTACCACGATTTTAAATATCGTAAACTTAATATGATAACACCATTGAAAACTATTCATATTTTCAGAATGCACTAAATATTGGCAGAAAAATAAGAATTAGTATGCTTTTCACATGATTTCCGTTTACATAACAAACCTATCGGCTATCAACAACAAATTTGTTACCATCGATGATTTTTGTTTGAAATTTTTTTTATATAATTTGGATTAACTTTAAACTAACTGATTTTCAAAGTATGGTAAGTTATTACATTTTTTTACCTTCGCTTTAAGTTCAAACAATAACTACCACCTCTACAATTTTGTTTTAGATTTATGGCGGAGAAAAAACGACCATATAGGCTGAACAGTTTTGTACAAACATTCAAGTAGAGTGTGTTTTGGACAACGTATTAGCAACGTGTATTACTGCCCAGGATCTCTGGGACTCAAATATTTGTTTATAATATTAAAAACTATAATATAGTTTATATTATGTATAATATCCTAAAATATACATTATACGTCATATAATTCACATAATAGGATATTATAATAAATTTCAATTTAAAAATGAACAGTGAGATAATATTTACAAAACAAACTCAAATATCGAATGTATCTTGACGAAATAATAATATATACCATTATGCCCGTTGACAACAGTGCTGTATTGTATTATTTGTATATTCATATTAATATGTACCTATACTATTTGTACAAGCTATTGTATTTACATTTTTACGATTACTTACGATATTATATTATAATATGTTTCTTCGAATTTTATTCGTCAATTGACATTAGATTCGATGTCTGCTACCGATCCTCAAGTATCTACAAATGACAATAATATGTGTTTATAAACATGGAAATGTAAATGCACTCAATGTAATACACGGACCATTGTACTTAATATTCCAGCGCTACAGCCTGCAGCATAATCGGGATAATATAAATCATTTCCACTGTTGATATAAATGCAAATATAACTGCGATACGTGATTGCCTCTTTTTGTATTTCTATAATCTCTCGTTCTAATTGGCAGTGCATCCTTCAGTATGAATTGAAAGTTAAATGTAGCTTTGCATAATATATTGACAAAGCATATTAAACAGAGCGTTTACTATTGATCAGTGGTTTAGATTAAATTGTTTTCGGAATAACATTTTCGGTAAAACAAAGTGGCTTTACAAACGCACTAAACCTCGTGCAAATAATAATAACACGTCATCCCATAATCGTACTACAAACATAACGGCCAAGCCCACGTGAGCTATTTAATCATAACTATTTTGTAATCAACTACTGAAACAATCCGAATAATTAAATGTGTGCACGTAACGAATATCATAATACGTTCTTATAAGATTTAATATGAACACATTATTCGAGAATATATTAAATACGTGAAATGGAATATTATCGTAATTTAAAAGAAATTCCTAATATTTTATTTTATATGTCACTTGTTCAGTTTTTTAATAAACAAAGTTTTTTTTCCATCAATTCTCAAGTTGTTATCATCAAGTAATTCCTGTAGGTCAGGTAAGGTTAGGTACTTCGGGTGGCCATTGTAGGTGCTTAGAATTCTGGTTGAGCTTCTGAACTAACTATAAGAGTGATGAAAATAGCATTCAAATACATACAGTCTTCGGGATCAAAAACTAATGTTGGAGGGAACCTCATCAAACTAAAAGACCCTTTATAGTATCTCCCCGATTATGAAGGTAAACTGTAAAAACTAATAGTGGCCAACTTGGTCGTAGTGTCTACGGTGGAGTTTTATCACTGGTTCAATCCAATACGGTACCGAAATGGAAGATCCAAATATGAATTGAAATGATTCAATCAAACGTGTCACATATCAAAGCACTCAACTACCGTACCATACCTGTGTTTCCTTAGGGTTAGGAGGCCTAGGTATTAGAAATGCTTTAAGTTTCGTTACAGATGACCTCAAGTTATGATAGTTCTGCACCAAGTTACCCTATTATATTGTTGTTGAAATATATTTTACTATGACCAACAACGAATGCAGTGAAACAGCTGATGTCTGTCTCGCGCTATAGAAAATCAAGTACTATGACGCTGTTCTTTAGAATGGAAGAAAAGGTCATAGAAGATGTTGGATTTGGTGGATGGGTAGCAAATGTTAGGCTTGTTATATAGGCCACGGAAACGACTAAAATGTGTATGCAGCAAAAGTGTGTGACGCACTGACGCATAGGTAAGTTACTGTAATTTAGCTCAAACGCAAAATTTGAACAGTTAGACGCTCTTTTTATATTGTCAAATTGTATTTTGTGAAGATCTACGACTTCAACAACTGTATGATGTGTACTCCAATAAATATGCATGTTTGTGAATTACCATGCAGTTACCCACAGTATTAGGCATGGAAAATAGTCCTGGGGGGACTATTTAGACCAAAAAAAATAATCATGGCAGTGAAGAAAAAAACTGAGTAAAAAAACTAAACAAAAATCCAAATAATGTCGATTTTCCTGTAATAACGTGATTAACGTAATTGCTACTTTTAACTTTAAAGTTATTAATAATAATCATTTTCAAACAAATTTTTCTTGTAATCATTTTTATTAAAAAATGAAAGCTACGTAATAACGTTAAATGCTGATAAATAAATTTGTTTCTAATGTAAAATGGTTTGCCCAAAAATTAAATTGTATTTTAAAAATACTTGACATTGGATTGTATAATTTCTGTACCGCTTATCTAAAGTTACTTAATGGCCAAGTTCTTACAAATTACATTGTTCTGATGTTTTTGGATATGTAACCATTTATTCGAATTGATTATTTTATTTATAAATATATTTTCTCAAATGTTTTCCCCTAAAATGTAATTCAGTCAATAAATAAATATGAATTATTGGTAGAAATAACACGGTTTATAAGAACAATTGTGAATACATTTTCTAAAATCTACTTCACAGTAGACCACATCGAAAATACGAAAACACATAATATATTTCAAAAGATTGATTTGTCGTGTATTTTATTGTGTACTTATTGTGTATTGTAAAAATATTATTTAAACATAATCATTATTGGATTTAATATAATATTTTATGATTAATACAGAACATTTTTTCAATTGATTTGAAAAAAAAAAGCTGGAGATGTCTCTTGACTGTATAGTAGGTTTCAAGTGTACCTCATGACGCAAGTAAGTCATTGTAATATATAATAATATATTAAATTTGAATTGAATGATAAATCGTTACATACAAAAAACGATACTGGGTGGAGACTTATTCGGCCTCTATTTCGAAGGTCGTCTATTAAATAATATTCGAATTCTGAATGCCAAGTATAAAATGCATATTTTTTTTAATATATCTTTTAAAATATATAATAAGTAATAGAATATATTTGGAATATATTTTTTCTAGAATGGCTTAACAAACATCGATTTTTAAATAAAGTCAATAAGGTGATATTATTTAGACAATGAATACTAAATTTGACGTTAAGTATAAACTAATGAGAACTCTGCCCAACATAATTTTAAAATTTATTGATAAAATTTATTAATTGTTCAAATATAATTGTCAGACATAACAAAAAAGGTTAATGGTTTTTGATAAAATGTGTTTTTCTGTAAAATATGTGTCTTACAGCTAGTGTTTTTTTTTTTTACTTAAATTTTAAGTAAGGTGGAATAATTATTTTATATAAACTATTTAACATTAATATTGTATGTTTTTGTTTCATTTAAATCTGCCACTGTTAAGCCTAAGTACATGATGTACATGTACCTAACAATAAACCTTAGATTAATAAAAACATTTACAAGAGATAAAAAATATTCGTGAAAATGTTGTGAATTAATAATGATGTGGGTGTGCTATTTAAATTTTTAGCTAGCTATATTTAAATTTACACATTTTCATAATTATAACGGATTATGTTTGAATTTTTACTTCAAACGCATTTAAAAAAATTGTGGCATTTAATTTTTGATATTTTTTTACGAACAACTTATGAGAACTCTTGTATTAAATCTTCAAACTTTTTGAATTTAACTTAAAAACAAACATTTTGTCAATACATTATATCAAAAAAAGTCTAAACTTACTAGAACAGTCTTAAAATTATATAATTATTTCTAGAAAAACCAAATACTATAAATCTTCGGCAAAAATATCATGTACCTACATAACTATATATCTTCCATTATTTTTTTCTGAATTACAAAAAAGAAACAAAATTGTACTAATGCTGCTTAAAAATTTAAATAGTTCTTAATTATTTTGAAAAGTACTAGGAGTTTTCTACTTTTTAGTACCAATTAGATCTAATTAAAAAGATGAAGTTTTTCATGAAATGTTCATTTTGTGATGCTCCAAAATGTGATGACGATCTCAAAAAAATACACACACATCATTGTGTAATCAATACAATTGCTCCATTCAGAATCTAAATTTCACAAAGGTACCTAATTCTTCTTCTTCCCATCTTCACAATTTTTCTATCTTTCCACTTACGTAGTTACTTATTTTCAAGCTAAAGTAATTTTGGTTGTTATTATTTAGTATCCATATTTATTTAAATGTATTTTACATAATAAAAGTTCTTACATTGTAATAAAATTATATTATATGCTTAATATGTGAAATACATTTTTTAAATGAAATAAAATAATACGCAATTTTATAGGAGGATTCTTTATTGTGTGTAAAGTGTATTTATTTTTGTAATTCAATTTAAGTACACTATTTTTTAAATACCGATTGGCGTTAATTATTTAAAATAAATAAATAAATTCTGCATTGCCTTATACACTTACTTATTATAATAATATTGTAACAGATTGTGAAAGATAAAATTTTAGATTAAAGAAAAAACTGAATTGTACAAAAGTTTTCAATAACTCTCGCTATTATAATAGTGCTTTAAACAAAACTTTACTTGGTATAATTCACAATGTGATTAAATGTTGCTTTTGATAAATATAATTTAATTTCGCATAACAATAATAATATGATATTAATATTTACTATTATATTATTATATTTGATGATTATTAAAATGTTAACGAATGGTTTTGAAATGAAATAATTCGTAATATAAACACGTTGTATAGATATTAATAAGATATAGTCGTATATAGGTACAAAATTATGTTATATATATATTATTTAAAATATTTTTTTCTAAATCAGAAACATTTGGTTTAAAATTTAAAATAAAATAGAAATTGCAGTTAGGATACCTATTACCTACCTCTACTAAGCCAGTATGGCATTCAATTAAATAATAACATATTAACATAATAATATAATAATGACCGACCTCATCACTGCGTGCCCGTCAAATTTACCTAATGTTGATTAAAATATTATGTTAGTATTATGAATTGATGATTTATAATGACATTATATTATACAGGCACCTAACGTGCTGTTTTGACAGTCGATGGGGGATGTGATATATAAAAAAAGAGAGCGGTATGTGTGCATTCGTATTCGTTGAGCAATATCAATATTAGAATAATAGGTGAAATTTATCGTACCATTATTTCGTCAAAACAATTGTGGAAAAAGAGGGAAATAAATTCAAGTGTTCGGCTGTGGCGACGACGGACGGACGATCGTGATAATGACAGTTCCGGCCACTGCGCTGCGTGTGAGCTGTTGCCGTTGAGATGTTTGAAGTTGAAGTGTACCCATTTCCTTTTTACATTTTTTTTTTATGAAATAAAGAGCCATAGAGTGTACTCCCGCCATTGCTGTCATCGTTTAAAAACATGACCAAACTACGTGCAAAGGTTTGATATAGGTGGAAATGTCACAGGTTTTAATTATACACAGTAAAATACTTAAACATTTGACCAACATTCAAAACCTGATTGTCGTCTACCTCCAATAAAATATAAACTGTTACAATACATCCAGCTCTGTATACAATTTTACAAAAGTAAAATTAGTTCTTTCGTACGACATTAAATATTTTTGTTACGTCACAGGTGGAAATGTTATAAATGTAATATAATATAAAATATAAAAGTCATCGTTGCAGATTCTCCATTTCTTTTTTTCAGACAATTTACCGCCATTTTTCTCTTTACTATAGTTGGTTCATACAATTAACAAACTATAAAACTTTAGATCACGTCTTGTATATAGACTTAGGTATTACCCAAGTGTTTCAAATTTTTATAGAGTGTTTTATTGGATTAAGCTCTCTATACTTACTCTATTCGTAGAAAAAAATGCTGAAAGACGTAAAGACGAAAACGACAAAGAAGATAAAGTTGGAGAATCTTGATGATCATTTTGCTCGTAAAAGTAAAAAATAACTGTTTGGTTTTTATTATTTCGGAAAATTCAATATGTGTTACATTCCTTTCCTTTTCTATACATGATAATATTTAGTGTATTTATCACTTGACGAACTCGCCTGTTTCGTAAATGAACCAATTTCATTTCCAAAGTGATTTTTCACCATAAAATAATGTGTCACCATATTTGACATATTTTATTCAAAATAATATAAATAAAAGACTATTTATGGCATTTTTCAGTAACAAATATAATCAATTTAAAAAAACCTTATTTTTTTCATTGTAAAATAACGTTGGTTCATAGGCCTTTTTAAAAAATGGTGAAAAATGAAACTCATTATTTTCTTACTCGTGGGTATTTCATCTTTATGGATATTAACCTTTATGTAATGCAAGTTCATTGTAACCGGTAGAATGCATAAATTATTATTTTTCCAATAAATTATTTTAATCACTCACTAACTGTTTTAAACTTCATATGCTATCTGCTTAATTAACTGACAATTTATGATATATATATATATATATCAATTATATAAAATATATTCAACCTTTTAGTTTTTGAAAAAAAAATATATAAATTCCTACCTTATGAGGGATATCTTATTTATTGAAAAAAAATATACTTGATTAAGCAATTTACTAAAATATACTAACCATATGTCCATATATACATTATACCTACATATTATTTTTAAATATAAAAAACGGTGATCACCGTAAAACTAACACATACTTATGAGCCTTGACCCAAAAAATAAATAGGTATGTAAACGGGAATAATTAAGTTGTAGACAATGATACGAGCACTGGCCAGACAGTTTTCAGTTCGTTTTCAAAAATTATAACTTATCAATATTTAGTGCGGGAACTTGGCCGTAGGGGGTATTATAAAATATATTATCAAGATGCATCTAAATTGGATTACTTTTTCTTTTGGTAATAGTTTAGCTTATTTTCCTCTTGTTTTTATTGCGATTAAGCTAAAATTGTTATTTTTATGGTTTGAGAAATAACGAAAGGAAAGAAACCATGATTAATTCAAAAATAATTAAATATTATATAAAAATATTACAATACAAAGATTTTAAACAGTAATGGGGAAACTAGACGTTCTGTCTGGACAAAAATGTGGAACTTGATACCATGTTCGTTTTATCGGGTGCCATTGAAGAATGACGATATAAAGCTAAAAATAATATTTGCCCTCGAGTACAGTTTATAATGAAACTCTTGATAATATTTATGAGATGTGTTAGATTATGTGATTGAAAAATACGTTAGCAATTTTTCAATTTCCTGAAAATGTTTTACTCTTTATTTAAATTTTGAGAATGCAACATGAATCACAATGAAGCTCCCAGAGTTATAATCTTAGGAAATTTCGTTCATCTCATATAATCCGGCGGAACGCACACGTAAAATAATATAATACTAGTACACGAGCAACGAGTTTCCTTCTAAACCTAATAGGTGTAATAAACGTATTATATATTTTATATTTTTTTTCCAAAAATGAGTTGAGATTTAGTTGATTAATATCAACTAAGTTTGATTACGTGAATGACACGCGTTTTTGAATAGACTGGAAAACTACTACCTACAACAATCACGATAAACAGAGCATGTTTTTAAGCTAAAATAGAAGAAAATAGTTTTTCTAGCTTGCATGGTACAATATAAAAGTCATAAAAATAATATTTGTAGATACACATATTTTAGAATTTCAAATATTTTTTAATATTATTAGTTTTTGTGTAAGTGATCGCGTTTTGCTCTTTGGGAATAAAAATGATTCAATAATTCATCATTTTTAGAGACATTTCTGAAGAAAATTGAAACAAGTTGGTATTTCGGGTTGCAAAAGTAGAAAACTTTTCAAAATAACCAGAGGAAATGGGGATATATTTTATGCATAACCAATTTTTGACAAAATCAATTTGGTTTCTTTATGTATAATTTTAAAAAAAAAGTATAGACTAGGTGCTTGAAATCATCTTTAAATATTTGTAGAAGTTTATTCTAAACGGCTAGATATGTTATGATATCAATATTTTGGCCCTTTTTTAAGCTACAATAGACAATTTTAAGTTAGACTATTTATAACCATTATACCATTATACCGTACGTCGAGCGTCGGTATTGATTTGTAACTTATAAGTTATAAGCTAATAGCAACAATATATGTTATAATAATTAATATTATAATGAAGTAATAAAATATATACCTACCTGTTAAAATACATTTTGTTGTAATAATTATTAACCGTAGAAACTTGAAACATTCCATTATTATCATTTTCAGATTTTCTATATAGGTTTCTATATAGAAATTTTCAACATTAATAAGTTATTTATATCACGGCCCACGAACATTTTAACACTGTTCTACGGTACGTGATATTGACTTATCAGTTAATTAGAATATCTATATGATATAATATTATAATAATAGTTATTTAATACATGCTAGGTTTTTGCAAATATTAGTTTAATATTATTATTATTATTATTGTTTTATTTCTTCGAAAAAATAATGGACCCACCCAAATGAAAAGGTTCGTATGGGGCTCAAAAATACTGTATAACTGTATAAGTAATGGAAAATAAATTAATTATTAGTAACTACCTACCCTACCAATAATAATATAAAGTGATCATAAAATATTATTTATCTTTATTTGGTGTTTTGCTGAAGAAGATTTTGTAAACATCATATTATGATCAAAAATAATTAAATTTAAAAATTTGGATTTGTTTATTTTTATATTTACTGTAAAAATTAAAAATTATCTTAAAAACTATTTTATTGCGAGATTTTTCCACTAGAAATTTATGTCAAAAGTTGTTATTACCTGTATTATCTATAAAACAGTTTAAATTTAAAACGATGAAATTTATGATGGCAATATTTAATTTTAATATCTGGGCGTTTTTATATATTTTATTATTTTTATTTTTTACGCCTGTACTAGAAGAAAAAAAATCTTTGATTATCAACTTCGATGGAGATTTCTTGTGAAAAATTGGATCTATAAAGTTGGTTCTTTTGGGATTTCAAAATTGGAAATTCTCAATATTTTTTTAATAATCTGAAAAAACTAAATAAAAACCAGATCGATAATATCCAGTAGGTATAGATTATACAGTTAACACTATACGGATTGCAATCGGACAATCTTGTACTAATAATAAAAATAATGATCTGTGGCAAATTTTAATCATTTAATTTTTTTCTTGATTCATCTGTAATTTAATGAGTCTTTCGATTATGGTCAATGAACTATGGGCCATTAATCAATCGTGATTATTTGTTTAGTTTTTGTTTGAATATTATATGAAAATGTTTTTGGAATATATTTTGAACTAATATCATGAATAAATTATTTTTAAAGGCGAATTCTGAATAGATTTTAAGATTAAATATGGAATCAGAAAATGAAAAGTAGGACCTATTCTTTATAAGTCTGGATATCTGTCATGCAGTTTCTGGTGCTATATCTTTTTATATTTTTCGTGTCAGTTTTTACATCCATAAAACAGTGTTCCTTTTATTTTTATAATATGTTGCATTGTTGCTATTCAAATAATAAAACGGAAGTTAATACCCCTGAAGATATTTTGTTGAGTTTTTGGAAAACAATATAAAATGAAGAAAAAAACATTATTAATAATTTTGGAATTCCTCGACATATTTCAACGATGGAGCCGAATTTATTTACTTCACTGCAAAGTACAAACCAAACAAAATTTCAACCAGGACTTCGGTGAACCAATTAATAAATCAGTTTCTCTTATCTACCAATCAATATTATTGATTAATTTTTATTAGATATCATATTATTATGTTTTGCCATTAATAAAGAACATTATGGGTTGGAAAATCAATATTGAATTTTATATACTTATATAGGATTATTATACAACGATTTTCATGTCTCCATTACTCACTCTCTATTGTAGCCTATACAATGTGGTTGTGGTTGGAGATTGTATACCGAAGAGACCGTCAGTATTCATACAGAATGATTTACGTTACTTGTAAATCGCAAGTGGGTAACCACCATATTTTCCGTCGGTCAGTCGTCGGAAAAATGTGAACACTGACCGATTAATCCGCATCCATCGTGACGTACCGATTCCGATCAAATTGTTCTCAGGTCATCGTCCAAAAGTGAAAATCCAACAGTGGTGTTCAATACGATGAAATTCTGGCAATATGAAGGCAATATTTAAGCTTATTTGCGAGACTCATCACTCCCGGTTAGGTTGAGATCGCTTGTTTCCCGAGGATTATTAGTGAAGTGCTGCTGTGCGTCAAATTAAGTCACACATCACTCACCTAAAGCATAATATTATCCACGGATTTCCTGTATTAGATCGCCTCTATACGTTACTTAGAATTTATATTGTATAGTTGCACACAGCGTAGTGTTGTAAAATTAAAATAGACACTTTATAAAATAATCGAGCAATCGCTAAATCCTTGAAAGCCTTACAAAATAATATTATAAAAATTGGTCTCTAGACAATCATCCTATACACTCATTTTAAACAATAAGGAAAGGGCGTTCGCCGTGGGAGAAACATTCTTTTTTATGGAAACATTTGTTTTTATAATTTTTAGCAACAAATATTGTAATCTTGTTGGAAAACTTTTTTAAAAATTTGATTTATGTTCGTCTCGGTGTATAAACTATATAATATAGGAACTCATATTAAATTACAGTCAAGAGGAAAGCATAAGGTTTCAGAAGATGGTACTGACCTAAGCTTATTTTTTTATAATTATTGCGAGAAGATTTTGAGGATATTTATAGGAACATAAAGGGATACTTCTATTCTATACATCACACGTATGCCCCACCGACATTCGGTCCGTTGCCATATGATACGATGACGGGCGTAAAGTCTATGTGTAACCCAAGTTTTAATATATTTTCCCTTCTAGGAATTGGTCCATTTTATTGAACTATGCCCCGTTTTAAAAATATAATATTATACATAAATTACAGACACAAGGATAGAAAATGAATTTTTGGTTCAATTTTGTAGGGATATTTCAATAAAAATATAATAGGTATCATAGGTACCTACTATCTTTTTTTTACAAGATTTTATATTTTTCAATTAATTTTTAATAAACAATTTCTTAGAATCTCCTAATCTACGATATCATATATGATGATAGTATCCAATTAAAATTTAATTATTAAATAACATAAACATTTGTTTTCAAAGATTTTTTAATAATCGACATTCGGCACAAGATCCAAATAAAAGCTCTGAATAAATTTAATGAATTACCTTTAAAAAAAAAAAAAAATATTTTAACTTTCGGATTATAGCTTATAACCACGACTGAAGTTGAATTTTCTAAGATCAAATAAAAAAAATTAAAAACCTAAGAAACATACGCACTTATGTAATAATATTAAAACGTACATTATACGGTTTTGGCAACGACACACAAAAAAAGGCGGTGTGATTAATCATTTTAACATGTTTATTTTAATACTCTGCTCCCTACTTGTATCATTTAGTATTTATTTAAATACTTGAATGTTTTTTTTTTTTTTTACAATTTTCGACACTTGTCTTCTATACAATATTAATATTGTATAAAACCATAGTGTACAGCTTTGTGGGTATTAGACTTTTATTGATATTTCACAAAAGGTTGGTTATGTTCAAATATTAATTTGTGGTCCGACATTTTGGGACGAACCATCGAGATAATTGTTTTATGTTATATTGCTCACGAGTGCGAAACGCAAACATAACAAATCGTATTGTGCCCTACGATTTTATCCAAAATCAAATTAAACGTATTTTATTAGACTGTCATAAATAATGTTTAATGTTACTGTCTTCTGGACTGGGTATTTTATTATTTTTTTCTCACAATTATTAAATCTATCTTTTTTATTTTGTTCAACGAACCATAACATGTGGTTACTAGGTTATTATTATGTTTTTTTTTATAGGATAATGTTTATAGTCATCATTCATCCCCTCGTCATAACACCAATGGATCTTGGAACACTGGTATTTAGGTTCGAAAAATAATATACTATAATGTACTAAAATCAACAATAGAAATAACAATAATATGGAATGAATTATTTTTTTTCGTCTCGCCATTCACGTTGGAGTTCTTTACGTGTTATCACTTATCTATACACATTTATTTTACTCACGTACCTATAAACTGCAAAAAAACATTGATTTTCTTTCCACGATCGATATCTTTGAAATTACATTTCGTTTTGTTTACAAACGCAAACTATAACACGACGTACTAATTAACTATACCTACTATACCTCGTTGTAATTACCCCGACTTGTGAGTCCTTTTGGCTTTTTTTCACCGTTAAGGTTCTTATTGTGAGACAGAACTGCAAAGCTATTGGTTTTTCCGTTAGTGCACAATTTTTTTTTTCTTATTTTTTTTTGTCCCACTGAAACCACTTTTAGCACGTTGTTAATGTGTTCGCCCGATTCTTTCACATATACCCCTACGTGCACAAAAGCAGTCAATCGGAAATTACGCGTAGATTGGACGTTTGTACGCGTATTATTAGAATTCCGAATTTCCCATTATTTCTCGAGAAGATCATTAGAGTCTGCTACGAAAGCATTCGGAATCAACGATGGAAAAAAAATACACGAATATCGGGTCCCGTATAAATTTTATTAAATCCTACAAAACAGGTGCAAATCAAAGAAATATTTCCCATGTAAATGAGGGTTAAAATAATATCATTACCGTTAACCAACGGAGAAAAATAATATATAGGTACATAATAAATTAACTATATCGTACATATTTATTTATTTTTTCTTTATCATTCGAAGTACTTAATACCCTCATTGTCTGCTAGAATATTATATAAAATTAACATACATACATTATGTGTGTATAATGAAAATTCGTTACTTATTTAAGGCGGCGTGAAAATGGTCCATACTATTGACTTTGAAATCATCAAAAACAACAATATATAATATTCTAATCATATTATTCAAACATCAAAAATGTTTGAATTTTGATTAATTATTCATGAATTGTTCTTACCCAGTAATACTATAAAACTGTTGTTTTCAAACAATATCTCATTATTCATTTCTCATTAGTAATGAGCGTAATTGAGTCATGGCGCTGAAAGTATTCCAATTGCACAGTGAGTTATCGAAATGTTATTATTTTGATTGTCCTAAAAATTTCAATAACGATTTATTCTGCTGGTTTCAGTTAGTGTTTATAACAATTAATTCGTATACACATTGTAACGTTATAGTCTTAGAGATACCAAATAAATTATAAGCCAAACCACCATGACTATAGTGTTAAAAATTGTTTAAAACAAAACATGCAAGACTCCGGAATCACATAAGATTGCTAGAAAAAATTAATTAAAAATCAAATAAAAGGTAAGGAAGGATACGACATAAAGGAAAATCCTGGAGATATTTAAGTAATAGATTTAGTATAGTTAAAAGATAATTCATATAAGAAATATATATATTCTTCACTCATTAAGACCAGGTCCATTTGAGGCCATCGAGGTAGTAGGCAATGGAAATTTAGTCTTACAGTGAGGACGATGAGGTGTCACAGTACACAAACTGTATATAAAACTATATTATAACGATAAAACAAATGAATAAATAAGTATATAAGCAAAAATAGTTAGATAATACTATAAATTAAATAGGTTAATTCTTGTTTAAGGGACATATAAAGGAATTTAATTTTGGAACTCGAGTTGGCACTTGAAAGTGAAGTATATGTGAGACATATACATTAGGGTTGGAAAACACTCCAAGGTGTCTAATAGGGCACATCAACACCACAAACAATAAAATGAATGAACCTTTCTCAACACCAGAAATAACCATAATAACTGAAATAATTAATAAGCTAATGTATGATTTCTTACAATCTTCGGTGTCATTGGTAATAACATTACCTATGTAAACGTTTGACAGATTATATAAATAATTTGTATGATCCAAACGATATATTAGATTATGAAAGAATATAATAAAGAAAAGCTATACAATAAATGTATAATATTAATAAACTATAATAATAATAATTTAAAAATATGTATTCATATAGATTTAGTCATTTATATATGGTCAATTAAATATAGTAATAATTAATAACTAATAAGTAATAGTTGTAAAACAATTTTACATTTAGATTTGGTTAAATTGGATGATGAGTGGTTATACAAATGGTGATGAAGTAGAATTTTTAAAATATTATACATATTATGAATCTTATTTACAAGACGAAAGATTTTATTTTGAGAATTTGGGACCCAATAGAATAGTAGGTGCAGAATACAAACTTCTAACTTACTTTTCAATAAAAGAGTACCTATAACAAAAAGTATGAGTAACTAGAGACAAAAATAAAGAACATAACAGCAATATGTAATTATAAAAGCTAGGACTTGTGCGGTAAGTATCAAATAGTAAAAACTGATTTATATAATGAAGTAAATATCCAGAGAGAACGAATGTCATTATGATAGGGTATGTGCCGCAAAGAAAATCAGCAAAGTAATAAAACAAACAGAAGAAACTGGAGATAACATTTTACATATTATAACGAAAGTTCAAACAACTGTAGTAAAAACGGTAGTTAAACATTTTGGTAATACATTAAACCAAACAGAACAATTAAATTGTATAAGGATATAATAATTATTAAAGAACAAACATGCATACAATAATGTATCAAATACAAAATAAAACTGACGACATTATGTTTACTATTAGCAAACGAAGTAGATAATTTATACACGATAATTGCAAATCAATATTATAATATGCAACTACAACCTCAGGACAAATAGTTACAGCCGCAAGTGAAGATATAATCCACCCAAGTCTTATGACACAGCAGGATCTCGCTGCAACATTAAGGGCAGTAGAGCGGAAAATAAAATAAAAATATAATATACCTATGGGAACAAAGGCATCAGAATTAAGCGAGTTTCAAAGTACAACTAAAATAAGCTGCATATATTAAGAAAATGACAGAATAGTATGCATAACGAAAAATCCATTAGTTGTAAGAACAGAACTTGTACTGAATTAGAAAATTCACATAGATAGTATAGGTAATATAAATTATAGAATATTGCAGAATACCACAACCAATAATGGAAAATAATGGTAACCAATCGTGTGAGGTACCGCTACTCCAACAATCGGAAAAAATGGCATTTCAATGTGTATTTGAAAAATTCACATTAGTTAGAAATATATTGTGTACCATAAAATACAAAACGGAAACACATTGATTCACTCAGGAAATGCCACATTAATAATAAGCTGTGCAGAATTAACCAAACCAATATAGTAGAAGAAATAAGAAACACAGGAGAAATGACTGTAATTGTTGGTAACAGTTGTCAGATATTTCCGTAATAGGTAGGTAGTATTAACAGCTGTAGACGACATATTTTCAAATAGAAATTATAAAGAAATTTACATCTGTGACTAACATGGTTGCGATGTTTTAAACGAAATACGAGAAAATATGTAGGTATATTGTTTGGGAATAAACGAAAGACGGAGTAATAACCCGAATATAAAACTAACATATTCACATGGTGTATGTAAGTCACTAGACGAAGTACAACAAATGGTAAATAACGAAGAGAACAAAATTAAAATCATCAGTTATCTTGGTCAAAAATTACCGTTGGTATAGTTTATATTATTAAATCCGGTATTATTTGTTCGCTGAAAGTTATTTTTATTGTTTCATGAATAATTATAATTATTTCTATTATTTAAATTGTCGTTTATGTACCTACCTCAAATGTTCTCTCTCTGACTCTCTCTCTCTCTGAATTATATTCTGCTCCTTCGGATTTTGCCAACTGATTAGCTATTTCAAGAATTGTTGGGCTTCGTTATTTTACTATTGTTCTAATCGGATTTATTAGTAATTTTATGAATATTTTTAACGTTTGCTCTTTTAGTGTCTCGTGTATTACTTTTGTCTCATTTTCTAATTTATGAACTATATTTTATAATACCATTTTTCTACTTTATGACAATATTTGAACATATCTTCGCCGTTCCGCATTTTTTAAAGAATATAGTTGTGATTGTAAATATGTCCACTTAGTAATATTTTTATATTTTATACATTTTAACGTTCTCCCGGTTAATCTAGTTATTATAAATTTAACAAACGTTGGTGCATATTCATCTTCAACTTAACTTACTGCCATATCCCAAGCATTTATGAACGGGTAAATATCATCCTGCCCAGTACTGAAAAGTATCAATTTTAAATCATTCTCAAATGTTAATGTTACTACATTTTTTTTAATTAGCGGTTACCTTTCAACACTTTGTACTTTGTGTTTAAAATCTACAATAGTTTTACTACGTGTAACTAAACCTATATAATCTAGATTTCTATATAGATATTCTTTCAATAGGGCTAAGGCTTTTACATGGACTAAGGCGTTTAACTGGGTAGAGCTTTCAACTCGGTTTCATAAATCTATTACCTAACTGTATTTTGTTTAATACTTCTAAATCTGCACCTGATTCGTTCAATGCGGATTAGCTACTTCCAAAAGATATGTACCTACCTGTTTTCGATCATTTGGTTGGTTTACAAATTTGTTGTGTTAGAAATTATCCATATTATACTAGTATAGTTCCTAGGAATTCGTGATAGGTATGATGGGTTATGATATATTTATTAATATGCGAGAGGTGCACTATTTTAGGGAAGGTCAAAACCACCAATTAATAATAGAATATTATCCTACTGTTTTATTTATGGATATATCGTAAATAATTTACTGTGTTACTACAGCATGTTGTTATTCTGGCAATTACCCTGGGATGTTGTTCTAATCGTTTTTAGGAATGCGTAACAGTTGCATCCCTTTGAAAATCCCTTATCGACTGATCCATTTGTAGCGTAAGCTTTGCCAGGAATCCCCGTAGCCGATATTGATGTTATTAAATAAATAGCTGAAGACAGTATCAACAGTAAACCTAAATTATTGTTTATTTTAATATAATACAAGTTTAAAAAATTATATTATACTAGTCGTGTGTGTGAGTGGCGTATTGAAGGAGAGTGAAGATTAAACGACTTCGTTACATTTGAAAATTCTGTACTGCGGTTTCCCTTATAAGTGGAGCTCTCATTCCATTTTTCTTGAACCGGAGTTTGTGACATTTACCCTATGTCCTCGTACAATAAATTCTATTCATATTGCTAAATGCCTATCCATAAAAGTATTTCAGTTGGAAAATGCATAATTAATATGTAAGAGAGGGGTGAAAAACACAGTCCATCTGACCATCTATAATCGGGTCTACGGCGTGACCAGCCGAACCTGGTGCGGAGACGGTGAAAGCAGAACTGATGGTAAGAAGTGTGACAACCGATATGCTGGGACGAAATTACATAATACGATGATAATAACAAAAATACTGTTGATAATATTATAATAATTCAAGATATAAAAAGGGTTTTGTATATTTTTGTAAGGGAAGATATTAAAGGTTTCCAATTATTAAATGTACCATAATTCTGTGAAGTTACAATATAACTATTTGACTGGCTGCAGGTGGTATAGGTATACTGTGTAGAATAACTATTTGAACTGGATTAATAATAACAACTACATGTCTACATGTTTAAATGTCCTTCTATTTCTATATTTCTGGGTATACACCTATTATTTGTATAATTTTTTTATTATTATTACTGCTATCTGTTACATTATTAATTCGTTTAATTTGTTTTTTATGACTATTATTAGTTCGTTAACTGTGTTAATTGCCATCTACTGTATAATATACTGTTATACTGAACATTATATTAGTTAAATAATTAAATAAATAAATATATAATATAAATCTAATTTTAGATTTTAATTATATTTTCACAATTTACAGTGTTTTTTGTTGATATTAACCCCAAGATAATGCATTGAATCGTTCATGCCGTTTAATCTTATAATGGCTAATAAACCTACTATCCATGTAAATACTAAATAGGTAGTTAATAGTTACAATATTTGTACAGATTTATTGGCACAGGGCTATTTGATAAAAGTAAGCTTTCACCCGGTTAACAGCACTCATTCGTATTTTTCGAAATGAATCCAAAGGATTCCCATATATTTATTCATAATCGGGGTTATTCTAAAAACTATTTGGTAGCAGATGCAAAATCAAATATGTTCGATAGAATTAGATCATGATTATGATCAAAGTTAGGGGGATGTATTGGTAATCCTCCATATAAACTGGTCTATTCATATACAATATACCTACCTACCTATAATATTATACTTATAAAATACGAATATATTGGTAGACCACTGGCTAGTTAAGTTTAATTTAACATTGCAATACTCGATGTCCCCATTGACATTTCACTAAGGATGTTAGGGGTTATCATTCATTCGACTCATGTATTCATGTGTACCTATATAATAACTATAATGATACTTACTCAACAAATCAATTGAGTAGGGTTGTAATTCAGTGATTGGATGTAAGTATGTAACCTCGTATATACCTTTTTCAGATGACCATTCGGGAAGATAAACTTTTATTGTGAAAGAGAAAACAAACTTTTCGATTTGAATAGGATAAAAATATTCAGATTGTCTGCAATAATTAATAGTATGTAATATTCAGGCAATGCATCGATAAAATTAAATGTAGAAACAAAACCGAAAATCTGTATAATATGTATAATGGATTATTGGGTTTTCCTATGGTTTATAAATTAGTTTTATTCAAAGTGTTCGACGTTGTGGAAAATATTAAAATTGTAATACTATTGTGTTGCCCACTTGCCCGATATATTTTAAGTAAAGAACAAAATATCATACATAACACATATACGTATAAACATTAAATGTTTTTTTTTTTATTATGTTTGCATAAATGCATAATTCATATTTCGCAATTATACCCACTTAACCCTTTTATTTTTACAAATACTCAAAGCCCATTACCTAAAATAATATGCACACCCGGACATTCGAAATTATTATCGTTGTTGGTCGACGACTGATTTACGGTTTGTTTTATAGGATTTACAAAGAAGCCGTTCGACAACGACAAGCCCTGTCCCGGACGTCCAGTAATATAATTCTGAACAGCATACATCAACACAGGGTTCAACACTATAGCCATAGATTACGGCCTCCAGACAGCGAAAACATGTCAAATGGAAACGGTGAGTTTTTTTTTTGATTTAGCCATTTTTTTTTTTTTTTTTATAATAATTTTGCTATAATAACACGTTGATTCAAATAACTGTTTTATGGTACATTTAGGTCACAATAAATATGACCTTTGCCCTTCGGTGATATAAACATGAAGTGAAATGAGTTGTTATCGACCATCCGAAATATATAAATTGTTAGAATAATAAAATAAATTAGTTTTTTAAAAGTCCGTAAAATTGTACTACCTACTTCACAGGTAATACTTTACGTATAATATTATTTTGTACGTATAGGCATAGATAAAATTATACAACATTACCTTCAACTTTAACAAATAACTGATATATTAATTCAAAGTTATAAGTTGTGTAGTCGCTAGAACATAATTGCGTATTAGCAGTAGTATTGCGCACGGTAATCGATTTTAGAATAGGTATTATTTTTATATAATTATCGTGTATATTTTGTATTGTTTATAAATTATCATTTTTATTTTTATGACGGCAACAATACATTCCCCAGGGGCATATATAAAATATGTACAATATATTATATAAAATATTTATATTTCTGAGTATTGTTTCGTAGAGTACAGTTGATACGATGATTACCATCAAGCATCAGCTGTCGTTCTATATCGTGATACTCTAGAATATATTATATTGCTAACGATATTTGCACCTTTGACGTCTAATTAATCATTAATATGACTTTCTACTAGCTTACGATTTAATACCAATGGCTCATTTTTAAAATTTAATACTGGCACGTTTAAAATTCAAAATTAGCACATTTTAAAACTGGCATTTAAATATTACAATGTGGAACCGTTGTTTTGAAAAAAATGCCTACAATTTATCGTGGCCTTGATCGATGTCGTGTCCGATAAATTTCAATATTTACGATATTTCGACATCTGTGTTTTCCCATAGTGCCACTGCAGTTTTTACGACATCGATGGTAGTTTTCATGAAATTTCAGAATCCCACAAATGTATGTATTCGATGCACATAGCGATTAACAGTCGTGTACCGTCAAACAAACACGACAATACAACATAATATTATGTCGTCCTCGCAATTTTAGTGGTACCTACCTATATATATATAATAGGTAGGTACTTCACGTTGGACAAAATAATTTATAAACCAGCACGCGTATATCGATTGGTCTTGAACACGATAATGTCCGTAGGTCAATAATTCATACACATAAAATAATATACACCATTATACCTATATACGTGTAATAATATTATATACTTAACGCACAAACAACGATCATTTAATTATTTAGCGTTTTAATATCAGGAGCACGTGATAATATTATTAGCCCGGTATAGACGGTATAAAGACCGGACCGGCGTTCGTGTCGTAGAAACGCGAGCTTATAATAATTATTGATATTATATTATATATTTAAAAATATATGGTAAAAATGACGGAGCCATTAAACGACATCGTGTTCGTATTCCCACGAGATTGCAGTTGTTCTACGGACATAAAGTATAATATTATTATTATAAAGCGAGCACGTGGAAAAAACGCTACGACTGGCAAATCTAGCAAAATGCGTAGACAGGCGCGGACTTATAAAATAGGGCACGGGATGCTACACAATTTAAAGGGCAAATAAAAAAAATTGTTGGGGCAAAATACATGTAGATTATCTATAAAATATCAATATATTTTATTTTGTTTTAAAAAAATATTGAATATACGTTAAAAAAGTAAATAAGTACCAAGTTATAACTAACTTTCAATCAAAATTGTACAAAATTATAGATTACTAGTAATCGTAAGTTGGTAACTATCTGCTGTTCATTAGGTGTCTAGAGCAGAGGTTCACAAACTTTTTATTGTACGACCCATTTTGAAAATTTTTTAAAATATGCGACCCACAATATCAATGAATGACCTTTTTTTTTTTTTTACCATACAACAGAAAATTAAACTTTTTTATTAAATTTTATGTAATTACGAAAAAAAAGTATAATAAGTATAATATATTAGTACTCTAGAGTCTTTAAATATATAATAAATAATATTAGGCAAATATATTTTAGGGAAAGGGATGCCGTAGCATCCCAGTATCCCAGCCAGTCTGCGCCTGTGCGTAGGTATATTTTGTTCACATAATATGATTCTGTGTATAGTAATTTTTGATCATCAGTGAAAAATCAGCCGACAACGACGTCTAAACCACTCCGAGTTATTCTACTCTTCGAAAATTATTACTACCTATAAACGCAGGGTGAATCAGTAAATTTGCTCACCTCCACTTAAAGGAAACTTTAATAATGTTGTTATTCGAATTCTGGTTTCAGTTCTAGAAATTGTTAGTACCATATACTTAAAGATTGTCCTGCAGTGGCGATACAAATATATGTTTTCTAAATTCAAACGAGAATCCCACCTTTCTACTATGAATTATTAAGTGAGTAATTTTATTGAAAATGTATATGTACCTCGCAATTTAAAATTCGAACGAGTGATTTCTCAGTTATTAAAATGATTTTGCAAAATATATATAAAATATATGTATAATGGATCTATATAATAGTACTTATATTTATTATACTTGAACCATTTCTACAAATTATAAAATAAATTTATAGAATAATAATATTAATTACTTATATTTTCAAACCACCAAAGCCACCATATTTTCTTCTAAACCTGTTGGCTATTAACCTTCCCTAGCAGACAAAATTAAATAGCAAAAAGATTAAAAAAAACTACTAGTTCGAATTGATACATCAAGATTTTCTGATATAAATCAATAATTTACAATGAAAGGGAAAGGGCCATTTGAAAAACCTGTAGTTTGTACATCTACAAAACACGTCTTATATATAGTACACAAAATATCTCGAGAATTAATCAATAATATGGTAATATAAAGTATGTTTAAAAACATGTAATATGTCACACAAAGTATGTCTGACTAACTGCAGTGTTGAAGAAAAATAAGGGGGAAGAGTATGCTCGGTGTTCACCCTGTATACGAGTCCCATATATACGCATAATATTGTTTATCATATTATAATGACAATTATATGCAGACCCTGTGCCTATTGTACTCGCTGAGCTATAAGACTGCGTCGCGCCTCATCACTATATAATAATAATATAATATAACATCGACCGTCGCCGTTCGCTTAATCTATCTTCGTTTGTCGTTTAATGAACTATTTTACAATGGAACGTTGTGCAGCCGGATATCGTAATCGCATTGTTGTTATAGTGTTCGAGTGTGCCAAGTATATATATTATATTATATACATTTATATATAAATATATATATAGGTACGCACGTGCCTGCCTCCACTCGTCGAATCTCACGTCGTCCGCAAAGCCCCTTTTCGTGTACAAAAACAAACACACACACACACACACACACACACACACACACACACACACACACACACACACATAGCGCGAGTGGCGTTACAATCGTATTGTCTCCCATAGTGCCATCGAATAAAATAATACACCCAGAAAGGATCGAAGGTAGAGTAGACTGCAGAGTGCCGGTCCGGCAGATTAGACGCCGTAGTGTATAGACGAGGCATGTCAAATTCGAAGTATTAACTGGGCCAAATATATTGAATAGCTTAGTATGCAGACTACACCTACAAATTTATCGAAAAAAACACATTTCCTACAATTTTTTTATTTTATTCATTACTTACAATACCGTATAGATAAAATACTTGATTAAAGTTTAACAGAAGATAAGACACAACAGTAAATTAGTGTATATGTCTCACTAATATAGCTGTGACACAAAAGGAAAATTGTATAATTTTTTTTATTCAATTAATTATTCATTAATATTAGCCGGTATAATAATAAACATCCACGGGCCATAAAAAAATGAGCCGAGAGCCGTGTATTTGATATGCCTGGTGTAGACGATATGGTTATATTATTATTATTATTTATTATTTTTTTTACGATAGATTCTTAGAAGAGGGATTTTAATTATTCAATGCAGTGTACACGCCGACCACGATGATGTTAAAATTATTATCATTATTATCAGACTAAGATAATTATTATTATTCGAAATCGCAAACACGGCAGTAAAAATATTAAATAATTTGAAAAAAATTATATAGATTAGATATATTAAATTTTATCATATTTTATAAACACGCCGTTTTCGATATATTATGTTATGTTTTAAATACAATGATAATAATAATAATAATATGAGGCAAATAATATTGTATCAGTAAAACGAAGAAAATATAAAAACGGTAAAAAAAATTATTTAAGAGGATTGGGAGTAGTGATTTTTTGTCTTTGTTAAACACACGTGCCACATAGGAGATTGGACGTGTTCTATGCTTCCAACGTACTTACCAAATTATATATTGAAGCGATAAGAACACAGAAAACAAATTTGAATATGTCGTTAAGTGTACTTGAGATCGAATTTTCATATTTTTGATTTCAACCAGCTGAATTCTAAAAATATTGCAGATATTAAAAGTAAAAATTACAAAATTGTCATATTTTAAATTTGGTAGAAAATAGAATCAAAAACCTCTTATAGTTTTCCTTCGTTTAACTGACTTAAATATGACTGACTATAATATGGCTCATTTTGCTATTATTGATTATTATCATTATATCTAAAACACTGTCTGTAACGAAAACACCATATTTATAAAATTATTAATTAATAATTTCATATAATATCTATAATTGTTTTGCATTTAAAGATGTCAAGTAGGTATGATACAAATTTTGATTTAATTCACTAATTATATACATTACATTTTATAATTGATGGCTACTTAAAAAAAAAACGAAAATGCAAATATATAAATTCAGGCACTTATTATAATATGATATGATCATTATACAAATTATAATATATTTCACCAAAAATATAAAAAAAAAAAACATTAATTTCTAAAAATAATATAATATTTTAAGTCTAAAGTTTTAAGATATTTATTACTTATTAGTATTTAACAGAATACAAAATAGGCCTTCATAGGACAGGAAACGATCTCTGGTGTCAGTATACAACTACAACTGCGTAGTGATTATTTAAATCAAGTCAGTGTTAACGTCTCGAATTAAGATATCTTAGTTTGTGGTTAACATTAGGTATTATAGGGGTCCAGAGTGACGGCACCTCATCAATACACGAAACAGACTAAACGCTTACCCGTTTATGTTGCATCGAAAAAAACAAGTAAATCAAATGTAATATTATTTATCGATTAATAGAAAAATCATACTCAATAGACTTGACGATTAAAACAATAAAATGTAGTCATATTTAATCAAGCGTTAACAATTAATACAAGAAACGTGCTGAATATTATCTCATCTATTATTATTGTTTCGGTGGTCGTACCCAGAGCTCCGATATTCGTGTCCGACCGGCCGGACGTCCGCAACCGGCGCTCCCGACTCCGAACCACAGATATTATGTGGCATTCGTCCCCATCGTCAGCTTTGCGCAGTGGCGATATCAGTCCATCCGGACCTAACCAATACTCCACCATGTGGACACGAAACACTGTTATCTTAGGCAATTTTACCAAGTGATAAACGGACCCATATCGGGGCATCAGCCACTAAACATCGGATCACCAACCCTCCCTCGTCTTTGCACCGTCCTCCAGTCGTCCATCCACCTCGACTCTTGAGTGTTTTTCGGTTGCCTCATCTATTGCGGGGCGTGTTGTTCTCGGAAATGACTCTACTCAAAATCGTTATATAAT
The DNA here is from genome assembly GCA_949089665.1 of Macrosiphum euphorbiae. NCBI lineage: Eukaryota > Metazoa > Arthropoda > Insecta > Hemiptera > Aphididae > Macrosiphum > Macrosiphum euphorbiae. The sequence goes on along the minus strand of CARXXK010000005.1, from coordinate 3,151,175 downwards.
TCCCATTAACAGGACACGCCTACACGTACCAAAATTATCATATACAATAATTAATGATTATTAATTATTATTAGGATTTAGGGCTGTGAATTAAATGCACTAAAAACCTATGTTATGGTTTTTAAATTCATTTAAATCAAAAATGTCAGTATACACTATACAGTGCACTGTAAGTATATAGTATTTGAGAATCGTAATTTAATTAAATATCTATCGAGTTTAAATTTTACTAAAATAAAGATATTGTTAATTGAGTACGACGTGCGACGTCCGTACAAAACGTGTAAAATATTTAGAGAACGAAAATTAAAAATAATTCATAAGATAATATGTGTAAAATGTTTCAACTGAAGGAAATTGAAAAAAAATGATCTAATAATTCGGTAGGTACCTAATAGTACAATAACAAATATAGGTACCTATTAATACAATGACAAAAAGTCTCAAAATTCACTTAATTTAGTACCTAATTCAAACTTTGTGTTAAATAAGCTTTGTTTTACAGTAAACTAAAATAATTAATTTTTCTATAAATTCATAACCCTAATTTATTATTATACTACTCCTAAGTCGTAAGTCGTATTAATAATAAATTGATATCTACTTGAGTAGTAAATCTCAGTTATGACTGTTTTCACGGTTTTGTTTAGTTAAATCATAAATTGTATTTACCACCAACTACCCAGTTCGACTACAGGACTTATCATACCTATATTTTAACATAAATACGTTTTTGGGCTGGATACACGGTTTTTTGTTTTTCTAACCGATTTTGAGGAAGATATTCGCTGTCGTTGTTACTTATTAACCAAAACATATTTAATATGATTCATAGATTTTCCTTGTAATGGAAATATAATATCGAGTAGCGTATTTTTTTTCTTATCTGCTCGTCAAACCTCATCTAGTAGACGATCTGGTTAATAAAAAGTTCTAGTCGTGTTGTCTGTCGATTTTTTCTGATTTTTTAGTACGAGTTAGTTTTTAGAGACAGCTCAGAATACTGGGTTTATACTTTATACAAACGATGAATTTAAAACGTTTCTTCCAAAAACTTTTTGAAAGTTTCCGTATTTAGAGATTGAACAATATTGTTTTCTTCACCAAAAGGTATAGACATTCCTAATAAATCCACATCAATCATGTTTTGTTAGCGGGAGAAGTCGTCGGAAAGCAGACATGACGTGCGGAGACTATTGTGTCTACGTTTATGTTGAACATTTTATGTTATGTGCAAGCAAGACTGATGGATAGTGCACCTCTAATAAGGAAAACGTCAAGCAGAAGAAAGATAAAAAAAATACCAGAGCAATTTTATACTAGTCAGCAGGTCATGGAAATATATCTAAAATACTTTTAGTAATAATAATATTAAAAATATAGTATACTCATCATCAACATATAATTTAAAAAAATTTTGACTTTCTCTTTGGTTTTTCGAGTTTAAAAAAATGAGCACAAATCTACAAAAAATATATAAGTAGTCGTTTATTAGGCCTAGTAAGTAAAGTTGTTTAAGTCCTTACATTAAGTTTTTTGACTAAAAATTATAAGAATACAAATGAAATGTAACTTAGTCAAGTCATCCAGGTTTTTGGTGAGTTAAAACAGTTATTAATCAAGTGATTAATAATAGGTATCTACCAATTTTCATTTTTCGTGAACTGTTTTAATTTTTAAACGTACGTTCTAGTGATTTCTGTTCATAAGATTCCATTTGGAAAGTATTATAATATTAATTATTATTTCCAAAGTGGTAGCTCCCAATAAAAACTATTTAGTTAGCCAGATTATAGCATCTACATTATAAGATATAAGTAACAATAACTATAAAAATACATTGTTTTCATGAATATATTATTCATTCCATTTTTTTTCATTCACAGTTTGAGGACAACGTTTATATGCAAACAAACGAATCACGCTTTTTAACACCGTCCATTAATGAGTCTTTACCGTACAATATTAATATATTAATATAATCCATAGGTGCCCGAATACCCTTACAATACAATTTTAAATTTAAGCATTTTATGTGTTATTTTTTAATACATTTTGAACACAGGGAAAAAAACGATAATGACGTATAAAATAACCATTAGCCGGTTGATTCACATCGTTGTTCTATTTTTATTGATTTATATTAATTATTCAGTTTTTTACTACTCACACAATGTTCAAGCTTTTGTGTTTAAGCATATCATCCATTACATATTTATGTAATATAAACAATATATTAACATTTATATAATTATCTTATTATGTTATATTTTAACATAAGTATCTAATACATATTAGGTGTAATTACTAATTATCAATTGGTAAAACAAATATGCAACACTGCTGACAGAAGATATTGTACCTATACGTTTCTTACATTTTACATTTCATAGCAAGTGCAGTCTATTGTAACGGAAAAAACAAACAAATTACATATTATATAGTTGAAGTATTCCAATTTTGAAATCACCAACATGTTCCACGTTTAGGGAAAATGTTTTACTCATTGAAACGTGTGATGTATTATTTTTGGAAAACACTCTAAGATTGATGAAAGTTAGAAATGGCACATGAGATTTTCTGTAATCCACGCTATATTATAACACTTTGACTATTCTCCGTACGTAGGCAGACAGAGAATTGGCAGCCATCGACGAAAGAGTAAAGTCAGATGACAAATTGTCTTCGTTTCCTGGGGCTTAAAGATATCCCTTTTTGATTTTGGACTCTTTCCAATGTAAGGTAACACGACTAGCCGGTCTTAAAACGTGTGGTGGTCAATGGTCATTATCAATATTTGATAGAAACTATTTAAATGTTATTTCGATAAAAACGACCAGTTACGAGTTCTTAATTATACTTAATTTTCAGAACGACCGCATAACAATATGAGTTTGTTAAATATTAATATTCCCAAACCCGTTTCGGTTAGGTGGTTTTGTTAAATATCCTAAACCATAAAAACTCATTACACAAAGCGTAAGATAATTTTTTTTAGGTTTTTCGTTTGAAAAAAGTTTTAAAGCTTAACGTTTAATGCATAAATAATCCATCTCTTAACGTTTAAATATTTAATATGCTAAAACGAAATAATTGTATACATAAAAGCACTTTTGAAGTAAAAAAAATCAAATTATATAGGTAGTTTATATTCAAATTAATCTTCTTAATAAAAGTAGATTATTATTGCAACACATTTTGTATAAAAATAATTTTATATCCATGTGAATTTTACAACTGCATTTATTGTTAACCATCTTAATTCCAATGTAATTAATGTAAAAGATATGTTAATCATGTAATTCAAATATCGAATTAATAATTTTTATTTCTAGAACTAAACCCTAAATTAAAAAAAAAAAAAAATAATAATTAGAAAGCTACATATACATATTAATTTAGTGTTTATAATTACATGACTATTATTGTACTCTAGAAGTATTTAATTTATTCTAATTTATGATCATAAGATTGTAAAAATCTTGTGATACAAACACTAGTTTCTATAAATGATTAGACGTTTAAATAATCTATTTCAATGATTAGATCTCAGTAATTTGTCAATATTTTTTCTGAATTAAGTTTTTAATTTATGTCGTACGGACGATTATACTATACTGTAGTATACATATTTTCCAAAATATTATATGGTTGGGGATAACGGATAGGTATAAATAATAATAACGGAACGATTTGTACAAAACTTCAAAGCAATAGTAATTAGTTATATAGAAATAGTTTTTAAAAGGTCGACGAGACTTCATTTTTTAAACGTTTTTAATGGAAAAAATAATTAACGTCGATAATAAATTGCTATTTTTACACCTGTTGCGAAATGATTGGTTATTAATTAATTATATTATACAGTGGAGTGTAATGACTTTGCCGTTTTATGCTTTATACAGCAGTGGATCTGTATTGTATAGTTATATACCATGTCGGTGAAATCCTATAGACCTTTCCCCACACCTACTCGAAAAATAAAACATTATATTTTATTTAATCCGCGTAAATACCAAGCATATTATCATAATGATATTATGATTTATTAGTCCAGTGGTATACTTAACCCCATCGACGTACAATTCAAATGTAAATAATTATAATTATTATTATCATTGCATAATGGTTTGTGATTTACACATAATTATAATAATATATATTACGAGCCGTCGCGCGCCAGCTTTGTAACGCCACTGCTGCTGATTATCGCCGAGAAAGCTGCCAAAGTCGAGACGATATTATGACCACGACTGTCCTCCATCACACACTCTGCCTCCTCCTTCTCCTCCTTCTATTATAACCAAAACATATACTGGGTCACAAATATATAAATATAATATTATATTGTAATCATTCATTTTTACCGACTCTCTATTTCCGTCCATAACATTATTTTTGTTGAACACCAAGCGCGTAATCGACCGACAATATTTTACGTCACATTTTCTCCGCCTCGAAGGTCGGTCGAAAGACCTGTGTGCGTCTTTTAGTTTTATTATTTGATTTTTTTCCACGCGAACATGGATGAGTAAATAAGTCAATAAAAATCTCTCCCTCGGTGGTTGTTCACCGGTGGTTTAAAATCAGTGACGAACGTATTATACTATCAGCACGTCAGCGCCACAAAAATATTTATGCGACCATATTATTGTTTTTTAGGTACCTGACCGGTACGTGTTTTCTTATTTTATTATCAGTTTCATTAATATGTTATGCGTTTCAACGCGAGCGTCCAAAGGCCCCTTTTTTGTATTAGATATAAAGACTATTAGTTATTATTATTTATGGTCCACAATTGTCGCTGTACCTCTGAAATAGTGAAGAATGGTGGTGTGTGATGTACATCATATAATATTATGTATACATAATGCGTGTGGTAATTGTCCATATTAAAAGGACGATAATTATAAATTATCGTGTGTAAATCACTTGTTATTATTATTATTATAATCATTATCATCAATAATTATTTTCCTTTGAATTGAATTTTTCTCGGACCGACTTTCTCGACCTCAAATTAAGTTTTGAAAAAATTCTCCAAGTAATTCAAACAAACCGATGCCAATAAAATAAGGTATTATATTTTTCTCCCTCCCATCTCACATCTCGCGTGGAAAAATTATGGCTCTATAATAAGGTATTCGGCTCGAGGTCGACCATTAATCGCTCGGAAATTGGAGATATTGTGAATAGCGTCTCACGTCGTTTATTAAACACGAAATAATACCCTATTACATTTTGACGTCGAGTGAAATCCGAACGCGAACGCTAATAGTAGAGTGAGTAATATAATATGTATATTTTTGAAATTTCGAATCGAGCTAATAATAACGATATTTTCGGGGGAAAAAAATAGAAATTTCGTCAGCACAAACTATATTTGAATACATAATAAAGCGTTTACATGCATACGTCTATGTTTTTTGAACCGAAACGTACACGCTCATACACACGTGCTAACATACGCACTCAGCCGTCTCGTCGTATAAATTGCCCATAAATATTAAAGTATATCACTCGGGAATTCGTCTTTTACGAGTCACGTCTGTACGGCGACGGAGGCTTTTCGCGGCCATATACATTTTGCGTGGGACTTGAAGTGGATTGGATCCGACGTATTTTCACGGAAATATACTCTATAATCTATATTATGTATATAGCGTGCGCACACTTATACTTTCTGATTTTTGTTCGTTGGCAGTCTGCAGCTGATTCTGCAGCCTGCATCTGTTGCAAAAAAAAAAAATATCGCTATTAGTCACGTAGACTGTCGTAAAAATCCACTAAGCAGTAACTCCGAAAACGCAGTTTTTCAGGAAACTATAAAACAGTTTTCTACACTAAAATAGTCCGTAAAGTAAAAATAATAATTTTTTTAACATTAAAAGTATGGTAATTATCATAATAATATATTGAATGAGGAAATTATCCAACATAAAAAAAAAATGTTATCATAACATCTGTTTTTATGTGTCTTAATGGACTTACTGCATCGTGCATATTGCTTGTACGAGTCAGAATTTATTCAAAAGAAAAAAAAGCTGCAAGTACGCTTTTGGAGCTATTGCCAAATGCCATCTGATATAAATATATATATATATGTGTTAATAAATGAATGCATATATTTTTCAAAATTTTAGATATTTAACTAAGTCGTAATCACATGTAATTACATTTTAATATTAGATTAACTAAAATTGATTTAATATTAAAACGTACATGCCATACATTATACTCATATCATATAATTTAAGTATCTAAATTTGTAAGACATACCTTAATTTTTTATTTTTTAAATTGAGATAATAATATTATTGCATATCAAGTTACCTATAATAAAGTATAAATATTAAATATAAATTCTATTTCGGGACCAATGTTAAATTTAAACAAAGATATTGAATTTTGACCGATACACTGCTGTGTAAATACAATAATTACTAGGTAAGAATCGCTGTATAATATATGAATATATATATTATATATATATATATATATTTGTGTAATATACATATATTATATAAATCTAAAGGTGTATCCAAACACTCAAACACACGCATGTCATATAATAATAATAATAATATTATTATATTTTCGTATGTATATACATTATAATATACTATACAATTATAAACAAGTTTGCTAGTGTTTACGTGGTATACGTTCATGTGGCCCACCCGTGACTTCCGATCCCTGCTTCAGCTCCTGCAGTCCACTCACTCGGTAAACTCTTGAAAATATTATCGTTTCAAATGCTGCAGCCACAGTAATTAATTTACCCACTCGCAACATTTACACCGCGACATTAATTACAGTTTAAGCCACGACAAAGAATGTTATAATATGCTAATTCCATCGCCATCCGCTTCCGCAGGATTCTTATGCATTACAGCTTTGAGTGCAGTGTATAATATAAAATATTATAATAATTAAGAAGTAAGTATATAGAGAACCCGTCCATAGACGAACTCTTATGATGTGATACGTTCTAAGGTAGGTATAGCAATCGATAAATGGTGAGTTCCAAAATTTGTCTCCGGCGACGAATTCAATAATATGATCATATTAATGATGCATGTATTCTATTGTGTGTACCAACTATGCATATCTAAAACGGTGGTAAATTGTAAATGGTCTGCAAATAGAAATGAAATTGATAGAGAATTTCGTCTCATAATTACATATGGTAATTACTAATTGGGAGTAAAGTATACATGTGTTCACATTTATATTTATATTTCTGGGATTTTTTTCGGTGGGCTTTTTTTCTGCCTACCAAATATAACAGTTGAAAGTTGATAGTGTCACTATATTCACCCTGTTTTCGGTGTTTCGAATACCATTAAATTTATATTGTCTATTGAGTATATTATAGATTCTAATATAAAGTATCATCAGATATTAGGTATATGAAATTCTATCGCTCTACATATTTTTGAAAAAAAAAACAGATACTAACTCTACTATACAGACATATAGTTACAAATTGTTCAAGGGAAATATGTTTACATACGTCTAGGTTAAAAACGGGGGTTGAAGAAGTTATGTGTAGTATGTAGGTACAAGCGATACGTATCGACCCGTATCGGACTAAGACCTTGATACTGTCTAGTCAAACGTATCAAATTTTTCTTCTTGACAATCGTATAGATTATTTCGCGTGTACTTCATCATTGGCTCATTAAGTAGGTCACTTTTATGAATGTATCAAATTTGAATTTAATGACCAACCACCGCACAAGAAAAAAAAAACAATTCTTAGAGTACAGGAGAAGAGTGGATGGCATTTGTTCTTAAAAAAATGTCTTTTCACTCCTCTCATTTAGTTTTTATTTTGTTTCTTTTTTGTTCTTTCTCTTCGCCTTTCAATTATATAAAAAAAAAACCGCAGCTGCCGTTCTGGTCTGAATAGACATAGTTACAACACAATACACAAATATACATTAACGCCTTACGCCGATCGGTGGTCAACAATACCATTGTATAATAATAATATATAGGACGACCCTCTCGGCCTATCCCATTGGATATTGTAAATTGGGATCCAAGCTTCACGATGCTAGTCGTAACTATGACGCAGCTATCCACAGATCAGAAAATACAATTTTTCAATTTTTCAATTTAAATCCAATCGGTTGTAAACGACAACGTTCGTTTATAGCTAAATTTTGATTTTGTTGAAACGTGTATTACGTAGGCATAGGCAGTGGCGTACGCAGGGGTAGGGTTCTAGGGTTCTGACCCCCCCTGAAATTTCTTCCGTTGACAAAAAAATAAAACCATTTAAATACACAAAGTCGATCAATTGTTGGTCATTTTTAATAGATATAATATAAATTGTTAAATATGACAAAGACGTCGATAATCATAGTTTCAGTTTTTTGGCTGATTTAGAACATTGCTAAACATCTGTCATAACCGTCGTATGGTGTATCATCATGTATCACCGTCCATCGATAATTACCACATACTACGACCCGAAGAGGCTCTATAGATTGTCAAGATTGAACACTCGAGTGTTCTTAATGTAGACTACATTTGAGACTAATTATAATTTGTTATAACCAATTACATAAAAACTATTTAGAAAAAAATAATGTAAATTATTTACTCAGGTGAAACCCTAACCGAACTAAAGTCCTGTGTACGCTACTGGGCATAGGTGTCATCGGCACGATGAAAAATGAATTATTTATGTAATAATTATAATAGATATTGTAATATATATATATTAATATATTATATATGATGGTCATTATTGATAATTTTATCATTTTCATATAGTATTATGATGATGCTATGGGGGAGGGGGGGGCGCTGTGTCGATATAGTTCCGGTAAACTGATTATATAATAACGTCTCATGATATTAATATTATTAACATTGGCAAGATGCTCTTTATTAGGTATATAGTTCCAAATGTCTATTCAATTATATCAGGTATTTTTAATAATATCTATGGGTATATTATATTATGCACCGTATGCGCTCAAATAGTTGCTACAACACGTCGTATAGAGCCACTACTCGGCTACCAATAATCACGTTATAACCGCCATATATATATATATATATATATATATATACCTCCATATAATATATTGGCTTATTCGAAATACACGCGTATATATATATGTGTGCGTGACATAATATTATGTACAATGTGGATATATTATATTGCATGTACCTACACAGATATTATAAACCTTTGGCGCACACGTCTCTATGCCACGCCAAAAACATAATATGACTGTAATACATCATGTATGTAACGCTCGCCATTTCGGCACGTCGTTGCAGGGTTTTATGTTACATAAATCCTTCGAAATTCCGTAATTTCGATAGTATTCATTATCGTATTAGCTATGGGGGTTAAATATTGTAGAATATTGATTACCGCATCAGTTATGATAATTATACGCGCGTGCATTATACTGTATATAATAATATAACGTTAGGTATTATAATATAATATTATACAGGGCGTTGATAAAAAATATACATACACTGGTGTTTTTCTCTGTCTCTGAAGGATATATTATTACGACGCATTAATGATATTCTGATCTTTGCATAATATATTTTAGTAAGTATAGGTATCAATATATTTAAAACGTAAAGAGTGTCGATCGTTTTGATTTTTAAATAGCAACCAATATTTTATTATTATATTATGATTTAAATAAAAATAAAAAATAATAATAGGTAATACAAATATAGCTGTTGATGTATTCTAATTTTTCATGTGCCCCATTCTTTCTTTAAACGGTTGTTGACAGTACATTTACACGTCTTGTATACGCAGTTGTTACACATACTAGTGTTAATTATTAAGTATTATCAAAATAAATACCGAAAGTAGACCTTTGAATGTCACACTATACACAACCCAGATTAATGCAAAAATCAGAATTTAGAAATAGGTAGGTACTAAAAATAAGCTTATAAATTAGATGCCAGTCACCCAGCCGCATATATTTATTGAGCACTCTGTATATTTAATTCCATTATAATATGCGCACGCGTTCAAATAGAATTAAACAGGGGTATAAAGGTTAGATGTCCGGTTTTAATATATCGTTTGTGTTCTAACGCTTAAATATTTTTTGTACTGCTTTTAAATTAATACAATTTTCTGTTCTTTTTTTACCTAAATATACATTTTTGCATAATGTATTTCTGATTGAGCCAGCACATTGTACTCGAACAATAACAGAGTTTTACATATTTTTTCCAAATGATTTCATAATATTAATATGTATATATATTTTTTTAAGCCTTTAGCCATTTTTCCAATCTTGTAATACGTCACTGTTTTAGTCGATCATTTGTAATTTCATTGTTGTACTCTATAAAACACTTTATGTTACAAGCAACTCCGGAGAATAGAAAACAATAGGATATTTTAAATTTTGAAACTTTGACCAACTCATTGAAAAACCTTATCAAACTGACATAGATTAAATACATCTCGAAAAACTAAGGGATCATCTTGTTGAAAGTTTTCAAAGTACTCTAAAGTGTTCTTTTCATTGCTGAGGAAACATGAAATCTCAAAACATACTCGTTTTCGAATGACTTAAACCAATTTATCAAATATAATAATTTAATATTAAATATACTGTATTATACATTTTACCATAGGTATTTTTTATGCCCCTTTTAATGGTCTCGTTTCAGAGTATATCGGTGACTTACTTAAAAATCTTAAAAACTTTTTAAATACTTAAAAATCACAATGAACTCGTATAAAAAGTTCGCATAGCACAATTTGTTGTATACTTACTATCTGCTGAACTTAAGAAAACATAACAATTTAGAAAAGGATATTTTTTAGACGAAAACATTTTATTTATGACTTGCCTATTTTGATTGTCAGAATGATAAATTGATTATACACAATCCTTTATGTTTCTTAAGATGTTATATAGCAGTAAATAAACAACACTCTTTATCCGAATCATGCGTCGTTTTGAAAAATCGTCTTTAACTTTAAATCATCATCAGCGACTGTAAAATATACGTATAAAATATATTATATGCATATTATATTTACACAAATAAAATTAAATAAATAATAATAATAATGTAAGTCTATTCTCAAGCCTTGTAAGAACTCGACGAACGTTAACATCGAGTATTTATTTGTTTATTTCATTACCTTATTTTTATTTTATATTGTTATATTTTTCATGCATCAATCAAGCTCTCGATAAGTAATCTCCGACTATCGAGTTCCCAGTGAAAATTATTAAGTATAACGGTTATATAAATATAAATCAACCGACGGGTTTTTTATAATATTCGAATGTACCTACATAATTTATTATTTCGTCTGACGCATAAAATAAATAAATCTTTGATGACAATTATAGTATAATACTGAGAACCCCTGGCGCCGACAATATTTGGAATTCAGTTTTCGTGATCCCGACTAGAATAAATAGGATGAAGGGAATAGACAATTTTATTTTTTTTTTTTTAGGAGGAAGAAACTTAATTGCTTAATAAAATTCAAAAAAAAGTTTTTTTTTTTTAATACACAGTTTGTCAAAATTGTTCAGTACCAAATGTCAATATTGTTATTTGCTTACAATATTATACCTTTAAATACAATTTAATAAAAATCAAGCCATCAGAGTAAACTCGATAAACTAAGTTCTGAGTGATCGAACCCGCATACAAACAAGAGTAACGATCAGAATGACAGAATTATATTATTGTAAACATTTAAAGAACTGCAATACTCATTGGGTATTCACATGTGGACTTTAGAAAATGCAATTACAATGCCATCGACGGCGTTTCCGATAATAGGTAACTATTTTTGCACCGCTATAATATTGCTAATGAACGAATCACAACGATTCTACGTAGGTATATATATATATATACCTGGGTTGAGTCCTACAATATTCATAATATATACAACTATCCTATAATGCGAGTGGCGTTGGCAAACATTCAGTGTGTATATGAAGTCCAAGTAGAAAATCGATTTCACGCGAACTTTTGTAACGCAAAAAGTGTAATTACGCGCTTGCTATATAGGCGAGCTGTATTATAGGTTGAACTTTGCTGAAATGCCTCTCGTTTTTTATAAAAAAAAAAAAAATTTCACCTTTTTCCCACCTCCCTGCCACCCGCAAGAAAGAAGAAAACAAGTACGTGGAAATAATGGTATGTATTATAATGTATATATTATATATACTTTGTACATATGCCGTATATACGTATATATTAATTTATACGATTTGTGTATAAAATATATTTTTTCAATGGATAGATAGGTAGTTCATTGTCTACGAAATGGTCAGATAATATGACGTAAGTATAACGTTCCACAAGCACATAAACACGAACTATTTCGTTAAAAGTGAAATTCGTAATATTCGCCTGCATTATATTAATCAGAATAATGATGGTCGGACCTGCGAGCTACATCTTTAAATATTTTTAATACTAAAAAAACCATTTCATTATTTGAAGTGTAATATAAATTATCATCGTTAAATGGTTAAATGTTATTTTTTAGATTATTTCAATATTTAGTATAATCAAGATCACATTAGTAACCTATATACCGGCTATACCTATTTAATTTAAAAAGTTTTTGTAATATTAATTAAGCGTTCATCTTGATAATTATATAGGGACCTACTATTAAGTAGGCACCTGTTTAGAGTACCTAGCTAAATGTCATAGTATTAAACAGAAAAAGAATTCCTTAAAATATTTGTTTATAAAATAACTACAATATTCAGACATAATTTTATAATATAGAGTTATGTGGAAATTATTAACAGATCAATTTTTAAGTAGAAATCAATAGGTATTTTGCAAAGTTATTTTCCAATAGTCTTTTTATGAAAGTCAGCAGCTATTTTATAGTATAATAAAAAACAAGATAACTATATTTAACACAACTTATCCTGCCATGTTGTAGCCGGGGGTTTGAGTATTGTGTACGATCCTCTTTTTGTAAACCCTGGATACGCCACTGAAATGATTATCCATCTCTTCTTGGGTGATATACTGTAATTTATAATGGCGATAAAATATTTGAACCCTTTTCACTATACATATATAATATATATTATATAATTGTGTATTTTAATGTATACATTGTAGTATCATACCAGGTGTAGGTATCGTTAAATTAATATTAAAAACAAAATATTTTATATAGTTATACCGTAATGAATTATCTTGTGATATATTTTCTGCCTGCACATCGATCGCATAATATTATTTTATCACAGGAGCAGGAGATAAATGATTATTTTTTTATGAAAATGCGAGATTTGAGAAATAACCCGATATAGGTAAGGAAACAATTACGCCAACATAATTTTATACTAATTTGTACCTACCTCCGCCAGTCTTTGTTTCATCATTATTATAATAAAGCTCGACCGATACTGTGATTATTCGTATTTCCCGTTTCGGTGAAGGCATGAATAATTATAACAAAGCCGGGGAAGCTGTTCTGCTGTATAGTAGGTTTCGAATGTACATCTTCGTCAAGACTATTCAGTACAACTATATAATGGATGTGTTCAGTTCGAATTCAATAATAAATCATTGTGCACGAGAAACGATTCTGAGCGGAAGCGGCGTGTCAGCGCACTCAGCTCCTGTTTATAAGGATATGTTTTATAATCATTTATTTACGTGATACTATTATTAATTTATAATTTAAAAATATACCCTCTTTCCCCATAAAGTACCAGCCAGATTCAATTTGCTACCACTCAATTAAACGTGTTCATAAGCACGAGTTTTTTTTGGGGGAGACAGATTGACAAATGTTGACTTTATCGCAACGTGATAATAATAACATATACCTCCTAATATATATAAACCATAAAATATTCGTAAAAATCCACGATTTAAACGCATTATATTATTATAATGTCACGTTAAAATGTGCTCAACTTTAAGGACATTCAAGCCGTCAATAAGCAGTATATTACACATTTTATGGAGCCTTAACCCCCAATACTGCCTGCAGGCAGTATCGTATATTATAATAACTGACAAACGTCTGGCAAACGATTGTAATAATTGTGTTATTGCGGTACGCCATCACACGCCGTAATATCACATTAACACCGAACTAGCAATAATGTATGTTTCGTTGGGGCTTGTGGATTGTACACTTGTGGATGACAAATACGTTTTATCGGATAACAAATAAGCCAAAATAATAAAGCACAAGTGTGGCGCTCATTATTATTAATCTAATCAAAAACTCATCAGACGAACATCATTATAGCAAATTATAAATCACTGATTTGGTTTTTGTGGTTTTCAACGCGAATTCTCGTACAGGAGTAAAATATATTACAGGTACTTTAACTTCATTTGATGTTAGTTTTACAATTTTTATAGTTTATTTCTGAGTGTATAATATTATTATTGTGCTTTTTAAGTAATTATTACACACGTCGACAGCTGATTTTCATTTATATTTGAATGGCACATAAAAACATAGGTACATTATACACCAATTCTTTTTGAAATCAATACATATATTATTATTATTATACGTTATTGGTGATAAAATAACCACATTGTATGTATAGGCAGGTGCACTATATAATGGGTTTGTCAAGCATACTGTATATTAACGTAATATCAAAAGTTAACGCAGTCAAAATTACTATGACACAACGAATAAAAGTCATGTATTAGTAATATTTTATTCTATATAGGAATATGCACTAACGTTAAAACCTTTACATTTCAACAAATTTCACGTGATGTTGGTAAATAATTTAATATTATACCGTGTGCCTTTAAATTTCTTTTTAGGTCGAGATAGTAGAGTCATTTTTTCATGTGTCAATCTTTTAAAATATAATTTATTCAATATAAATATTACCATTCATATATATTTTAAACTTTAATTATTCGGAAAAATTCGAAGCATTTATTACTACACATAGAAAATATGTTAACCACTCTCATAACTTATTATTGTATTATATAAATTACCAATTAGAAAATACAATCATTAATATAATTTAACGAACCTTTTCAGTGGGGCTCATTATCATTTTGAAAGAATAAAATAAAATATAATAAAAAATAACGTTGGTATTACTATGTATCATTCAAAAGTTACAAAATCTTAAGTTCTACTTTACAATATTGTCGTTAAGTTTTCATAGCAAAAGCCAAAAATAACGAAAATATTATTATACGCATATACATCATAGAATGGTTTTGCAAGGCGTAATTATTTAATATTCCTTGATCCAAATTCGTTTTACGTACCTATGTTTGACAGTATGATCAACACTAAGGATATTAAAAATTGCGCCCAATTTATTCAGTAGGTACCCAGTACCCACTCATATAAAGTGTGAAAATCTGAAGTTGGTTTCCAATACATTTATCTTATCTAATTAAATTAGCAAGGTTCTATGTCCTATGTCTTATCTTTGTCTACCAACAATTATTATGTAAAATACATATTGTTCAGAGAATATTATAATATGTACATATATTAAAAATACGATGTAACAATTAAGACGCATTATTAGGGTGTGTAAACACATCCATTACAGTGACCTACTCAGTAGCAGGGTTCGTTCGAAACCTACAGTACGAAAAACAGCTTTTCCGATTTTTTTTTTTTAGTTTAAACCGATATTTGAATGTGGTACCTACGAAATACATAATGCCATACATCATTTTTATAGACCAGCCGCATGTGTACTAAGGCTGATAAATTCTTGACAATACAGTAAATGGTTTTACAGCCCAAGTTTCAAAACAATTTTCAGTATAATTCGTGTTCAAAAATAACTCAAGTTCATTAATTCAATTATTCACTATTAATTATTATAATAATATATAATTCAGAATTCAAATTGACTGTGAAAATATATTTTGGACTTTCTTATAATATTCGCGAAATGGTGTTGTAATTGTATTATGTGAGGGAAAATAACTTGGAGCAATTTTGATATTTTTTGGAACGATAATTGTACGCTGTTAAATCATATTATACATTTTATGAACTATAGAATACTAATGAATTTTAATTTGATAATCTAATTCGCGTTAGCTGAGATCAAAAAATATATAGAGCTTGTTATCCATACATAATCTGTTGACGACTAAGGCTATATTATTATGCTTAAATTGCCATATTTTGTATAGTGTTGTTGTGCCTATATAAAATTCATAATTTATAGTTCGATCGTATAGGAAACCGTTATTATGTATTTTTAAGTATGAAATGTAACTACATATACATAATTTATATGTAGATATACCTACACAATATCGATTAGTATAACGCATTATTTTTCGTTTTACACCATCCGTATTCCTGTCCGTCTCGGCGACACACATTCGCATTAATAATAATGTCTATTAACTTATTGACATTTCGTTCGATGGAAAATGTATTCCCTGCGCGTTGTGCCTACTTATATATCACAGAGTGCGGCTGAATAAACCGTCACTGCAGCTGATGTTCACCAAATGGTTATTTCCTCGGCACTGCCTTTTTTTTCGAACAAAATAATAATAATAAAATGTACCTCTACCTACGTTACAATCTTATGGTGAACCTCAAACAAAAAGAGCTATACGGGGATTATTCCGAAGTCAATGGAATATGCACTATAAGCTTAAATATTCGGATGAAGTGCATAAATTTGCATTGGTATTCAAATATATTCAGAGGCAGCATAACTTAAACGTTAACTAGGTGTTAAAAAACGTATTCGATCCACACGCACATATAGTCATTAATTATTGTATTGTGTCATAAAATCTTTGTTAAAAAAAAATTCTTTGATTGTATAATGTTTAATATCTATAACTGTATCAAATTTCAATAAACATGTAGGTAGATATTGATTAAAATCAATAAAAACATATTTAGGTTTGGAATGCATTGTTTTTAATTGTTGTCTAAAATATAGTCTATATATACCTGTTGTATTCAACACATAACTATTTAGATAATTGGAGTGCTGTAATTTTTTAAGATATAATTCGATTGCTGCAGCCTGCAGATTATATCCATAAATTGATAAATTCCACTTCTGCTTTAAATAAAATACCTATTAATTATTATGAATTATACCGATTGAAGTCGTCTGTCATTGGTTAAGATTATTAGACCTCGTAATCATTAAACACACAACTTTCTCTATTAACTTGTTCATAAAAATCTGTTTGTAATGCATTAAGACCCTTTTTTACTAACCTATTAATATCCCAGAAAATGCGAGCATAGTTTTTTTTTTGTATGATAAATTTTATCAAACAAATTATATTTTAAAAAACTTCTGAAAACTTTTTGATCGTTGTTAGGTATGTGGCCAGAATAATAATAACAATAATTTAATAAGTATAGGTGCTGAAAAGATAAAAAAAATATATGGAAAAAACCTATTTTTAACTTGGTAGCATGTGAACACAACCATTTTTTGAAAACTATGACAGTAAAACACATTTTTAACATAGGTATTCGTGTCTAAAATTAATAATTTAAATTTTATTCAATGTATTATAAACACTCAAACATACGGAAATCAGCAACAGTCCATACAATTATTGTAAGTGTCAGGTCACCTCCATTTAAATAATAATAATAAAACTGTGAGCCTCGAAGGAAAATCATTAAATAACTGAAATATAATGTAAATATTAAAAAAAGTTACTGTTACAGAATAAAAAAAATGTTCTGTTAGTTATTATTTTTGATTTGTATGAATAAAAAAACAATTTCAAGTTGATTTTAAAAGAAATCATGATACCTATTTATATCAAGTTTTGTTTATAAAACGCTAAATGAAAATAATAACCGTAATCGAATTAAATAAGACAGTGTTTCCAGAAATATCGAGACGTATAGAAAACCAACTATAATAGAAACAAAAAAAATGTAGGGACTTAAAAAACAAATATTAAATACAATTTCTTAGAGTATTAGACATTAGTCAAATCATATTATTATTTTAAAAAAAGTTACCATAATAATGTTTGAAACTTGCACAACAGTTTGAACCTTTCTTTGATTGGCCATATAATATTAAACCTCTTCCGGCAACTTTTTATTTTACACAATATATTATATTGTGTCAAATCTTTCGCAATTTATTTCTTACCCTGAAAAGAATTCGTCACAGAGGGACAGTATTAATTTTCGTAACGTGGCTTATAATTTGGTAACGTTCTACAACGCTAAAAGTTAAGTATCTTAAGCGGCATACGTCGCTGTAGAAGTATAAATAAATTGTTATTGTTATTACATTTTTGAACTTCCATCGTCTACAAAAGAATAAAGATAATATTATACCATTATACTTTGCAACATTTTGACGTATCAACAGCCGTCCACGACTCTTCTGGCCCTATAATGCAACCGGCACACAATGTCCTAATTTCGGGGTTATCTTTATTTTTATTTTTGTTTTGCCCGTCGAAGTTTCTGCGGACAAATTTTTAGATATTATCCAGTTGTATTATATTACTATATTAGTACAATAATATACCAGACTGGAAAACTAAAACAATAAGTGTCTTCGGTGGTGCGACAAGATTGTTATGAACGGTACAACTGTGTACTTTTTAGTAGTTTTTTTTCGGAAATTCGACCCGTATGTTTTTTTACACAACACAAACGAGGCTGTTCCGGTGGTAGGTCGATGAAAACATGTCTGATGTATCAGTTTTTGGAGAGGCTAATACCCGTATATTTTAAACGGTCTAAACAACTAAACAAGTCCGCAATAAAAGCGAGAAGACGATAATTTATTGCAGCCGAGTGTCAAAAAAATAATATTAATTATAGGTAAACACCGAATAGAAAATATTGTATAAACTACCTATAAATTATAAAACAAAAACATAATACTCTGTAAGTACATGACATAAGTTTTTTTTTTAAAAAAAAAAAAGGAAAAACAGGTCAACTTCTGAAACTAAAAATTGAGTAATAATAATAAATAATATTATTGTTTATCATGAAAATCGAACTGATTTGTTACACCGTCTGTAGTTGTAGTCACTGGTAGGTACACTCGAATAATTAGTCTTCGTATCGAGGTCAGATTATTATATATAAATAATGCTATTGTATCACTTGAACGATAAATTAGTCGAATTTATGAGTAAAAAACCATGATTATGAAAAAAAAAAATACATTATGATTTATTATAGAGTTTGTAATAAAATAAATAACAACCATGAACAAAATCTTCTTTTTTACACGTTTTGTTTTTCATCCCACGCAGCTTATTACGACTTATAAAATATAATCCACGAATGCGTCACTACTATAACGAACCTTTTTACGTTTGATCTGACAAATTCTATGCCAGTCATTTATACAATCCAAACAGCAAATACCGACAGTCAACAACTACCTATATGAGTATTTGGAATAGCTGATGAGGTTCAGCTGTGTGTCTGTATTATTATACCGTCCGTTCGGTTCGATTGTCCATTAGGCAATATAGTTGCACAGCTCGTATTATTTTTAAACCACATTATTACAATAATGCATTATATTATTAAGTATAATATAATATAACTAACTAGTAACTGTTTCATCCCACTTCGCCCTGGAAAAAGTGAACAGATATAAAACACAGTGCTGATGTGCTATATTTGTGTGTTTGTGTTATAGTATACATCAGATGTAAAAAGGGAAGTAACTCAATTTTAAGACTTTTTTTTTCAATTTGGTATGACTGTTTTTCTGGGTTTCCGGTGAAGAGACGAGTAACTGAATCTTATTGTACATAACTGTATAGCTTCGTTGGAAATCCAAAAACAAAAGTAACGCCAAATTAAAAAAAAAAAAATCTTAAAATTAAGTTACTTCCGTCTTCATGAAGTCATCGGCCCAAATCGACGTCGGTGTACTTAAGTTTCTAAACTAATTCGACAGAGATGGCAGATTGGATATAGCACTTGACTTATGTTTTTGAACGTGGTTCAAACTACTCTCTACATTTTCTCAGTATCCCTAAAAACAATCTCTGAAACTTTAGTCAAAATCAGTAGAGTAGTTTTTGAGTCTATAGACTTATGTCTTTAAATTTCTGTGATCATAATTTTAACATGTAAAATCATTAAAACAAAACAGTTTTCTAATTTCACGATCCAAAACGAAATTCATGTGTGAGCCACCCTATATTAACCTATATGGGTTTAAAAACGAAGCTATAAGTAATCTTTGAATCAAAAGGAATATATTGTGTGCAAAAAGTAGTTACAATTGGTTCAGTAGTTTCCAAGACTATAAGCCTAATCTAAACTATTATTAGTTTATATATATTATATTATTTTATTATATTATATATAGAAGATTATTACCGAATGTTTATATTATGATGAATTATTTTATTTTCAAACCAGACTGAATTAAAATATGTGTGGTGCATACTGCATGAATCAGTTTGAAAATCGAACAAACGTAAGTTGAAAAACTTACATTTTTGTACTACAATATTTAAAAAAAAAATTAAATTAAATACTGTGCATTTTCATCGTTAAAATACGATTTTAATTCCTAATATTTTGTAATTTTATATTAAGTGTAATGTACCTAATTATAAAAATAATAATTTAATAAAGGTGTTCTAACGTATTATATTCTGTTCGCCACATATAATTAATGTGATAACCTAATAAGTAATAATAAATATTAATGTAATAATAGGTGACATAATTATACTACATTATATGTATTGTTGCACTTTCGTCTTGCACGTAGGTACAATTGCAACATGTTGATAGGTACTCGATAAAATAACCCCGAACAAATTAAATCTGAAACGTATTGTAGCTATTGCAATAGATCAGAGTGTCCAAACTTATCTAAAATATTATAATATTATAAAACATAACTGATCCAAAATAATCTAGTGACATTCATAATGTAGCGATAGTCACCATTCTGACAAATTAATGCTTCTAAGTGCTGCATATGAAACTGCCTATTAATAAAATCAAAAACTCTTGTGTTGCTAATTAATATTCCTGACTAGCAAAAATAAACGTCACTTTGAGTTTTCACCATAGTTAAAGATATTATTACCTATGTTAACCATTCGTCCAAATACTGTTTATTTTCATATTTTTACAGTCACTATATATACACAAACGATGGCTGTGTCGCTAACATTGACCCAATAATATTATGCAATGGTTCGTGGTCCGTCACACATATTATGCATTTTTGTTAGGAAAGTACACAGTTTTAAGAATTAAAATATGCAGTTCTGATTTCAAATGCGTATTTTCATCGCTAAAGTTTAATTACAAAATATTATAACCGTATTCTGCACGTGTTCGATGCATTCTTTTGTTGGCCCTGAAATTGTAAGTAAGACACCTGTAAACAGACAGCAGTAATATCAAAACACACGGAAAAAAAATTACTACAAAATTATAGTTAAATAAAATATAGTAAGCATAACAATTTACTAGGTAAAATAACTAAAATGATATATTTATTACAATTATTTAAATATAGTTGTTCTTTATAGTAATGTTTACTATGTGTTATAGTAATTTAAATTTATAATGTTTGAATTAATTAGAACAATATAGTTAAAATAGTTAACTAATACTAATAGTTAAAATTACAATAAACACAAGGAAGCATAATTATTTGATAGGTAAAAAGGTAAAATAACTAAAATGATATAATTATTTTTATCATATAAATATAGTTTTGTTTTTTATAGTAATGTTTACTATATTTTATAATTATTGAATAGTTTCAATGTTTGAACTAAAAAATGTCGTTGAAATAGTTTACTTCAATACCAATAATTAAAATTAGTTTACCAACTATAAAAATACTAGTATAGAATATAATATACAGTATAATGTGATAAGGTAATAATGTACCTATAACATTATTAAATTTGGGAAAAAAGGTTTTTTCCATTTTCGTATTAAATTCAGATCCCGCACAATACGTGCTGTTTACGTTCATGTCGTTAACGTGAACTATGATATACTTGATATGCGCATGGTTCGTGGAAGACATTGGTAAATTCTTACATTTTTTACAATAATTTCAAACGAACTAAGCTGTTAATAGGTATTAGGACTGACATGGTCATTAATCATTATGCTTAGGTACCTATCTACGGCAATTTTCTTTGAAAACAGACGATTTAGATAATGTTCTTCTAGCTTTATCCCATCGATAAAAGATTAATCCTTTATCCTTTAAGTTATAGGTATTTATTTCTATAGTGTTAAGTACCCTCTTAAGTATATAATATACCTATGTGATATATATTATATTATAGTATATATATGCAGTATAAATATGTAATATATGAAATACCGAAAGAATATCGAAAATCGTAGATAAATCATATATTTACAACCGTGGTAGAAACCCAGATCACCCAGGCCACAAAGCACTCTGATGCAACACTGAATTTCGCGAAATAAAATTCAGCGAACATGTTGATTGCAAATGAACAAGGGGCTAGAATGCCAATTGCTCTATCGTGGATCGACTATTATAAGGTTCATAATTCATGAAGTTCATATTTTAATCATTACGATTTAAAATACGGTAACCAGTGTTAATGATCATAATATAATATCCATACTATTATAGTTAATGCTCCGACAGTTTTACTCAAACGTACAGTGTTTAAGAATTATCATTTACAGACAAGATTAATATATTACATTTCTTTTCTGAACCAACTTCAAAAACGTGTTATTAGGTTAATTTTAATTTATTCAGTTTAAAACTGTTGTTACAATATTTTATTGACGAACTTCATATTGGTTTATATAGGTTACATGATTGAACTTTATTAAACAATATTGCAGAATTCCCATCGTTATCTTAATTGAAAAATAACATATTTTTACATGCTCATTATAAGTATCTTAAGTATTATCAACGCATATTTTAAGTCCAAAGAATTTTTAATAATAATAATTGTTGTATACCATTATTTAAGATGATATTTTCAGAATTCTTAACGCAGATTTAGTTTTTATAACTCAGCAAACATAATAAATAAGTAATACAGGCTTATTCACCAAGCATGCTCTCTCCCGTCTCTCCCTTAAAATTAATTTATTCAAATTATAGTTTTTGGAATTTTTAAGTATACTTAAATATCACCGTTATTTTCAAATACTTGGATTTTTTTATGTAATTTAAGGATTGTCCTGTGTTGATACAAGCTTATATTTAAAAAATGAGAGCCACCATTTTTTATTGTAATTCGTTTAACTGATTATTTTTTTTTTTAAATTTAGATGAATACAAATCGTAATTCGAACTTAAGCTGTGAAATGAATGACATACTTTTATATTTTCATCTTTGATTATATATCTATAATTACTGTAGTTTTTTTTAGATTCTGAGTGGAACGATGAATGTATTTTTAATAAATATTTTGCAATATCATATTTTTTAAGACCTATACACAGAGAAATTAAATGGATGATATTACACACATATATGCTCATACGGTATTTTTTTATATACTATTTACACGTTCCAATTGTATAAGAATATTAGGAAGTATTTCTGGGATGTACTCGATTGATTTTTTTCTTGAATCCGAGTGGTGTCTATGGTGTAACTCGGCCGTCGTCGTCGTCGTTATATACAATATTTTTTCAGGTGCTCCGATGCGCGAGCGTTTGATGATATTGCCCGTCCGACTACGTGTCCTTGTCTTGTCGGTGTAATTATTGTATTCTCCTCTCAGACAAAATGCACTTGTATATTGTGTTTGAAAAAATACTGCACAGACGTAATATTATACAACCGATATTGCGCTGAGGATGTGTATAATATATATACATAATTATGGTTTTTTTTTAATGAGTGATTTTTACCAGTTAAGACTTTTCTTAAAATAAATAGGTCGTTTTATTTTTGTTTAATTGCATTCTATGTAGTAGATTTTTACTGTGGACACATCCCAATCGATGAAGAAAATCGTTGAATACATAAAAGTTCAAGACAAACAACGCTAGTTTAATATCTGATTTTCCATTTTTTTTTTAACCAGAGCTCGGCTTAGGCAAGATTTTTATGACTAAGTTTGTCCACACATACCATAATTGTTTTTCTGTGGATTTTATCCTGAAAATAATATAATGACAAAATAAAAAGTAATAATCTGTTTTAATCGCGTTTAATTTTCCAATTGTATTTAGATTTTTCAAAGACCCAAACTTTATTAAAATGCTATTTACCTCACAAGAATGTAAAACGAAAAAAAAAACCATTTAACATTCTGAAGCCTGATTGGAAATATTCGTACACGGCCGATGGGTTTACGCAGAATTATAACTCCGTATACCTACTACCTATATGACCTACAAATACAGACATATTATTATCGGAAAATACGAACCGAACACAAAATGTGATACTTATTCGCGATACGAGTTTACGCATCTCGTTAGTATAGTTTCACGGGAATGAGACGAAATCCGGAAAAATGGCATCTAATACCGTAAGCCTAAGTGACGAAAGGGTCACAAACAGATTAAGACACGATCGCAGGAGCTTTATGTTTGCCCAACCATAATTCTACGCCATCACCGACCACTATACCCAGACAATACGCGTGAAATACAACTGTATAGTATACCATATCTATATATATATGCCATTCAACATTATATAGTTAGTGAGGTGATTATTTTAATGACAAACGCACATGATGGCTCAAAGTGTATCAGAATGTCTATCGAATTATTTTTGTTTATATTATAATA
Source organism: Macrosiphum euphorbiae (assembly GCA_949089665.1). Taxonomy (NCBI): domain Eukaryota; kingdom Metazoa; phylum Arthropoda; class Insecta; order Hemiptera; family Aphididae; genus Macrosiphum; species Macrosiphum euphorbiae. Next base: position 3,126,408 of record CARXXK010000005.1, on the reverse strand, counting down.
TAAGCATTATCATTTTTGAAAAACTTTTATTATTTTTTATCGTTATCATTTTTGAACTTTTTACTTTTTTTTATGACACCAGCTTACTACTCAGAAATTCATTTATAGGAACTATTCCAAACGTAATATTTTTTTTTTTTTATAATCTTAGTACTTACGTAAAAAAGTCTCTCTTTGAAAATTATATTATAGACGATAATTATCATGTACGTAATTACGAAAAGTTTCAAGTCCCTTAAAATTAATATTTTTTTAATTATAATATAATAACCAAAATCGTTAGAGGAATAAATTTAAATACCTAATGTCGTCAAAATATTAAATTCAATTTCATGCAAACTAATGTAGGTTTACTCTAAACTTTTTTTTCAATTCTAGTGTAAAGATATGAACAGCTCATAAGAAATCTAATTTAAAATCCTTCAACATAAACTAAACAAACATTTTAATTTGAACTATGTTATTAACTATGATATAATTTGCACATTTTCGTGATTCAATATTGAATTTTACAAATAATTTCAAAATGTATCTTTATTATTTTTAATTTCCATATTATGAACAATTTAAAAATATCTAAGAGAAACCTTCTATTAGATTTCCATTTTATTTGACTTAACCTAAACTAACGATTTTGGAAACAAATATTTCTAATGTGTGTAGTTTTTTTGTAGTAGACCGACATTATTTTTAATAAATTGTCGGTACCTAGGGAATTATTCTTGTTGTCACACTCAAAATTTTTGGTAAATTTTTATAATACTCGATTGAAAACCCCTAGGGTACTAAAGTTTTTTACTTTTTAAGCTAGATATCTCCCCATATACTTTTAATCGTTAAAAGAAACAGTCGAATAGATTTAACGGGAATTTAATTTTGTATAAACTAATTCCAATCTTAGTATGCGTTTGATTATATATTATAATTTGCTTGATTGTAAGAAATTATATTATATATATTACATATATAGAATTATTGTAACAACTAATAGTATATACTAGGGCTGGCGGTATTCAAAATTTTGATACCGGTATCCGGTATTTGTTTACTACCGGTATTTACGGTATTACCGGTTATACGGTATTTTCGGTAATTACCGAAAAAACCGTATCATGGTAATTACCGAAAATACCGTACCACGGTAATTACCGAAATTACCGTACCACGGTAATTACCGAAAATACCGTACCACGGTAATTACCGAAAATACAGTACACGGAATACATACCGCATCTCGGTAAATTTATAAGTGTTTCTAAGTTTCCAACCTAAGAAAATTTACCTTTAACACCTAAAAATCATGTGTAATTATTTATTATTGTTTAAGACTTTAAGACTCCCAATATTTTGTGAAAATGGGAGGGGTAGTTTCTAGAAAAATACGATATTGACCATTTAATAATAATCAAAACAATATTACTACATCGTCAAATGGGAATTCTAAAAATAGCAGTTTTTTTCCCGAGCATCGAGATAAAGAATTTATACACGTCTAATTCTGTGTACTGGACTGGTAACAAACGGGTGGGCTGGTAGCGGGGGTAATGCAGGAAAGTGGAGCAAGCCCAAATGCTAGCGCTATGTATTTTCATCGTATTTCCCCCTAGCACAGGCCTACTTAAACCCTTAAACTGCCCGGTGAAATACCGCAACCTAGTCTTGCGAAGCCAGTATAGGCGTGTCCAATCCATTCTTATAATCTTAGTATAATGTTAGATAACAGATAACGAAAATTACAATATTATATTATGTCATTATGAATATATATGCTAGTATTTTAGGTAATTACCGGGGTACGGTATTTTCGGTAATTACCGGGGTAGGTGTATTTCGGTAAGGACGGTAATTACCGAATCACGGTATACCGGTATTCTGAAATACCGAAAATACCGGATACCGGTATTTCTTAAATGCCGGTATTTATCGGTATACCGAAAATACCGCCAGCCCTAGTTATTATACACCCTATATATATTCAATTAGGACATTAGGTAGTAAATATTTGTTCTGTTAATTGGTACAATTATATCAAACTTGTGATCAGCTTTAAAAGTCATAGATAATTTTAAAATTACCTTAAAAATACCTACTGATGTCTTCACAATTAATTAATATTTGATTTAACTTCAATATATTATGGTCAATAAAAAACCTTATAAATTTGTATATAAACACAAGACTACTAACTAGGTAATATTTTTTGATAAATGCTATGGTATGATTAACTTTTACTCAGAAATAAAAATAGGTATTATTTTTGCACAAAATACTTCTAAACTTATGAATTTCTAAAATTGATAATAATTTTAACGTTATATTCATGTTAATGGCAACAGTGTTGAAAACGTAGTGTTGTAATATAGTGCCTAATCGCAATTTAATAACTTATTATTTAGTAAACTAATAATATCCTAAAATGTAGGGGAGGGCCGGTAATATTAATTTAAAATATGACTATCCCTTACGAATTACGATACCCAGGGTGAGAACTTAAACACTTTACACACCCTTATAAGTTATAATGCATCTTAATTGTTACGTCTTTTACAAGTTATGTGTATAATATTCTGAACAATACGTATTTTACATTACTTTTGATAGACGCATAAAACATAGTATATTACAAATTTATTTAGGTATGAGATAAATGTAATGTTCACCGTTGGGATCTTAATGAACGTGAACATAACGTAAAATATTCGCACTCCTTATACTGAACATAAACCGATGTAGTCTCATTAAAAACAAAAAACTCAAGAAACGACAACGATAAAACATAGAAAAATTAATTTAATTTTTTTCAAAAACGTTGTTAGAATGATTTAAAATAATATTTCAAAAATATTTCAAAAAACGTTAATACTTCTCAGTACAAAAAAAGGTGTTTACCTATAAGACAGTTACATTGTAAATATGTACTCATGTACCTATATCTATTTTATTTAGACCAGCGTTTCTCAACCATAGGGTCGCGAATAATTTTTTAATGGGTCACCAAAAAATTAAAACTTTGATATTATGTAATTAATATTATGACTTGTTATTAAAATAAGTAATATGAGTGAAAGTAAAAAGTTTTTTTAGTAATGGTAATAAAAAAAAGGTGGGTAAGTGGATGTCGCTCTGCTGTACTGTAGGTTACAAGTGGGTCACTGTATGATGGATGGTATTAAATTTGAATTCAATGATATAATATCATTGTATAAGAAAAACGATTCTGAGCGGAGGCGGTATGTCAGTCTAGGTATAAGACATATTATATACTTATTTATGGTATTAAATTATATGGAATTTATGAATAAATTATTCATTGCCCCTTAAAATATGCACAGTCTTATCATTGAGCATACTTCTTATTCCTTATACTATGGTAGATTGTATGGATAGGCCATAATGTGTTGATTTTTCAGTTTCATATATCCCCGAATAATATTTTTAAATTACAACAAAAACCAAGATCGTTAATATTGATTTTAATATGTAATTTCGTCCAAATTTGAATTTAAAATGTCTGTAAAAAATAACTGTGTTCATATATTGCTTAGATTTTTGGTTACAGTATGAATTATTTAAGAGAATCTTTGTTTTAAATTTTCAACTCTTAGTTATAAAAACTGAACATTTTATAATTTATTAATTACAATGTTTGATAATTTTCGAGATTTTGATAAATTTTGTCAAAATTTGATCTTTAAATGGTTATAAAAAAAAACTGTGCCTATGTATTTTTAATATTTTTCAACTGCTATTGTAACAATATACCAGGAGCCTTGTATTAAATTTTCAGACTTTTTGGCCCACCAAATAAAATTTTATTGACAATTATAAAAAAAAAAAACTAAAAAAATTGAAAACTGAAAATGTCCGTAAACAGCTCAAAAAGAGTCAAAATCTTTTCAAAATTGTATGGTGTATAGGAAATGCTAATATAAACATTCAGTGAAATTTTCATGTATCTACAGTTATTCGTTTTTGAATTACAACAAAATAAGGAAATCGCTACATGAGAAATCGAGTGAAAATCCAATGTTGTAAAAATTTGAATTTCAAACGCTCATAAAAATTTAATTTGACTGTCCGGTAGAGATTTTTTTATTGATAAAGGTAGATAATCTTATAAGGAATCTTGTGTTTCATTTTCAAATCTTAGATTGAAAAAGAAAAATTTTTACGAATTCTTAACTCAAAATAATTTGCAAATTTTCGTGATTTTTCCATATTTTGTCAATTTTTGAACTTTAAATGCTTATAAAAAAAAATTGTGACTAAGGATTTTTAATATTTTTCATCTGCCTTTGAAACGACATATTAGGAGCCTTCTATTAAATTTTCAAGCTTTCGCAACCAACAAATAAAATTTTATTGATATTTCTAGAAAAAAAACTAAAAAAAAATGAAAAATGAAAATGTCCCTAAACAGTTCAAAATAAATCAAAATATTTTGAAAATGTTATCGTGTATAGAAAATGCAAATATAAACAACCAGTGAAAATTTCATGTATCTACGGTCATTTGTTTTAAAGTTACACCAAAAACCAAATTCGATTTTTTGGAAAATCGATTTTGCGTAAAAATTCCCGTTTTTCCTTAATTTTTATGTTGATTTTCCCGGCGCTTGTGAAAACTACTGGAAAATGTTTACTTTTGACCCCCCAAAGTACCAACTAGATTCACTTTCCTATCAGAAAAGGTACTATTGAAGAAAATCGAAGCACTTTTACTGTCCCAAAACGTGATGACAGACACAAAAATATAAAAATATAAAAATATAAAAAAAACATACATCATTGTAAAACCAATACATTCATCGCTCCGCTCAGAATCTAAAATTAAAGGGACAGGGGTGGGTAGCTTCCATTGAACATCATTTTCAAAAAGGTCACATGAAAAATTGAACAAATATCTTGGGACGCCAACACACAAAGGTTGAAAACCGCTGATTTAGACCATTCTTGTGCGCAACTGTCTTAAAAATCACCTCGCTGGTGACACATAATATGATGCACGACATACTCATATTATACAATATTGTATGATATTAAACACGAATTTATTATAATTTCTGCTAACAGTTCAACCATGCAAAGGTCATTTTATTTTATTTTAATAGGTATATACATAATACGTGTCTGTGTGTCTGTGAATTTTATATATATTTATGACACTGAGCGCAATGCGACGTATGCAAAATGCAAATGTGCAGGAAAACAAACTTTCTATATTTCAGTGTTTTGAGCATACCTATGTTAAAACTATTAATTTCATGAGAACTCGTTTATTTCGCACTGGGAAATGGGTAATATTATGCTATTTTGAGCGAAAAACGAGAATAATAATATACATTTCACATATTCACATATTATTGCACACGTTGCACCTACCAATTCAATATAGCAATTTTGAGTATAATTTGAATAACTCAATATAGGTATTCCTTTTATGGGTTATCCGTGTTTCATTATTCATATTTATTACGATAAATTGTTCAAAAGACCGTTTATTATTATTTTCCTTCATACTTACACCATTTTCTCAACACACACGCACATATATAATATTTTATATGCATACACATTTTTAGGACCGTTCCAATATCGCATACGAGCATACCTATACGTGTATAATATTTTATCTGCGAGTTTACCCTCACGTATTTGAATCTATAATATTATTTAAATAACATGTATATATAATGTCCTTTAAAAAAATTCGAAAACAACAAACAACATTTTACAAATCAATATACCCAAAAACCCACACGAATAATCTACAAAAAGAATACCCCCAAAAGAGTACAATACCAACTAATAGTATAAGATACTATTTCACAAATTGGATTGTTGTAGTGTTTTACCCTCGGTTTCTAACCTAACCTTACATGATTTATGTTAATATTTAATTTAATTTAATATTCGGCGTAGTTATTAAAAAAAAAAAAAAATCCGTGATCAAATTTTAGATGAAAATGTTAACCCTCCCCCCATTGCTTTTCTTCCCATAATAAATATACTATTTATATACAATAAATTAAAAAAAACTTTTCATAATCCTGGTTAAATTTTTCCAATAGAAAATAAATATTGATGACTATAACGTGTCGACGAATTTGTAAAGTTCAAACACATCGTGAAAATATTGTTGAACATAGCAGATGTGCAAAAAAAACTTAAAAGTATATTAAATACCGTACAATTATTGGGGTGAGGGGAGAGCTCTAAAGGCTTGATCAAGTTGTATACATTATTATAGTATACCGTTTTTAAGTATCAACACAAAATAACCAATAATATACTATGGATTTAATAAACATTTATAATGTATGTAATTTTGTATGGTACGAAATTGTGCAGAAATTAACTAATATATGTTTAGCTTGATGTCTGAACAAATTTAAGTCTCCCCGAATAAAATTCCTGCTTATAGTTCTTATCACTTTTTGTAATCTGCTATAAATGTTCACGAACAAAAATAATCAAAACCAGGTGATTAGCTATATTAGACTGCAATAATTACTGCAAGCCTGGGTATAAATTAGCCAACTCACCCGCTTACCGGAAGACCACTGGACGACTTTATATTTTATGTATAGTTATAAACTAATATACACAAATATTTATACATACATTATAATATCGATTAGCCAACCTTGCGGTCATCTTCAAAATGGGTCACTTGGCGCGAAACAAACAAAACTGCAGCATGAACATTTTACCCTCACACTATAAACTATACACTGGTACAACAGCAGTATCTACTAAACGATCCTAATAACCTATATATATAATATATATTTATGGTGTATTGCAGCAGTCGGAAAATGTTGAACACATTTCGGGCACGTTGTCTTTGCCTTCACCCCGTGACTTTTCATTCCCACGCCACCATGGCCGCCATTGGTACACACATTGCGTTATAAAACCATCGATTTCTTCCAATGTTTTATCCCATATACATAATTTATACAACTGCTACAAAATATAACTCACATTCGAACAGCCGTCTACTCTCAATTCTAAAGATAAAAGGAATTTCTCAAAAGTAAATAATGCGTTTAATAAACAAATAATTTTCAATCTCGTAGTATTACAATATTATACGAGACCAGGAATCCCAAGAAGTTAGCATCATTGGACGAAGGGGGAATGCGTATCGTTCCTTCAAAAATTTAACATCAATAAACATTGACACAACTTAATGTAATGTTTTCATTATTATTGTTTATTTATATAAATTAACGCCAATCGGTTTTTACAAAGATAGAAACATAGATCATATTCTGTTTTTACATCCCTTTGTCAGTTATTTTAGTTAAAATATTTCTATAATCATCGGTGAGGTCTGTAACTGACTGTAAGTAACAGAATGTACTTTCGGCTTAAGCACGTGGAACATTTTCTGAGGTCAAGACTCAAAGGTACATTCTCCACACCCTGATATTATCAGTACAAATTAAAACATCCTACATTTTTGTATACTATTACTATTCATTAAGTACTCAGGTACTCAAATTTTATTAGCACATATTTTGTTTGAAATCAAATATTATAAAAACATGAATATATACCCTATACACCTACTTTTAATATTTACATTTTTTATTTTCCTTTAAACCATTTTATATAGTTAAATAGAATAAAACAATTCAATTACAACTGTTTATAAATTATTGGAAAATGGAAATCTAATACACTTTTTACAGAGTTCAAGAATATGAATAGAATTTCTCAAATGAAAACCTTAAGAAAAAGCGCCTTTAAGATTTCCAACAAAACGAGGTTTATATTGGTTTACAACAATGTTATTACATTAAATAAAAAAATTAAAAACAAATTGTATTCATAAATATTAGTAGTAAAAATAAACGGTATTAATAGGTGAATATATTAAAACGAACGTGCACTATACATTTTCTGTTTAAATTATTCAAAATAATTTTTAATTGACATAATGTCAAGTCTCTTCTGTCATCTAGTGTACTCATATTAGGTAGGTATAACGTAACTATTTTGCGTATAGGTACAATAACTTCAAGAATCTGAAAGAGTCTTTAATAAATTTATTAATTGGATGAGATATTAGTGTAATAAAATCTCACAATATAGAACAATTTTGGATTCACTATAGTGTATTCTTCATTTCTTATAATTTTAACGTGGGTGAAACCAATTATGCTTTAAGCTACCTTTTAAATGGTAGTCAATCTCCTCCCCCTCACTTGAATTTTAAACTCAAAAGATAGTAAATTTAAAAATTAAAATTAATAGTTTTAAATAAATAAACATTTAATTAGGTATATAATGGTAGAGTAGCTTATTAAAAATGTAGGTTCACACTGAAAACATGGTTCAAATCTAAAATCTAGAGATTATGATATTACACTTTTATAGTTTATAACACAATATAATTAAATGTGTTCAAAGTTCAAACTGTTTAATTAAAATAATATACCCATGTATTGGGAATCTGTTCTAAGATAATTTGCTTTTCTATATAAGTAAACAGGAAACACTGAATACAAATACTGGAAAAACCAGACCTGACACCAGTTCTTATAACAACATAAATTTTCACACAAATATATATTTTTATATTAACATACCTATTCTATACTTGATATAATTTTTAAAATATTTTGATCTCATTTTAAGCTATTCATGAAATGTTTAACTTTTTTTCTATTTATATCAAAATTTATATATCCATGATTAAATTGTTTGTTTCTAAGTCGGAAAGCATAATCACCTTTTTTTTCTATCATCGTTTGAAGTACAAATTTTCACAAAATTCCAAGGTAAAATAACGATTTTAAGTTTTTTTTTTGTTATTCGAAAAATAATGACTTGAAACGTTTCATTTTTTTTAATCGTTATTATCTATACACTATGAACATTTTCAATAAACCATTTTTAAGCTTATACCGTCAAATTGTTCACACCACTCTACTCTTCGTCGGTATTAACTTTTAAGTTAACAATAACATAGGTAATATTATTATATGCAATGATTTTGCGAAATTAATTCAACCTACTGCAAAATAGAATAATCAATTACTTATAAATTATATTGATATAAATATATAATAAAATATCCTTAGAAATAGTGGCTGACATTCAGAATCGTTTTTAAAATACTCCAATGATTTAACATCGAATTAAAATTTAACATGCCATTTACAACTGTGACCTAATAAACGTACACTTGAAATACACTATATTTCAGAGCAAATTTCCTGGTTTTGTTTTTCCATTATATTTTTTAAAACCGAGTGGTTAGTTTAATAATGTACCTTGTGGTTTTACAAAAACAGATGCACTCAACTATGGTTTTTAAACAATAAATATTTTATTTTCCATCACTCGATCAAATAGTGATAGCCACTTGTAATTTATTCATAGGTATGTATATACAATTATGGAATAAACATATTATAATAGATGATAAGTCCATTATAAACAAATAAAAACGTAAAATATGTAGGTACCAGTAGTATTATGACATATACATTGTATATTGTTATGCATTAATATATAAATTCTGCTTGTTTATTAAATTAGGCATACAGTTTTATGTTTATATAATGGCGTGGAAACGATATCAAAAAGAATAAATTTATACTCAATACATATAAATAAATTTCTAATTATTATTCTGAATAGTAGGCGTGTATGTGACATAAATACGACACAAGTCCTAGATGAAAACTATTTAAAAAAATATCGACAGTAAAATCAAATATAAATAAATAATTTATGCTAGAAGGTAGAACAGAAAATTAATGCAAAAATGGACGCAGAACGTACTTTTGTAAAAAAAAAAAAAAAGGTGCTGTGCTGTACAGTAGGTTACAAGTGGGTCACTGTATAAGGGATGGTATTAAATTTGAATTCAGTGCGATATAATACCATTGTACAAGAAAAACGATTCTGAGAGACGGTATGTCAGTCTAGGTATAAAACATATTATATACTTATCTATGGTATTAAAAAAAATTGACCTATAAAAAAATTCCAAATTAATCATATCACAATATCCATTAGGTACTTATAACACGTTGTAAATCAACAAAAAACCGTGATACTATCATAAATATATAACAGTATACTTTAGAAGTTTCAAGTACCCACGAATAATATTATACAATCACAACAAAATAACTAAAATAGTTATTCTAGGTTTTTTAATATGTAATTTCGTCCAAATTTGAACTTTAAATGACTATAAAAATAAACTGTGCTTGTGTATTTTTTAGATTTTTTGGTAACAGAATTAACTACTTACATGGAATCTTGTTTTAAATTTACAATCCTTAGATATAAAAGTTGAACATTTTATACATTTTTAACTACAAAATAATTATTCAATTTTAAATTTGATAAATTTTGTCAAAATTCATTCTTTTAATACTTAAAAAAAAAATTGAAATATGAAATTATCCGTTAACATCTCAAAACAAGTCAAAATATTTCGAAAATTTTATCAAGTATAAAAAATTGATAAAATAAACATTCAGTGAAATTTGCATGTATTTACAGTTATTCGTTTTTGAATTACAACAAAATAAGGAAATCGCTACATGAGAAATCGAGTGAATATCCAATGTTGTAAAAATTTGAAACGTTAACGCATAAAATGTTATGATTGATCTAATACTGTGAATAAATCAATTTTTTTAATAGAAATATGAAATGTAACGGAAATTATAATGACAGACGAGAGTGAAGAAGTTAGTTTACCTTAAAATTTTTTGGTGCTTAAATCCTTTAATACTTTCGGTTGATTTACGCCTATGGATGTTACTATGATAGTATAATTAGTGTTAAATCAGAGATCAAAATCAAAATATTGTTTGTAATTTGTTATAATATCAATAAAAACTAAATTAACAGTAGTATATTTAATATCTATAATTTCTTAAGACTAGGTATACCTTCGGGTTTTCTACGTGTAGACAACTTAGTTGATCGCGTGTAACGTACCTATATTTAAATTAAATATTATTATTATTATTATTATATCACTACCGACTGAAATCAAACCAAAACGTTATTCACTATACTTAATATTTAATGATTCTCGCATACAGCAAACCCTCAAACTTTATGCACGTATTTCGAATTTCATTATTCCTTTTCATGTTAATGATTCCTGACATGTGCGCATAAATATCACTTATGTGCTGTGGAAACACACGCATACAACGATTCTCCGTCGACGTGAAATTTATCTCTTGTGTCAATAAATTATTTAACAATCAAGAACGCTGAAATGACATTCGAAAAAGTAAGCACGTATCGTCGGAATCCGAAAAACCTGAAATTTTATTTCGAATTTTCAAAAAATTCCATATTATGCATTTACCTGAACTGCATTCCAATTGCATTTATTCATACTCGCCTAAAATAAATTAGGTATTTAATAATTGTGTGGAGACGTTTTTCTCATAATTTTGAAAAACTTTACATGGCATGGTTTGATATTAGGTCTTGACCACTCTTTGTATACAAAATTATTGCAGGTGCATAATATGAAGTTAGAATCAAAATGTATTTAAAAAATAAACTTTAAGCTCATCAAAATATGACGAAATTCTATGGAAATTTATTGGAAATAAATGAATTTAAATCATTTTCGTTTAGCCGTTTAAAGTTTTAGACATAGAACGAACACGAACAAATTAATTTAAACTCGTTCGGATTGAGATTGTTTTTCTGACGTTGAAGGATATGTTGTTAACTAATTTTATACTTAACATATATTATAACAATTTCGTCGTTTTCCTGATAACTATAGTTGAGTATTACAATATTTGAACCCATGATGTTACGAGATTCAAAGTATTTCAGTATTTATTATTTACTTAAACACTTTAAAAATTATATGGAAGTCATCTTTTAAAATGTTTAATTTAATTCAGAAATGTGTTCAAAATTATGAGTGCCTTGAATGATGTCGAAAGTTCTAATTACTATCATAAATTATTAAAATGCAAATTATTCAGTGGCATATAATAATAATATGTACATAATCAAAAGTTACACTAGACCTGCATGTAAAAATTTAAAAGAAGTCTATAATTACAGTTATTGAGTTATGTAATCTATGTTTGTAATTAGTAATAATTCATTACTCTATATAAATCAATAAATTGTTTTAAGACACAACATTAAAAAAAAAATGCCCATAACTAATTAGTAGTGTGACACGTTTATACTACAAAATTATGAACTTATGTGTATAAATTATACTATTGCACTATATATTATCTTGTTGGCGATTGTGTATAATTATGCCGATCGCAATCAGCACCTCTGCCGCTTTAAACGGCATAAAACTTTTACACTAATGCTAAAAAAAAAGGGGGAAGATAAATTTATTTTAACATATCCGCCATCTGGGTAAGAAAGGCGACTACCATTTCTCGGAAACCAATTTCCCGAGAAGCAAAGATTTTTTTCGTTTGTGAGAAATAATTTTGAGTTTACTTCTTAATTAATTTTGTAAGTCAGATTATGGCTTTTTACTTTTTTATGTTTTCTTGGGAAGAGGTTGTAACTAAACTATGCTAATTTAGTGGTATACAACAAGGAAGTTCACCTACAAAGTCCACGATAAACGCCATGTGCTCATAATTTATTTCTGTACAAATGTATAGCATATAAAGTACAACGGAGCTATCGTATTCGTAGTGACTTAGTATATATTATAGTGTTTACCTTTATTTCCATTTATATCGTTTATACTCGTATTATAGTGTATAGGTCAGGTCTATGTCCGGTGGAAAACTGTTTGAAGGACACTGCAATCAGAGAAACGATAACACACAAGTAAAGAATAGTTCAGAGGGTTAGATTAATCTGTCTTCATCTCACGATCGAGAATAAAAATATCTTTCAATTTATCCGACCTATCTCGACATATCATTATTCCCATACAGTATAGCTAATGCTGATGATAGTTGTGTTTCTTTTGACCAACAAATTGTTGTAAACGATCATAATTGTTTTTTTTTCGCCGTTAAATGATTGTATATTCAATTTACTAGACTGCATTCACTTTATTTGATTTATATCGTTAATGGACAAATATAAGGAAGAAGGTCGCAAACAATACGCAAAATAACATTGAAGAACCACTCAAGTTCTGAACGATTACTCGGCTACGCCAGAACTGGTTAGCAGCTTAAAAAAATCACTTTAGACTTCACAACACACGTTTACTCGACAACCAAGTGTTAACATAATATTTGTTGACACTTTTCATAAGTATACTTTATGTGTTCTTGTAATAAGATCAAGAAAACACATTAAGAAAGGACCTTGTGTGTGTTGACTACATTCTGATAAAATTAATCATGCTCGATAGAAATTTCAAATTTGTTAAAAATGTACATTATAAAAACGGATTTTCGTTAAAGTAAAATAATTAAAATTTTTGGAGGAATAACAATCTCTAAGATATATAACTCAAATGACTTTTCAAAAACAAACATAAACTTCAATCGGTCTTTTCTTATAATTAGTTTCAACATTAAACCCACTTAAACTTCCTAATGATCGAAAAGTCGGATTCAGAACATTCATAACGTTACATTTTTATCAAATAATATCATATCAAATAGCGAATAGCGACAAACATAAATAATGTAAATACATACATTTTATAATATTATATTTCATCAAACAGTTTTAACTTTTTGTTTTAAAATAACCAAAGTAGTAGATAAGTACAGTGAAAATCTATAAAAAAAAAAAATGTATTTGAAAACAAAAACCGACAAAAATTTTATTTCTCAATTGTAGAATTTTAAAATACTTTTCGATAATTTCTATAATATTGTAGGAAACGGCGTAGATATTATAACAGCCATCAAAACTTTTCCCTGTTTTTTGGCATTTAGGTAATTACTAAAGTTTCTCCCGTTATCTCTAAACGTCTCAATTTTTTCTATCATCAGTTATGTACTTTTATACTTCCAAAAGTTTAGTACAAGATTTATGATATTACATTTTCATACTCAGTTTAATAATAACAGCCTCGTAATTAACTATTTTTATTTCACAGTAAACTATTATTGTAATATTTTGATTTTAGAAAAATTATCACTATTACAGATCAAAATATTATGATTATACGTCAAAAATAGGTACTCGATTTGATTTTAATATTATTATTTATTATTTTCCATAGAGATTAGATAGTAGATACTAATATAATAGTAGGTAGAATATTATTTAGATAATATCATCAGTATGATAATATAAAGAATTCATTAGTGTTTTTAATTGTAACGATCCGGGTATTTTAAAGGAATGGAAAAGTTTAAAAGATAAACATATTTTTTTAAATACTCAACTTCAGTTCATATATTTTTTTATTTGTATAAATTAAAATACTATAAAAAAATATATAAATAAATCCCTTGGCTGTCTGAACGTTTAAACAATGTAGAAAAACAGTCTACCAGACTTCAGTACGGAAAGTTACGGTTGCCATAGTTACCAATAACTAATATACGGTATATAATAACCCTTGCTTAGCACAACATCAGCTCTCCACCGATTATTATACAAATTATAATATATTTTTATTATTATTATTTCAGTATTGTTATCTACGATTTCAGTAGGTTGGTATTTCGATTTTAAATTTTTGAAAACAATCGATAAGTACTACGACAGGGTCACGTGGTGTATTCCCGAGTTAGAACATATTTTTTTACCCACATATTTACAAGAAGCATAAGTTTGGAATTTTTAGTACAAATTTACTAACCAATATAACATACCGACACGCACCAACGTCAGATTCATATAATTTTGTATGCAACCTCAACCACATATTTTACCATCTCGCCTTTCATCCAGAGGGTACACAGTAGTACACTAACCCTAATAGCAATCAATCCCTTACACTGTAATTATCTCTATCGTCTCCTCGAATAAACTGTAGTGCAATATTATATGGTTCGCTCTAATATTATGTTACAACGATTGAATACTAATAATAATAATAACAATAATCTTCAAGAAATGTTTCATGGTATCAACCACATAATAATTATTACCCGGTCATCATCTGCATGGTGACCGTTTTGCGTAGCCCAAATACATTCGAACAGATTAAGTCGAATTCATAGGCGCTATCCAAATTTTTTTTTTTAAAACATTCACACTTTGGTACGGCGACCGTAACCACTTTAGATAGTATAATGCTATACACATTTACGTCGTTATAATATTATATAATATTATCGCGTATATTCCCATGGAAATGCTTTGCGTCCAGCTCGTAGAAAGGGTTCCACAAAACTATAAACTATACTTCATAACATATTATATAACAATAATAATATATAATATTCTATTCAATATTGCCAATATATTGGCGTACGAACTCACTCGGGTGCTCTATGGGCTATTATAATTTATTTATCACGCCATTCATTCCATCCGGTCGGAACTATGGATTCGTCGCTGGCAGTCGTAGGTCGCGGTCGTCGTTACTGATACACATAAAATAATAATAACAGACAATATGCTTTTTCTTCAAGTCTACCTATCGTCGACGAGGCGATAAGTAGATAATCATAATATGGCCTTCGGAGTATCAAAAAAGACGATTTTCTCGTACAAAGAAATAATAATATAATGCTTAGGTATCATAATTTATATATCCAAGGCGGGTATTGCTGGCACATGATATTATGTTACATCTATGTATTTTCAAGACTGACTCCAAATGATTTATCAATGCGCAGTTAAATCTTGTAGGTAAAAAAAACCGGTCAAGTGCGAGAGGACTCGCGCACGAAGGGTTCCGTACCATTATCTATAAAAACGGCAAAAATCATGTCTGTAATAGATAATAATTGTATGGTATACTTAAATATTTATTTTATTCTGTTTTAGCATTTATTGTTAAAGCGACAACAAAAATATATCATATGTACCTTACGGAACCCTAAAAAAAAACAACAGACGACGACGGTTTGCCTCACGTTTACACCGGTAGACGGCGCAACGGTGTTTACAGAACAATCGTCTGCGGCTCTCCCTTGTATCGTACCCCGTCAAACGCAAATATATATAGTAGCGATCAACCAGTGGTTTGTGGGGACTGGGTGCGGCGGCGAAACGTCAAATCGGCCGTATGGCTCCCTCCTGACGCGCTGACCCGTTGACGGAGAAACAGGTTGTGCGATGGCCAAGTGGTGGGTGGGGGTCGGTGGTGGTCGTCCTCTGTCGTCGGGGCTCTGTTCCCGGCGGTGGGTGTCGCTACCGCTGCCCCACCTTCCACTGGACCCGCTAACCCGCTCGAAAAAAACACTTATAAGTACATGTAACGCAACTCACGCGTCAACAATTAACTTGTCGCGTCGAGTGCGAACTCGAAACTGGTTCAATTGAATCCGTTTCTTTCACCGTTCGCCGTCGCCTCTATTCCGTCTCCACCAAAATTTTAATTTTTTTTTTTACCAATTTTTTCCAAGCTTTTTTATCGATCTATAAGATCAGTCACAAATTTAACTGATAGATCTGGTGATCAGGGTGGATATTGTGTTCAATTGAATTCATTGTGCCAACATATTATTTTAGTTTACAAAAAAAAAAAACTAGCCAAGTGCTCGTCGGACTCGCACACGAAGAGTTCGGTACCGTCATCAGCTATAAACATGTTGGCAACACTGCTTATATTATATATTCTAGGTTTTTTAGTACTTGTTGTCATAGCGGCCACAGAAATACATAATCTTTGAAAATTTCAACTTTCTGACTTTCATGGTTCATGGTGACAGATGGACGAACGGACGGACCTTAGTAATAGGGTCCCGTTTTACCGTTCGGAACCCTAAAAAACATGATCATCTCGAAAGCATATTATAGGTAAAGATAATTTTTGTGCACATTTCCACGCGTTTACTATTATATAGCTATACCTACATCAGATGATTGCATATTGTATACACGTCATCGAAAACATCGGTCAAATCATCAACTTTAAATACTTAACGGTTTATCGTCGTCGAAGACAGTTAATGCACTATCGTTTTTTTTTCGAACCGGTTAATCACCATTAAGATTACCGTAATATTAATTTATTCATATAACGATCGTCTGGTCTTACTGCCGTGTGTCCGTCTCATAACCTTTGACCTGTTCGCTCGATATCTGTGAATTGTGTGTGCATTTACAATAATTAATTTCTTTGTCACGTCGATTTGAGTTTTTGCTCAACTTGGTAACGTTTAACCAACCCGTCGTCGTACAAGTCTGTGCTAAAATGTCTGTCTAATAATTAACAGGCATAACACAGAAACGAGAATAGTTTAAATTCTCTTCATCGATAGTACCTACTGTGGTGTCTCAAGTCCCATCGAAAGTATTTGAAAACCAGTGTTGAAACATATTATAGTCAAGCACGTGGGATATTGATGTCCCGTATAATACCGATTACTTTGTCCACCGGATATAACGAGACCGTGTCCTTCGCTGACAGCAATACCGTTAAGCCCACCCAATTGCACTCACGCCACCGCCGTCAATCTTTCCTTTTCATTTCCTGTAATCGTCAATAAACGGCATTTTCGAGATTATTTGTCCCGGGTAGAAAAACTACGATTTTCTCGTTTTTCAAGTTAACAGCGAAACTTTAATTTGACAAAAAAAAAAAAGAATTTACTTTCTTGTGGAATCGCACGTTCAGACTAAAGAGTCGTTAACTAGATACGCTTACATTAACATTTACCAAATACACTGTAGAAAATAGACTATCCTCACCATTATATAAATGGTTCTTACTTGTAGAAAGAAGCAAAATTCGTACAAATAACCACATCATGCCAATGTCTTAAATGTACTCAATCAGACTCCACCAAATACACTGCGATGGCTAAGAAATATTGACTGGCGTAAGTTCTATGCATATATATTATAGATATTGTATTAACTACTCGTATTATTAAATCAACAATTATTTTTATTGAGTTTTTACTGCGTAGGTAGTCACAATGAGATTGACGAAGTTGTAAAGCAAGTCGAGTTACCAATCTAGGGATAATTAAATGGTAGTGCGGTACAATTTATTTTTGTTTTAATATTTAAATGTTTTCTATTTTAAACACAAATACTTACACAATATTGAACTCACTTTAATAAAGGAAGATAAGATATTTAAGCACAAAACTGGTGTCACAAAAATGTATAACGATACGAACAACTAACGTGCAATATTGGAAAATAGTTCATTATATTAAATAAGTTATATTATTAAAAACCAAAATCTAGAAAATATGTCTAATCAGGCCTTGAAATAAAGACGACATGTGTACCTACACGCCATTATACAATCACTTCAAAGTTCAAACTGTCACTTTTAATAATATATCAGTATTGTGTGACAAACTAATTACATAGAGTAGGTAACCTCAATAATAACAAGCAAAACATAATAATTTGCTATTTGATGATTTTGTGACTAATATACCTACTAAGTATATTAACATTTTGGTTGAATTTATAAATAGAGTATATCAAAGAATTGTTAAACCAATTAAATTAATTATTATATTTTACAGTTTCTACTTCTTAATCGTTTAAAAATATATTAAATAGTTGCATACCTAGTTTCAATAAAGATTCGAAGACAACATACATTTTAATTCGTTAAAAATATTTAATACCAGTTTTATTATTTTTCGAAATTATTTAATCACTATAGTATTAACAACAATTAATTTTTCAGTAACTAATGATGACTCTTTAATATATGATATATCATAATATTATTATGGAAACATTTTGTATATACATATTATGTTGTCGACTGCATGATCAATAATTATTTGTAAGTACCTAACTAAAAAAAAAATGAATCGGGATTTACGAAAGACATCGAGTCTTCCATCACACATATTGTAATAGTATTGTATCGTGATATTCCCGATTATCGTTCCGATATAATACTAGTTATCGATTTGTAAAATAACCTATTAATCGGTACAAATGACGGAATCTTTCACGCCTTGTTCTCTATCACACAATAATCTGACTCAAGAGAGAGACAGCCTGTTTATCGGATTATTATAATATTATGATGCCATTGGTTTCCGTAGTAATTTCCAACACGGTCGTTGAAGCTATAATAATATTGCTGCGTTTGACTGCCTACAATAAAGCAAACAGAATTTTACAACATTTACCACGTGGTTATTCATTATTATATTTTTTGGTAATAATAACAATTAATCGATCTGTACAGTTAAATTATAATTACTCGTATTAGTATTCCTACAGCGGACCGATTCGAATTGGGCCCTAGAATATATCTTGCTCTTGACCACCTCGGCGGCGGTGGTAAATAATTATCGCGGAATTCGAGGCTTTTAAACAATCGCAGTAAACGCATATTAACAGTGATTTTGGACCGGGATAACAATAATGACAGTATTACTTAAATAGTTTTACCTTTCGTAGTATCGTGCGATATACATTTTACGATTGTAATTTTGATTTTCAATGAATAAAAATCTGAACACGTTTATACTCACTCACCGCACGAGACGCTTCGATATTTTGAACGCTTAAAATATGATTTGTATACCTACACTTGCAGTTTAATTCTATTGTTTCGTTAACTATAATAATTCAATACTTTTCGATAACAATATTTGTTTCATTATCGTTGTAGCCTTTTTTAATTTGATTTACGAGCAAGGCGAAGGCGTCTAATGACCGACGGCGGCGTGGCAACACGGCGCTTCGTATAGTCAATTTAGGTACACAAATAAATACGTCGTCGAAAATGCGTCGTGTCATGTGCATTCATAATATAATTGATTACGTAATGCTATTTAAATGCTTGATAAATGATAATATTGATATAGCATAAAACTAGCATATTTTATAAGAATAATAAATAATTATAGTTACAGAATTTTAATAATCATAACATCGCCAATACTAGTAAACATTCATTTTATTTTATTACAAAGTCATTGATTTATTGCTAAAAATACTCAATGTATTCCAATTTAATCCATAATTACGTAAAGTATTTTGTTTGAAAAAAATGTATTATGTGTTCATATTAATATGCCAATTACAAAATGTTTAAATATTTACATTATATTTCAATACCCTTATTTAAATATTTTTTTTATTTATAACATATCGAGTCGATGTAATTGTATCAAAATATGAAATAAACTCATTAATAATTCGTTAATACAGATTTAATGGCATGTTAGAAAGGTTTATTTACACAGTAAATAATGCTATGTTTATTTTTCTTATAATTTAATAACCCCTATTTATTTGTTTGGAAAAATAACAAAATAATACCTATGTACTTGTTTGATGGTTTAGGTATCACTATATAATTCTATAAGTAGGTATATAGATT
Organism: Macrosiphum euphorbiae; assembly: GCA_949089665.1. NCBI lineage: Eukaryota > Metazoa > Arthropoda > Insecta > Hemiptera > Aphididae > Macrosiphum > Macrosiphum euphorbiae. The sequence goes on along the minus strand of CARXXK010000005.1, from coordinate 3,106,008 downwards.
GTATATACATTAAGTTGTCAAAAAATATGATCAAAATGCATTTAAAATGAAAAATTTGAACTTTTAGAATACAATGTTATTGAAATAGGATCGAATTTCACTTTATTTTTTATATCAGTTTTTGCTGTCTATACATTTGTATAAATAAGTTATACATATATTCTACATGGAATCGAAAAATATAACGACTGAAATTGAAAACAAAATTAGTGATTTTTCAAAAATAACATGAAGATGTTTTTACGTCATGTCACTGAATATAATACGCTATAGGATAATATTAACAGGTAAATTAAATTAGAAGTTCCATACAGTTGTATATATTTATTATATAAAACTCATTAAATATTTAAATGCATTTGTTTTAAATTAACTATTGAAAAGTTTAGTTCATTTAAACTCATTTTTTTCTCATAATTGATAGACTAATAATTATATTGAAAGTCAATATTCGTGTTTGATAGCACATATCTTGCAAAAAAAAAGAAACTAGATCGGACCTCAAAAAATTATATAATTTCTAAGGTAATAAAAGATAATGAATGTTATCATATGGTTACAATAGTATTTTATCAATTACTCCTTATTGCTTATTGTAGGTATTAGCATTCCAGGTAAGTCTACCTAAACGTTTCCATTATAGTATCTAAAAATTATATTTATGTCCATTTAAGAATTAAATTTAATAAACACACAATTAGAGGATATAATACTATATCAAAATTCAATATGCTTATTTTGGTCTTTATAATCATAACATTGCAAACATTTTTCAAACCTTATCTTGTATATTTATATTTAAATATTATATAATAACTAAATGTTCTATATTTCCAAGTATGAATTATCTTTAAACAAATTTCATATTGTAAATATGTGAAATACATTGGTTATATATACGGTATTTGTTCGTATTATTTTAGGTAGTGATATTTTAAATATTTTAGGTAAGGAAACGTATTATGCACGCGCATAACCTATTAAATTGGTTTATGAAAAGTGCGTGTTTTAAAAGTTTTACAAAATATGATCGTTCTTTTAAGATACATTGAATATTTTTATTATAGAAAATTACGTATATTTAATACCTTTCGCTAAAAATAAACAACATAAACTTAAAAAAATAAACGATTAAGTCGCAATGATGTAAAAAAAACAACACACTTGTTAAAAGTAAAAATTATGGAAGTCACTTTAGGGCTTTACAGTAGTTATAGTAAGTTTCAAGTGTACCCCGTGATTGAATTTGGAAATATGATGGATAAGTTAAGTTCGATGATAAATCATTTGATACGAAAATAAATTTTGAGCGGAGATATTATATAGTACGTCAGCCTCTACTTCTAAAAACATTTTGTAATGTATTTAAATTAATCTTATGGTAAGAAAGTCTTATGATAATTGTTGTAAAATTATATCGTAGGTTTGTTATTATTATTATTATTAACTTATAGTTAAACTCACATATAGTAAAACAGTATAAACTTGTTCATGGTATAATTAGTTTAAAATTAATATATTTAAAACTGCAATGTAGATAGAAAATAAAATAAAATTAATGGTAAAATTGTTAATAATTTGAAAAAATAGTTGGCATTATTACTTTTGAATGTACTAACTAAATCTCATTTTCTACCAGAAATCACCCTTAAGTATTTGAGTATTTTTACTGCTCCTAAAGATGACGTCACACAATCAATCGCTCCGTTCAGAATCTAAAATATAATATTTCTTCATCCAAGATTAGTTAATATATTCATGGAGTTTCAAAACAAATATAAGGTTAATCGTAAATTATATTAATTTTAAAAGAAATTCTATAGACTTAAATTTTGTTTCAAAAGCAATAGTGGAGCGTAAATAAATTCCAGTCACGTGATGAACCCAAAATATTCGATTTAAAAATTATAAAAACCATTTCTCTATAATTTTTATTAATATAATTTATTTTAAAGTTTATATGTTTATACCTTTAATAAAAAAATCGATATTATTTTTACTTTATTATGCACAATTTATTTTAATTGAACAGCAAAGTTCATAAATAACTACAGAACAGTTCTCGTTGGATATCACAAAACCCATTTGGTATCTGTAAATAATTTTCAAAGAGAATACAAAACAATAGGTATTCTCTAAATAGCTAAATACGATCGTTTCACTATTTTATCGTTAACCTAATGACGTGTTAACAATAATTGTTACAGTTTCAACTTGCAAGTAGGTTAGGTGTTAATAGTGGATGGAAAGATGGTATTTTAGTACTATGATTAATTTCACCACATCGATTACTACTATTTGAAAATTATTGAATAAGACTTGATGATATTTTTTAAACGGACCTACTGATCGATGGTCGGGAAAGTTGAAAAATTAAACAAGTAATTAAATAAGTGAAAATCGACTTCAAAGAATAATGGTTTCGAAAAGAAATTTTAATAATGAGTTTGATAACGTTGAAAACAAACTTCAAGATTAATTACAATAAGATCGAAAGAAAAAATATAATAATAATGAAGGATATATATTGTATATGTAGGTATATAGAATGAAAACCGAACAATTTATAATGAATACTTTTTTAAAGGACAAAATGTTTAGACATAATATCGTTAATCGTGTAAATCGATACTTTATTTTTGTTTTGGAGACAATAAAAAGGAATTTATATACAGCATTATATCGACGATGGACTTATATTATGATACTTTTAAACTTTTTCACGATTTCGTTATACATGCATTCCTTATAAACTTAAAAGCATATTTTTCATCGAATATAAAATTTTTGAGCACATTTAAAATGGGACAATCCAATTGGCTTCCAACAGTAGGGAAATTCAAAACCATACCGTCAAATCGTCCCCTAAAACTGTAAAATAATATAATTTTACAAATGGTTATCAAAAAAGTTCTGGATAATTGCCAAAGAGAAGTGTTTTAAAAGAATAGAAATATTGGTCAAACACTTATTATGAAGTGTTTGAGTTAATTCTACAATTCTTGTAAGAAACTTTAATATAATAAATCTACACTAGGAAATAATTTAAGATGAAAAAACATTTTTAGAAAATCAAACTCAAGGTAGGTACTTACTCTTGTAATAGCTGTACACAAGCCGCAAAGTATAATTTAATTTATTTTTTGGATTAATTTTATTTGAGCGATTTAATATTAGGTATTTGTTTTTACTTTTTGTTGTTGTTAATTTCACAATGTTCCCCTCGTACTTTATTAGATTTTATAATATTACTAGCTGCCCGATCTTCCTCCGGAAGAAATTATTTTTTTATAATTTAATTTAGAAACATAAGACTATTTTTTGGCTATACAAATAGTACAATATAATCACATATTGTAGTTATTGTTATTGCTAATTTCTGAAAATTATATTTCCTACATTTAGAATTCAACCACTGGAGTGGTAAATTTTATTCTTTTTATTATAGAATAGAGATGGTGAGACTTGAGATGGTGCATTAAATCTACCTCTATGTTGACCATGAGGAACCATATTTGCATTTATGACTAATCGGTATTGATCAGTGGGCATATGATCCAATGCAGTTTTGAACTTCGTAATTAAAGGATTGATATTATGTAACAATAATTGCAAATCTCTTATAATATCTAAATGTATAAATATATAAATTAAAACGTTTTAAACAACAAATATATTATACAATACAATTACCTTTATTCAATCCACTGCAAATACCCATTCGCGCATCAATTTGTTCCTCTTCGTCATCCATAAAATAAACTTGTAAATATTTATGATTTGTATTTGGTAAAGGCATCAACGACCCGGCTAAATGATACACTTGACCTCTTATTTTAAATGTAGGCATATAATTTTCGACAATAGTTTCTGCCGCTCCAAATGAGGTCATATGAAATGCATTGTTATATTTATTAATATTTTCTAAAAAGTGTTCTGAAATACTTGTTGAACTTTCCAAAAGAGTTTTCATTGGTTCTGGTGGTTCATCGATATTAGGAATACGAACAGTTCCATTTGAACAACACATACCAGCGGATTCTCATTTAATTAAGAAAATAATATAAAACGTTTTCAAAATTCTAAAAATGTATACACTAATAAACTACCTTTGAATTTCATTGCATTGCAATATTGACAAATTACATCCATTACACCGATACAAACATCATCGTCGTCATATTATGGATGCTTAGGTTGGTATAAATAGGTGGACCGGAATTTTACCCACTTGAACGGTATATCACCTAAAGTATATGCATTTACAATAATAAATAGTAGTGAAACATAGGCGAAGTATAATAAACAGATATATTATTTAATAATGTATATCGTATATGTACCACATACCAAATAATGTGGGTTCAGCATTTGGTCTTAACCTCTTACGCAGTGTAGTAAAAAAACATATTGGTTTCAAACAAAATTCAAAAAAAATAGATCTGTTAGTAATGCTATACAACAAACGACTGAACGATATGAGTTAGAGATGTCGATCTCATCGACCGAATAAATAAGGAAGCGCGCATGCGTATTAAAAACATTATTTATTATTTTTTTTTATTACCTTTGTACATTATTATAGGTCAACGATTATAAAATAAACAAAAAAAAAGAAACAGACATCGTTATCGGTGAATATATGAAAATAATTGGTAATTAGTTAATTATTATTATTATTTTTATGAGGGTTCAAAACTGGTTTCCTTCATCTCCAAAATCAAGTTAGATTCTTATATATATAGATTATACATTTAGTGATATCTGACGACACTCGTCCAGATATTTTCTGATTTATAACAATATTATATTTTATTAAAATACATTTATTATATCTATATGATAATGCATAATATAATATACTTATACTTACTTACCACGAACGATAAGATCATATGACCAGTTCACCGCCTAAAACCATTTTTTCCGTGTTAACCGGTCTTGCTCTTAAAATATGCATGAAGTACATGAAAAATATCTCTAACATTAACCTGGGAGTTATTGGTTATTCCATTCAATCCGTTACGATATGTGTTAAGACTTAATTATTTTGAACACCATTTTGGTAATCAGTATAATTTTAATAGGTATACTTTTATTGGGAGCCAACTCGTTATAGGAGATAATTCAATAACACTTTTTAAGGATAAAATATCAATTACCTAGGTTTAGGTTCAATAATTTAATAATTGCTCTATCTTTAAAATGCTTATTACCACTCATCACCGTTTGCTATCGATACCTAACAATTAAATAAACCTATAGCAGAATCCACTAGAAAAATGACCAGATTCATCAATGAAGCCGAACTTGGACTGTTAATATACAAATATAATATATTATGTAAATAATTGTAATTTTAATGTCAAACATAATACTATATAGGTACCAAATTATTATCATAAATTAATGAATTAAAAATTAAAAAAATTAAAACATTCAGTATAAATGAATATAAACAACTGAAGTTTGTAACACAATAATAAAAAGTAATATTTGAAATATTATAATATGAAGAGTATACATTTTAAAGTCGCGAACTAGAGAAATGTTAAGTGTAATTACTGAAAAAAAAAAAAATCCCATCTAAAATCTTATAACAGATCGATATCATGGGAACGAGATCATTGCATGCACTCTTTAAATAACTGTAATAAACCCCAAAAAAATTATTTGGTTTAAACAGGATGTAATAAATTCACAACTTTATACTCGATTTGCATAAAACGATAGATCTATCGCCACGAGACGTCGATTCGACACCTGAATGTTTACCTATATATAATATGTGCATACACAGTTTTCATACCCACGGGCCACGACCGACCGAGTTCAGTAAATTTGCGACTTTACTGAAACTAAATATCTAAAAGTATATAACATACTCGAAGTAATATATCATCTCGTATTGATGTCGACTTAAATCCCCATCGCATTACTGGTAAGAAAATGTGAAAATGTTTCATAAACGTGCCTCGTCGTTATACCATAATATTAAATAGTTTGTATTCGTAAGCTCCAGTATTATATTTTCTATATCATGCCGAGTTTAATATCATGATTGATGTTATGAAATAAAAAATAATAAAATAGATAGGCAGCGTTGTTAGATTTAACAGCTCATTGAATCCAATACATCTACTCGAGGTCACTTTTATGAAGTTTATGAGATAATTAAATATTTAAGGATTCCATAAACGCCATACACTACAAAATTCACCTTTTTCTGACACAGCTTCACAAATTAAAAATCCCAATTATGAGTGTGTATAATAATTTTAAAGTAATCAAAGTGATTTTTTTTAATATAATAATAAAATTTATAAAACAAGCTCATCCGTCTAGAACTACCGATAGAAACTCCATATATTTTCGTCTGAAAAATAAAAACTTCAACTGTATAACGCACGACTAATATTTTATCTGACTCGATTTACAACACTAAGAAAATTATTTTCCCATGATTAATGGTTAATATTATATAGTTTCAAGTACACTCTGATTTGTCTTTAATATAGAAATTAGAAATTACATTGTCATATTTTATAAACTATTTGGCAATAAATCAAATTAAAACATGATAAGTACTTAACATGTAATGTTTTACCGGACTTATTTCTTATACATTAATTAAAATATCAAACGATGACAAGCAATATTAAACTACAAAACTAATAACGTCACGATCAAATGAAATATTATAATGGCATATGCATATTATATATATGTGATAATATCATATATATAATAAACGAAAAACTAAAAAGTCCATTATGAAATTGTTTAGACATAAAAGCTCTTCAAATGTTTCAACTTACAGATTCTTGTACGGATTGGAAATTAGACTTAGATTTTTGTAACTCGTTTACGTTATATTTAATCGAATATGAAAACGTTTTATCAACTTATATAACGATATCCATAACACATTTAAGGTATTTCAGTTGATTTGTATAATACTGGTTTGTTGTATACTTAGATTGTACATCGATTGCATATCGACATGTATTTTTTGAGTTGCATATTCGCGGTCCTTAACCTACCTACTGACGGATAATGGTAGACTCCTTATTATAAGTGAGAAAGGTCAGACAGGGATCGCATAAAAATACGTAAAATAGACGTAGACTGTATAGTATTATACTAGCCGTTTGTCAAAGTTAAATTGATATATTGTTATTTATATAAATTATATATTACATTACATTCGATCAACGGTGCCATGTCGAACTAGATTTATCGATTTTAAACTAGAATAACTGCAGTTTTACCAGTGATGGTGGTTAGTGGTAATATTATTTTAATGAGGTTACATTACCAGTACCTATATGTAGGTACCCCCACCCTTCTAAACACCATATAACAAAATAATTATTAATAAGATGCTTTATTTTGTTAGTAATTGTTTGTTTAAATTTGGTTTTTCGAACAAAATAGTATCTTATTGAGTCATTTTTTATTTTAAATTTTGGCTTCAAAATGGTGTTTTCAATAATAATAATATAACAGCTAAATCTATTGTTGTTTAATGGATGATTCATTATGAACTCTTAGTTATGAGGTTATATAACTAAAACAATCGCTCCGTTGTCTCAAAACTATTTAAAATCCACAAATTGTCCATCGCTTGCTATTAAGCAGTTGTTACAGTCACGCGTGTCCACTGTCCACCAAACCTTACTCAAGTTTAATAGTTTGCACATATTATTATTGTCGTCGTGACGAAATATTCCTATTTACCAATTTACACTACCGTCTACCGTCAGCAGTGCGGTATACCGTTTGATACCACGGTCGCTTCGCGCCGACGTACCGGATTAAATGGATTTTGCTTATACATCGCATCGGCCAACGAATGTAAATAATACCATAATATTTTTAATGCATACCTATCGAGCATAAAAATTTTTGAGATTTTTATCGAACCACGAGCTGTCTTCGGATTTAATATTAAAATAAAACCGCCGTATGGCCATTGAAACGATTACACCGTGCGATGGCCGTCTGATAAGACGTAAAATAAAAAAACTAAATTCGTAGTAAACAGGTAGGTATGCAGTCGTATACGGTAGAGAACCCCCCCAAAAAAAAACAACGTACCTAACCCGAATCTGTGCATGGTAATATTATTATGAGCAAAGGTCGACGACGTCTAATCGATAATCACCGTAACTCGCGACCGAAACGTCTGCACGTTATTTTTATTTTCTCCGGGCCCGGGTTGCTGGATATATAGTGTGTATATACTCCTATATATGACGTCATATATTACACTCGGCCCTTAGGACGTCACACCCGTTCTCGTGTTATGTTATGTACAGTGTGCATGGCGGGATATCCGAAAATGTTGCACGCTGAATAAAATATCGAGTTCGATAATGTACCACCGACACGCCGGTGCGGTACACCCCGTACCACGCCGCGTACCGGTGGAAACCGCAGGAAAACATTCAATCGTGAAAAACCGCCCTGCGCGCCACGCTGCCGCTTCCGCGAGCAATGATATATCATTTCCGGGGACGGTGGTCTTTATAATCCGAAAACCTTTGTCACCGCCGCCGACGTTATTTTATAATATCAATGCGAGACGCACAAAATGATAATGCTATGCACGGGTCGGCGGGGTAACATCCCGTGGTGGGGGGAAGGATGAAATGAGGCGGAGGGGAGGGGCAGAATGGACGTGTCTGTTTTGTTGAGACGCGAGGAACTGAATTCGAAAATGGAAAATATGAATGGAAAAAATAAGTATACAGGCATGTACGACGATACAACAAAACATTTCGAGGACTTGAGGTACCATCGCATTTATTTTACTCTGAATCACATATAACTCATAAGTCATAATAATATATTATTATCGCTTTGAAAAAACTGCATAGACTCTATTGTTGCATTAACAATAACCAATGCGAAATGTATTACACTGGCGAACCTCGCCGAATGAGTCTATACAAAAGATTTAGTTTACACATTGCTTAATTAATAATATTTATTGTGAGTTGTAGGGTATAGACTTTGGCAGAGCGTACTGAGTAGGTACATGATCGTATACATGTATACCTGTATTTTGACAGTAATATAATGTAGTTGGTAGGTGCCTACGTATTAACACCTGGGGATTACAAGCAAACACCACTTTCTTTTTCAACCACGTAAATGTTGAACGCAAGTTTGGTTTGGGTTAAACTGCAGTATATCTTGATTCGTTTACCGCCCAAAAGAAATCAACATTGCAGGGAACTTTAAGATCGTCTGCAACCGTTATATTTCTCATTGTGAGTAATAACGTAATTCTAAACGAATACACACGATCTGCTATGTCAAATGGCTGTGAAAAGTTCTAAGCATTTTTTCATTCTGGTAAATCGAGCAAACACTTTGTTTCCGTATTAAAATTATTTTTTCCCCAATCTCGTTTTCACGTAGAAATATTTTTAAATTATAATTTTTATTCTATTAAAGATCTATCGTACTAAATGCAAAATATAAACGCTATTAATTCTTACAATTCTTATATTATTGATATAAAATCTAAATTAAAACCGAATAATTTTATAGTATAGTAACTATCTCTAATAAATGAACGTCGATAAAGCGTTTTCACCTCGTGGTTACACAATGTTATCATTATAATATCACCTCATCACACTTCAAAAACGTTTTTCCGTCTATTGTTAGGCTTCATTTATTCCCCGCAATAAACAGTCCAATCGACCGACCATCGTTAACGACTAAATTAATGAACGCGAGCCACGTTTATTGAAGAAGGTTTAGAGCGGAGTAAAAGAGCTTTTGGTTTTAAAATACGATGCGTTTTCTTGGTTGGTGAAAAAATCTTAAAAACTTTTACGTAGCCTTTTTTTAGAGTGAGAATAATACGCAAAATATAATACTCAACTTATTTCTCAACAGCTTTCGAGGAAACCATGAGAGACTGCGTTGTTGTTTAACATTGTTGAACAACCGTTTTTGACAAATCTTGACCATAATTATATGGACTCGACTCCACTTAGACCTTTATTTTAAATCCAAAAATTTATCATTACCTTCAAATTTAAGGATAAGCACTTCAGTTGGCCAACTACAATTATTGTTCTAACTTATCTTTTTATAATATAATGGTTTTTAAATGTTGTAACATTTTTCACCCTTAGCCTCACTACATTGTATGCTAAATTATTTAATGTAAACCCGATATACACTCACATTTAACAACAATAAATACATTTATATTATTTTAGAGCAAATGTTCATTATAGTAATATTTAGGATTTTAACATATTTCAATTTGAAATCTATATAATTATTTCATATTGTGCACTGAAATAATATTTAATACAAAATGTGTAATCCATTACTTAAAATCATTTTAAGTTAAAATAAGTCGTAAATATATATTTTAGTTTTTATTCATAATAATATTTTAAATAATATAAAAAATACGTTTTTACCACAGCAATACTAAGAAAGTACAATAACATTTTTCTACTTGTTGTGGAACGCACTTTTCAAAATATACAACTATGTATTACCATCGAGTGTAGATATATAGACGATATAGTAGGTATACTATATTATATTATACTCAATGGAATTACCTACTGAATATATTGCAGAGTGGCACGCCGAAGAGAGTAAAATGATGGTCTGTGTAATCTCGTTTAAATTGATTGATTCGTACAACTTTATCGGTATAAGTCTTACCATCTTATCTATCTTTCAATTTTCATATTGACATGTCGTAATGGAATAAAACTAAAGGTAAATAATTATAAAAATTTGCATATCGTAATATACTTAGTACATAATATATTAATATAACGTTCCCAAAAGAACACGAAAAGGATCCTACACGCCAAACCTATACTTGACATTCTACAATAATTCGTTTGGCTTATGTAAAAGAAATACTTGTTCAATAAATCATATTTTACATTTTCGAGTCGAACAAAATATTATAGTTTACGATCGTGTGAGAATAACTTCCAGTGTCGGATCATAATCGACCATTATAATTGATCCCAATACAATTAATGATTCCTAATTAATTATAATGTATGGGATATATGACAGACATTCTCCGAGTTCCCGAGTCCGAGTCGTATACCGTCTCCGTCTTGAAAAGTATAATAATAATAATAATAATATTATATAACCGTATCATAACTTCTGCAGTCGACTATTATTACTCCTTATGTATTGTTGCGGTATAGGACAACATCAAGCATTATTACATGGCACCGTAGTATTGATGTAGACTTACCAGTGAGTACAATCTACATATTGTTATTAATATTATTATTATTATTATGGTGCCAAGTTTGTATAGACACACTGAGTGTGTTTACCTTAAAACCCTTTGAACGGATCGCTACATATAGATTTTACTTGGCGCTCATTCGTGATGAACAGACCGCAGAACGCGGAAAAGCACTTGCTATACGGCCACGTGGCTGTCACACTCATATGGAACCGATTACAGTGATTTGCGAACGGCCATTGTTAATCATATTTGCACACGTGATAACTCAGTGTGTAGGTATAGTGTCCTCTACGGGCCAACCACTCTCACCCACATGCAGACAATCTAGTCGATGGGTTTCAGTGTTCCTCTGCTGACGAGATGATATCGAACGAATAGGATCCAAAATTCCTGAACTTCTAGAAAGGAACTGGTTTAGGGATTCTTTTTTCATTCTCGCGACCGAAAAAAAAGTTAGATTCCACACAAAGCGTTCCCGACAACGAATTATGGACCGTTTAGAGTCACAACGTCGGTAATTTTTGCGCAATACTTTAATTTACTTTTCGAGGCCTGTATTTTCTTAAACTTGATATTTCAACAAACGCAGTTCATTAAGGCACAGTCTTTAACATCATTTGTGGATTGAATTGGTTAATTATAATTAGGAAAACTATAGATAGCTCTACTTACTTTCGAATTGTTTTACCTTAAAGCTCATCAGTTTTGGATTTCAGAATTTTTACAAAAGAATTACACTACGCAAAGCTTATGAAGTTCTTTAAACTTATATAATTTCCAGCTGGATTGTAATATAATGCAGGGCCATTCATGATTCATGTCTATTCAAACTATTATGTATTAATTAAATATTATTATCTTACTTCAACAAATCATAATACTAATGAAATAAAATATGACAATCCTCGCATTTACATGCAAAAGTATAACATAATTTAAAATATTATACAAATCTATTCACATTCACATTGTATGGTTGAATCTTAAATAACTATGAGTAGTATACTGCTGTAGTATACTCTAATGAATAGTATTAATGATTCAATGTTGAAAGATTTGGACAGAATATTTAAACTATTGTGTCTTTGGCCTTTCCTTAATCCTATCTTAGGTGCGGGTTCAGTTAACACGTTCACATCATATACTTGTGTATTGGGGGACCCGAGGCTAGCTGTCATAAGGGTTGGTTGTCAATTGTCACAATGTTAATGACCATGAACCTAGATGGAATTTATGTTCGTTATATTATGTACTGTATGTCATCACAATAATAATAATCATTTTTATCTCAAATATGGGCTGATTGTAGTTGTATGACAAATTTAAGACAAAAAGTGAATTAAGTCTGTTGTATTTTTTTTTAATACATTTACTTACTTGTGTATTAAAGTATATTTTGACGTGTAATATTCACCTGTATTAATAAGTAATATAACTCATAAAGTTAATATTTTGTTATCAAATAGTAGATTGGAGTTTGTTTTCAGCAAATTGCGACATACTTGTTGTCATGGTTTTCTAACATCCTAACCCGAAATCAATAAGATTCAGTACAAATTTAAAACATTCGGTTTTTTGATTGAGCTGAGAATCAATTTCCTTTTAATGGAAAAATGGTCCAATAATAGTTTTTTAGAGATCTGAAAAGTTTTGAATGAATATCTAACATTAAAAAATACTTCAAAAGACATAGAGATATATGTATACTAAGAAGGTACACAAATGGAAATCAATGACAATTTATATCTCTTCAATGGATTCCAATATAAACACAAATCAGAATAAAGAGATTTTTACATAAACTTATCCTACAGTTTGAGTAATTATTTAGAAAACATTTCCATATCAATTGAGTTTTTAAAAGTGATTTTTTACAAGTAAAGGATCAAGACGTGATCTATTTTATCACTTATTGAATATTGAGATCGTTCATAACAAACAGAACAAGTACATTTTTATTTTTATGCCAATACATTTTTTATGTATATAATAATTGTCAATCGTTTTACATTTCTTAATGTTATAAACTTTTGAGTTTAATATTATAATAGGTATTTATTTATTAGTTTGAAAGTATGATGACTGTAATGTATACTGCAGTTGTATTCATAAATGCAAACGTTTGAAATATGACGTTAGGAGTTAGGACTGTTATTGTTACCTAGCTTTTCCGTGAGGTTATATGTGAAGAGCTGTCAGAAGTGGCCCTTGAAGGAAAATAATTGGCTCACTCCTAAATTCTCAGTGCTTTCGAAACCTACTTAAATGGCACCCGTTGACTTTGAATTGTCCACTGGCTGTATAATACATTCGAAATCAAGTCCACGACGATTATTTCGATTACATATTACATAGTCACGTACCGTAAATGATATACGTTGCACCAAATGTCATGTTTTTATTTCAAACTAAAACATACACTGTCACGTCTTAACAATTGTGATAGAATTGTACAAGTTTCACAGTCATCTGGGTATATAAATTTTTTTTTTTTTTTTATTGTCCTTGATAATAATTAGACATTTTCAATTTATAGTGTTAATTTATGTAAATATTTCCATAGAGTTTGATTACTAGTTCTCATTAACTTTTTCAAATATTTGTGAGCAGGGCATACTTGCAGGTTGTCCGACAGGACGGACGTCCACACTCCACAAACGGTGAAGCAACCTGAATAATATATTATGTCGTAATAATACTCATCACTTCCTCCTATATCAGTAGACGATTTCTTCACACATTATAATGATTAATGGCGTTACATAAAAATACCTCATACTATACGATAGGTAAATAGGTTCCGATTCGTATCCGCGATCTAGCACGGTGATCCTTATGTCCCTGGAAATGTCACTCGTTTTTATGTCGGCACAGCATGGCGATGTTTTTTTAGAACCTATAGTATATTATATAATCAAATTTTCCGTACACAAATATCGTGTTATCACATTCGTACAATGATATTCTAGTCACCTGCAGTAACAGCGTGCGTAAATGGGTATTCCGTAAAGGATAGCTGCTGGGGTGGAAGGGGGGGGGGGGGGTGTACTAGAGCGGTGGTGGGTCGATTTTGGTTATCAAGAAGGTATCTAGAGAAGTTGTATGGTTGAATTCTAAACGGAACGTAAAAGCCACAGGCTTTACATTTGCGTTTCATTTTTTTTTCTGTTTACATTTTCTCGAGTAGTAAACATAGTCAAGAATAGTCTTATCCTGAACCTTTTTAGATTGCAAATTGAACACGACGGTAGTTTTTTGTACAGGACATTTTACAAGCGCCTTTGCAGTTTTTTTTCAGCATTTGACAATATTATATTAATTAAACGTGTATGCGGCATATTATACTATTTAAATAAAATATAATTTATAACATAATTTCGGATAAATTACAGATACCTATATTAATAGTAATACTATTATACATATTTGAAGTTGACAAAAATTCAAATATAATTTATTTCATTATACTTGTATAATGTATTACTGCGAAAAACCAAATCAATAGTGAACTGTTTCATTCGAGTATCCATTATTGTTGTAGCACAAATATATACAATTTAAATGGCCGTAGAAAGAATGAAACAAATTAAAATGGTTTGCGAATCAATATAAATATATATATATATATTATAATTTATATTACGCATTCTCGGGGTAGTGGAATTAATGTATTTGTTATAACAATGAAGACGTGTGTTTTTTGTTTTTTTTTCAGTCATCACTTTTTAGAGCAATAAACATGATTCAGTTTTCAACTCTAAGGGTGGTTTCTGATAGCAAATTGGATTGAGTCCAGTAATTTTGAAGAATCAAATCTAAAAATATCTGGGATTTGAAGCCATGCATTTCCAAATTTGTCTTACACACGCATATATTATTTTATGAAAACATATTTGAATTTGTCAATTAGTCTAATTGAGATCGAATCTCCAACATTTTTTATGTTAGGTATTCCTCTAAATTTCTATAAAAAAATCTTATGAGGAATTTTGTATTCAATGTATAAGCTTATGAGTTTAAAAAAAAATTGATCTACTCAGCTGAAGTAATTTAATAAAATTATAGTAATCTTAATAAGAGACAACATATATTGAAAATTATATGACATGAAGAAAATACTAATACAAATATTCATTATAATTATTCTTAAGAATTAATAATTGTTAATTTGAAGCTAGTACCTACCAATCTATCTAAAAAATTTACTGAACACAAAACTATCTGGCTTCTTTTATTTGTACCGTTGTCAAATGTGAATGCATTTAATGCAGTCATGGGAATTTTCTACTTTTTGCCCCTTAATTTTAGAGTTTGAACCATATATTTTATCAACTTAGCATCATGGTTTTAGAACTATTTTAATTCTTATTAAGTTCTAAGCTTAATCTTATATTATTATATGAAACACTAACACAGGAAAAAACTATTGTGATGAAAAGTAAAAACATATATTTGTACTTGTAGGTATTGAAAAACGTGTATTGACACAGATCCAACACACTAGATTAAACTATAAAACGTAATTTCCAAAACCTCTTTGTAATTATTGAGAAAAATAACTTTATTCATCGGTAATTAAAATATGTAATGTTAATCTTAACTAAAAAATCTGATTACAATAAATAATACCTATACTTACACCATTTTCTGTAAATCAAATTCCATGAAGAATAGTTTTTCGATTAAGTACAATAATCGCTACATTTTTAAGTAATATTTTAAATATGTTAACAAAGTTATTTTTTGATCAATTAAATTCTATTCGTTATAATACTGTAGTGAATTACAACGAATTTTATAAGATTTTCATCAAACGTTATAATTAGTCTACGAAGTTTCATTTAAATCCTTCTGCGTTGTATTGTATAAGCATAATATTATTAATTAAACTTTCTACTTAGATTGCCCATAATACAGGTATATCAAAATTGTATATCTAATTAAAATCTTGTTGGATCAATCGACGTGTTAATCATTTATTGTAATACACGTCTACTGACTCACTTTGTCTTATACACGAACCAGCCGTAAACAATATTCTTTCCTCAATATATTATGAGTTGCTGTAGATAAAAAATATATATTCTTTCGTGGAAATTTAGATCAGTGGAATGGGTTTACATCACTAAGCTTTCAATAGTGCCCCATATAACGCACCTGCTCACGTTTGTGCACACCAAGTTAGTTAAGTCAGTACTATGATTATTTATTGAACCGTAAAGACAAGGTAACCCAATATAGTGCTGCTCTTTGATTGTGTTCGTACCAAAGAGTAATAATATTGACATAAAGACTCGTCCCATTCCATTCTGAGGCCAGGAAATGGATCATACAGAGAGAATTGTCAGTGAAATGTCAACATAAATTTTACTTAAAAGTATTTTAGGCTAAAGTTACGTGAGTAATAAAATATTATTTATTTTGCCGTACCTATTTTAGTGATCGAACGGAATGTAATAAGAATCGTTGTAAATATCACTGTCGTATAAATTGCCTACAACTACATTCAGGTTTTATTCAAAAGTCGGTATTAGAAAAAAAATGTCTTACCTATAGTAAAATATAATTTTAAATCATTATTTATGCATGACTATAAAATATTCAAACAATAATTATTAGTACCATCATTCCTATAGTCAGGTAGCGCTGCTGAGTGTCTGCCCATTAACGTTAATTTTTAATTTTTTTGTTTTTCATCTTATCGCGATTATGTATTTACAGAAATGTGCGGTGGCTGTGGATAGAAACGAGTAATTTTATACTAAATTACTTGTACGAAACTCTGTGTGTAAAGATTAAAATTAATCTAAACATATTAAAAATTCTACTGTGTATATAAAATAATAATATTCCAAAAAGTTAATAATTACCTATTCAATTTCAACACAATAACTAAAATCGTTTTATTTTCATTTGAATATCCAATCACATTACCTTTTTATTTTCAAATGCATAACAAATTAATTTGGCTTCACTTAAAATGTAAGGTTTAATAGGCGAGTATTACTCACCACCCTGTATACTTGTTTTTATGTACATAGGAGTGTTAATATTGGATTATTATAATATATAAACAGCTGAAGTTATACGGACGTGATGCAGAAATGATAGATGGCTTACTAGACCCAAAAGTTATATTTTACTTTACTTCACCATTATGTGTCTCCATCGATGTGTCACGGATTTCACTCATGCTTAAAAGATAAGCTTTTAACAACTCACTCTAACTGGCCATACTTCGATCGACTGAAGCTGAACACAGGACAGGTGTTGACGGGTCACTCGCAAACCAACTTGTCACAATCGAACGTCCAACGAATTAATTATGCAAACATTTCAAACGTACGTAGAAATGCGTGACAGTGCATTCCATAATAAAGAGAAAAAACCTCAATCCTAAATAAATGTTGTATTGCAGCACGTCGATTTCAGATTTGAGTAGTTTTTCGTTTAAATATTCGATCTTATCAAATTATGAACTTCGATTGTCTATAAAAATAAAAATTTGTGTACCTACGCATTTTAAATATTTTTGGTTTGCTGTAATAAAAAAATATGATGAATCTTATTTTAATTTTTAAGGTTTTTCACGAGAAAAAACTTTTAATCAATAATTATCGAAAAAGAACAAATTTGAACATTTCAAATGTCTATAAACAACTTAAATAAGTACTCCAGGTTTCTAAATTCCCTATGATTTTATGGTTTATTATTTATGAATTAAAACAAAAAAAAAAAATCTTTTCGGTTAATACCTGGTGTTGCATAAATTATATTTCCGTTTTTCTGCTATATTCGTTAGTTTATCCGAATTTTTTAAAAAATTATGATTTCAAAACACGATGACAGACACAAACAACCACACACACATCATTATATATCACTCTGAATCAAAAATACAATACAATTGGTAATTATATAATTTTACAATTTTTTCAGATTATTTCAACTAAATATTAATAACGAAAATTAACAGAATTTTTAAAACTATAATGCACAAAAGAAATTTAAAATGTTGAGTTTTGATAAGTATACTCATACATCCAATCTATTTCATCTAAAACGTTGGATAGATAATCAAAAAGTTACAAATAGTATGCATTTTTAGTGACCTACAAAAATCTTGTTTGACTTAAAAAGTGTGTTATAAATTCAAAATTCTAAAGACCCTATTATAATATACTGTAGCAGGAAACTATATGTACTTATAGTTTGACCTTGCATAAAGCTGCATCCTGTGAAACACTACTTTACATTACTTATGAACGGAAATAAATAGACAAAAAGGAAGTTCTGAAATCGGTGTACCATTCATATATCGGATTCAAGAGCTGCCTGTACATGAAACAGATATTTCATAATTTTCAGCTGATACTATAATGTACATTAGATTGTATAAAATATAAATTAATAATTATAGAAGTCATTGAAATAAATTATCACTATAATTCAAGAATAAATTTAATATAATACAGTTTTGTAGGGTCTCGAATTATAATGTGGAAGTGGAATCAGACGAAACCCGGGGAAGTGGCTCTGCTGTAGGTTTCGAGTGTCGTCATTGAGCAGGTCGCTGTAGTGGATGTGTTAAATTTGAATTCAATAATAAATCATTTAATACGAAAAACAATTCTGAGTGGAGACACGCCGTCTGCCTCTGTTTTTAATGATATTTTATGATTCATTAATATTTCAATTAGTTATGTGTTTTATTTTTATTTTAATGATATGATAATTGATAGGTTGAACTAATTTTTGCCAAATACAAATCACGTACTATATTATAATATTACTAGCTGATCCTGTGCACTTCATTGCCCGTTAAAATTACCAACTCTATGTGACACAAACTTTGTTCAATTCGTTCTTTAATATTCCGTGTATGGTGTTCAAAATGTATCTTAACTTTTCTGTTGCCTGGAATAAAAATTCCATAGCGTTTGTAAGTAACTTTATAATTTAACTCTAAAGTATCAAAGTCATACCAAGTTTATTTTGATAAAATATGGTGGATTAATATAATCAATTAATACAAAATCCTAACCTAACCTAATCGTACTAAAATCCGATGAATAAAAAACACCAAATTTAACCCCTTTTTAAATTAGCCTATCTTCTTCCCAGAGATCTGCACACAAACATTAATTCATATATAATATGTAGCTGATCCTGCGCACTTCATGGCCGGTGAAAAATGACAAAAAAATTGTGATTGTTCAACTCCTTTTTGGTGTAACTATCACTGCAGCAGGTAGGCAATGTGTGAAAATTCGATTTGATGCATGCTTGTACCTGATCTGCCCGATTAACCAATAGCAACCAATAATAAATAAATACTATTTCTATTAATTATTTCTCCTATAACCAATAGCAACCATTTATAAACAAATATTTCCATCGTAAATCTCAAAATCCTTGTTAGAGCACTTCTATTGATTGGTCGTAGAGTGAAGTTTTATAGCCTATAGCCTTCCCCGATGAATGGACTATCCAACAAAAAAATAAATTAACTTAGATAACTGTAATTGTAACTTTATTTGAACTTATAGAAAACAGATCAAACAAATAAAAAAATACATATAATATGTACCGACCTAGCTATATTATTACATAGGTATACATACATATTCTTATATTCATATTTCCCAAAGTGTGAGTCGGGGAAATGTATTTTTCAAATTCCAATGAATAAGTTGGCATTGAGTATATCAAATATATATCGTTAAAGCTTAAATATTTATACATTTTGTATCGTAATTTATTGAAACCTATCAAGTGAGATATTAAATTAAAGGGCTTCAAATGGTTTGGGAGTGTGAGTAAGTATTAGTTATACAGCGACCGCCATAGAGATGCCACGACATTTACGCGTGCATTTGGCGTCAAGGGGCGTACACATGAGATGTGCTTTTGCTGACTGTGTTATTTATTACCAGGTAGCTCCAAGTCGCATAAAATTGGTTTGCTTATTTATGACACTATAGATCAGAAGAAACTTTTAAATACTATAGGTTGTAAAAACGTTTTAAACATAGCACCCCACCCCACCCCAAAGCACCCAAGATAAAACTAGAAGTAAATTAAACTAAACTAAATTACATAAATCGTTATATAAATATAGTACGGTACGTATTTTAAAGAACATAATATAGTCATATCATATAAAATATAAATTCATATTTAAACTTATTACACGCATTCACAATCTCTCTGATTTCAACAAAGTCATTAATTTATTATTGATTCTCGAGATTGAATCTATGTACTTTAAAGCATATATACATACTATATTCAGTATAATAGAATTCAACGAGTAGAAATATCTATGCAAACGGGTTTCAGTGTATATTTTTTATTAAAATTTTCAAATCACCTTATTATTAATTGTATTTGTATTACATTTCGTTTATAATAAACGTTTGAAACGAAAAATTATCATTATATTAAATTAATTGAGGTGTAAAACCATAAGGGTAGGTACTAGGTAGTATTAATGTATTCAGGAATAAATCAGTCACTCACTTTAAATTTATATAGAAAATTAAAAATTATTTTTGCTATACAATAACGTATTACATTAGTACAGCAACTTATTACACTAGAGTGGAAAACGTATTTAATTAAAATCATAAACTCCACATATGTATACACTATACACCTTCAATTTTCAAAACATATTTACTATAGTGTGTATTTGAGTCAAGGAAAAGAAAAATCAACATAACTACCTAGTGGCTAGGTATAATAAAACACAATAAAATCTTTGTCAACGTTAATTATCTTAGAATATTTCTTACCCACCAATTAAATTCAAAACCTCGAATTAATCGATAAATGAAACAGACTTCATAATATATTATATAACCTAACAATTTCGTGTTGTTAGTCCATCATAAAAATATATAAATGTAATTTTTAAATAATTTTTAATTACTTTCATAATTAATATCTATGTATAAAAATCTGCGGTACCTACTTAATGTCGCTGTATAGTAGATTTCCTGTGTCTACACTTATGAAGAACCTTGTATTAAATTATCAAGCAATTCAGATGAGGAAAAAAATGTTATGAATTAAACTAAAAAATTCGAAAGTTTTAAATATTTTTAAAAATATTTTAAATAACTCGAAAACAGTGGTCTAGTGAAAACAATTTAAACATAAATATGAACGTGAATTTATGGTTGACACTGATTACTTTTGATATAATTCAGAAATTAATGGTATGAACTAAAATATTTTAGTGATCATAAATAACATAAAATAATAATTAAACAAAACGTACGTACATAAATAATATTGAAAGTACACCGAACGTGTGTACGTACCTGTAATATAGTTATGAGTATGTAATAATATATTGTAAGTTCCACAGTACCAAAGAAAATAAAATAAAACAAAATAAACGATGCAGTAATGTTTAATAATAAACTTAAAGAATATTTTGAAAACAATCATTTGAAATCGAGTATCACATTCTACAAGTTATAGTGATCTATGTTTATTAGACGAATATTACAACCATATTAAATAGAAGATATAAATAAGCAATAATTGAATTTATTATAGAAAACATATTGATAAATTGGTCAACTTTTTCCATTTAATTTTATATATATTAATATACAGTCAAATTTTAAACATATTCAACTATTTTTCGTATATTTCTTTACAATTCAAAACCTACAACTTATACCTATGGGATGAGCTTTTTATTTGAACGATTTTAAGCAAGTAACCTGCTGGGTTTTTTCCCACATCGTGTAGTATTTGGTAACCTCTATTAATTATTGATTTTTTGATGGCAACTTGTATTTTAAATTTCACTACCCGAAGCATAATAATTTACTAAAAATATTGAGGTATAAAAATATAAATGAAATGTCAAAAGAATATTTGGTTGTTTATTGTAAAAATTGAGAGCTTATATCTATCAATCAATCGTAGTGCTGTATATAATAAGATTTAAAACAAAATTATTCTTATGATAAAAAAAAACCCATAACGGTGGCTTATGAGGTCATCAATCAGGAATAGTAAATTGAAAAATCTCTGTAATTTTATTATTTTTCCATTAAACTATGAAGTACAACATTCGCTATTGCCAGACGAACCAGTGATCTAATTACATTATATTAATTCACTCCATAAATGAGCACAAAAAATGTGAACAAATTATTTTGATATCACTTTGCTATTTGGTACAAACTCAATGAAGTTAATCAATCACTCGTAATATTGCAATTGAACGCTTGAATTGTTGTCTATACACGTGTAGATACATTTTCACAAAAAAAAAACAAACAAAGTACATGCTGTATGTGATTTGTGTTCGTCTGATACTTCAAAGTATTGTTGCTCGACCATTTTCTGGGAATTCATACCGGAAATATGAAATATGAAATTAATAATATTATCTGATAGGTAGGTAAACTAACATCATTAGACGAGAGGGTGCGTAAAAACTACACAGAGCACTAGTATTAAGTTTCATTATGCGCGATCATTATATTAATTTCATAATAATTAACGATTCAACTCTCTGGATTTATATTTTTTAAATGTTTCATTTTTTGTTAGGTTCTATCGTAATTCAACTCGACGTATGTCTGCGGTTTCGTGTGCACCTTATAGTATAAGTCAGTCGATTGTAATATTGCTCTCGAAACAACTAAACTTATAATCATTTCAAAGACCGATTCGATTAGAAATACCTACTGAAAACAGTGTTTCGTTTCATATTGTTTAGGGACTATTTATGCACTTTAAAAAACATCTGTTAACATGATGTTAATACTTTATCGTCGGTATAAACTACATTTTTCTTGTATAAACGATCGTAATAACACTGAATATATAAAATATGTTGCAACAATATGCGACACGGCCTCACCTATTATAATGTAAAATATTATGCAGTGTGCACACATTGTGCCCATACGTGTAGGGAATATCTGTTATAATATTCTCTGTTGTTATAAATACGTTATGATAATATAACATTATATGTCGCCCCCGCGTAATAGAAAAGAGCCGACCAGCAATGTATTTCGTATCTAAAATATTTCATCGTCAGACATTGTTTTTCCTTAAACCCTAATATTTATTTATTCATACAAATTATCTTATTCCTCCATTATGTTTACTTAAATGTTTATAACAAAACATTAACGTTAATAATTAAAACTGACAGCCGACGAGACAAAGCCATTTAAAAAAATTAAAAAACATTAATGAAAGTAATTATGTTTTGGGTTTTTTTCCGTTTCAAAATACGCAATTTAGAATACTTAATCATAATATTATTATTAGTGTTAACGAGAAAAAAAACATTTATAAACTGATATTTAACTCGATAATAGCGATTATCGTCCAAAAAAACCCTTGTTTTAGAGTGACAATATCGTAATAATAATATTTTAAATGAATCAACATCGACTATTGTCACGGAAGTTCGCGTTATAATGTTTCACATAATATAATGAATACGATATGAATACTCAATATTCTGGTACTGTTGTAGTTTTTCTATACGAATACGCCTATTACCAGCTGTCCAGCTATTATGTGTTGAACACTGCGAACAACTAATGCGCTGATAATAATATTAAAAATATAATTATTTCTTCCATAATCGTATAGTATGGTAATATAGTACATGTTATATACGCAACGATAAACGTTGTTCGCGTGTCACATAAATAACCGATTACCGCATGTACGCGTATTTATGTGTATTTTTCCGACCAACACACATCAGTAAGCTTCAATAGCAATCCGACGGTTGTCGAGGGGACGAGTGAAAATGGTGTGGAGGAGCGTTGCGAAAATTCCCGAGAGATTGCGATCGTTCGAAATCCACCGACGTCGGTCGCGATTAAAATTCGACACGACGCTTCACTAAAAGATTCACTGCGTTCGTCAGCTTCCGAATACTTGAACACATTTTACTTAATTGATTCTGAACTCGAACGTGTTGTGCATTGTGGTGCACATAATCCATAATATACCGACGCGGGTCAAATATAGAGTGAATTTTTTAACGGTCAAGTATTAAAAAAAAAAATACACTTTGTCTCCACGTTTTTGAACCGATAATAGGTATAAGGCGCCATGGTGATTACCACCTATGACGGTGTATTATAATACGGATAAAAGGTTTTCGTCATAATCCATTTTTGATATCGATATTAAGTATAAACCTGACCCTTTGTTAATTATTGTTAAACTTTGGTTATTCGACGGACTTGAGTTTGTTCCTGTTAATTATTAACTATTCACACTAAATTGTTTGAATAAGAAAGTTAAATATTTTTAACGTCTCAATTCGTATTGTGAGGATATTCTATAGGTAGTCAGCGAGGAACAAACTCGCGGTCTGTCTACAAAATATTTTAAGTATATTGTATACGAAACAATTATTCCATTGTATTAATATTTTCATATAGATCCCTATGGTAAATAATTCAAAATAATTATTTCAAACCACTTTGAATTTGTTGAAAATATCCATTTTGATTAACATAGATTTTATTTCTATTACCTACATATTTTAAACAATACTGGACAATCCTTACGGCATTAATCTTTTTAAAATATGTAATTTAATGTAGTTTTGTACCTATATATACTTAGGTACTTTATATCATTATAGCTCGGGCCATTATTGTCCGTATAAACAGTGAAATCGACATTTAGTACTTTCCTGTTTTTTTTTCCATATACCCGCCGCCTTGTTTATATTGACATCAAATAAACGCATTCAAAAACCTAACGTAAATCTAAAACGAAAAACTGCAGTGGTGGGCTTTGTGCCATATGTCTTTCTGCCGAATTAAAGGACAAAACATCCCAAGTTCTTTCCGGGAAGGTCCAAGTGTAATGGTTTGGAGGTTTTAAAACCGTTTCGTTGCACTCTATTTCCTCCGAACCTATCGTATAATTTGGTCCGACGGTTACACGCTTTACTCTTTTCACTTAAAAGTTTTATGTCCGCGTTTATTTTTTATTCAACAGCGACGTACATGGTGATGATTATGCTGCTTTCGTGTACCATTCAACCCGTAGTGGGCGGTACATACAAGTGCCTATTTCCAAACAAAAGAAAGATATTTCCATTATAATATATACGAAAACGTCCGGTTTATAATTTAATAACGATACCACTGTTTGTTGTTGGGCGATCCGTGCCTTCAGGGAATAATTTTTAAACAAAATTCATTTTAAATTAATATGTTTACTATAGTACTATCAGATTTCTTTCCGAAACAGAATTGTGGAATTTGATTAATTTAACCTTCAACGTTCCGTATCGATAACAAGATTGTTCATAACTAGGTATTTAAGTGTTTATGGCCATAAACCTATTGTATAAAATGTTAGTTTTATTTGTCGATTTATTAGCATAGTTGATATGGGTAATATTTTAAATATATACCTACGACTGCATGATGGCTGAAATCGGTTGTCCACTTGTCCAACATAATACCTAAATTTGCATTAAAAAACGCTTGGTGGCCGTGAACTTTCACTAATTGAGAAGATAACGCATCAAAAATAAAGAATGTATAACATTCCTAAAATAGTTTTAATAACTTTTGATAAGATATTAGAAAACAACAGAGTGATATCAGCTGTAATCTAACTTAATCAATGACATTATTACGTGTCTTACCCAGAACCAGAATAAATACCTTTTCATTGTATTTTCACAATTTAATAGAGCTGTATTTCTCTTCGAAGCCATTAGAATTTTCACTAATGGATCTCAACAATTTTTCATCGATTATATCTATATAAAACATGTAATAACTTTATTGGCTAGGTTACAAAATATCACTCTGTTATTTTTTAATATCTCATAAAAAGGGGTTCTCGACCGATAACTATTTGACCGACAGCCGACTGAGGCAATTGGTCGACAAGACAATCAACCAACAACCAAAATACTGACATGAATAATCGACCGACAGAAAAAAAAATAACAAATTAATATATTGTGAAACACATAGCTAACTAGTTTAGTAATTAAATATCACTTTAAATGTATACATATTCTTAAACCGTCAGATTTTTTTTTACAACATGTATACTGTATGGATTAGGTATACTCTTACAATTTATTTTATTTATTTATATTTATAAGCTATTTGGATTTCTTCAATTTGGGCACAATGACAGATATTATATGTTCACCATAAAATTGAACCACGTTCTTCTTTGGTACGAAAAATTATTGAATAAAAACTTTTTAATTTGAATGGATCTTTATAATTAAAACAATAATTATGCCAAACAATAATAATATAAAAAATGCTAAAAACTATGTAAACCCACTCTTAACTCTTACATAACTGAATTTTTTTTTTATTTGTTTTGGTTCAATCTTATTATTTATAGGGCTAAACACAATGTTAACTGTGTTGTACGTCATTAGCATTGTTTTTACCTAAAATAGGTACATGGAGGGTCACGAATGTGAATATTTCCAATATTATATTTAATTTTAAATATTATTAAAAAGTGATTACAAATTTTCAAAAATTGGGATTTTTTTATATATGTGTAATCAAAATAAATAAGGTAACAAACATCTTACATTATTCATAAAACATAATATGGGTGGGTAGATATAGACACCTATAGGTATAAGCAATAACATAATTATTAATTATAAAACTCTTACAATTAATCATCAAGTAACATAAATTAACAAAAATAATTAAAACTGTTTTACTTTTCTTGAGAAGTTGAGGGTATTTTTCGTTACTTCATAATATGAAAATCAGCAAAACAATTTATTTCTGAAATCTGAAGCCATACAGTACTTTGCACTTTTCACGAAAAAATTATGATCTATGTTTTTTTAACATGTAGAAAAGTCTAATTGCTTTTCTCTAGTAGCTTTTTTGAAAATTATCAATATTAGGTAAGTGATCTATTGTATCGTATAGTTAGAATAGTTTCATTTTCTGCATAGTTGAACCAGGGGGATATAGAACTGTCAGTTCTAATTTTTTTATTTACTTACAAAGATTATTAATTATTGTGTTCACAAACGTTCAGAATTTTGGTAAATATCTTGCACTGCTCTCAATAGATAAAACTAGGTCTACCTTATCTTTTCAGAGTTCTTGTTTTAAGGCAAATTATTAATTCATTAGCTAATTGCAGTCAAAACATAACAGTATAACACGTCCAGAATTATATTTACTTTTTAAAATATTTTCAGTATAATATCTTCTATACAAGTTTTTTTTTTATCTTATTTATTGAATCCAATAATTGATTACCACTAAGTCAAAAGCGTGTAAGTATAATGTATAATGTATAATGTGTAATGAGGATCGCAATACATTTATTATTGTAAATATGTTAAGAAAAACATTTGTAATTAGGTTTTATTAATTAGTACTAATATTTTATTTGATAGGTAATGTATCAACAAATCATTTAATACAAATATTAAAAAATCATATAAGAATCTAATAAAACTTGTTTTTAACCACTCAAGTTTCAGAATGACAAAATTAAATGTAAGTATTCGTATATTTAGTATTAATTATATTTTACATTTAAGTTTTAACATCTTCAAATCTAAAAAAATAAATATTTTAGAAAATTTAATTTTTTAATCAAGCGCTTCCTCCAAATTATAATATTTTATTCAAACATAATAATATAAACGTGGCATGAATATAGTTTATAGCACAAAACTAATTTCTATAATAATTAAGGTTTTTCTTCAAAAATTATTTTACATAAATTAACATATTAACTTGATAGTTTAAACTGTTGTCACTAAACATGATTAATTAATAACATTGGTTTTTAAAAGTTTTTCCCAAAAACTTTGGGTACATTTAAAACTTTTTTTTCAAAATTATTATAAAGTACTGACCTTTTTTAAACATGGTTTTTTTGTATCCTCGTTGATATTATTTATTTTGTTTTATGAGCTTTAGAAACTCAGTTGGCTGACTAACTCGTGTTTTCCTTAGAAACGCGGCAAGTCAAATAACCATAACGTATATATTATTTTCTATACATATTAATATATTATATATAATACATAGAATTTAAATGATCATTGATTTACAATCAAAATAATAGTAGGTACACAGTACACATTACAACTACTGTGCTTTATAACACATTGGTACATATACATTTCGTGTTAATAATATGTTTACAACCTTGTCTACGGTTAAATAATTCAACAACATAATATTTTTACATCTTCTCAAATTGTCTTCCAGACATTGTTTTTTACTGTAAAACAAAATCATACATATATATATCGTATAGCATGTAACTATGTATAACTGTACGTCAAACGTACACAATTCATTTGATATTGCATTTTTTATTTGTTTGATGTTTTACACAAAGAAACATCAATCCATATTATTATATTTTTTGTCTTTTTAGGTTTTGTGGTGGAATTTAATTTTTTTTAAATGAGATATCTACAGATGTCTTATGGTCGGCCACTGAAGTGACTGTCTTTTTTTTTGATTTATAAACAATAATACATCTTTGCATTTGAATAATATTCTAAGCTTTACTCAACAATGCTCGAGATTTAGTTCAAGGATTTGATCATTTTTTTCGACAACGTTTTACTGTTTTCCATAATTATTCAAGTCGAGCAAAATGCAATGAAATTCAAAAAATGAATTGACAAAAAATGTGCGTACATAATATTATGAACATAATTAAAAAAAAATCATAGATTTAATAAATTATGATACAATATTTACATTTTTATACCTTTTACCAATTAATAATATGCCATAATATTACGACCATGTTAATACGCTTCGTAAGTCGCAATGGAAAAATAACAATGATGTGATTCGTTATTATTAAAGTTAAGTTGCTCATTAGTAAAAAATACGTATAGTGCATAACAGTTAATTTATTCGTCATAATATATATTATATATATATATATATATATGTAATTTCCACGTGCGACGATGTCCAAACAATAAATTATGTTTGTTCTATGTATATTATATTTATAGCAATGTTTTTTTCTTTTTTTTTGGAATGATAAATGAGTATACCTACGTGTGTAATTTGTTCACAAATATGGTGCCATAATTTGAATAACCATTATTACGTCGTGTTCACAAATAAATTGTTGTCCCTGCAGTATTGCAATGTACATCAGATAAATCGACAATTTACATAATTTGTTCAATATTACAACGTTGTGACACGATCAAAACTATAACGACTTCGTTTTGCTCAAATTAGTTGTCGTTCCGGCTTAACTGTCGCATTCGTTTACCCAATGCCAAAAATATTCTACGTCCTATTTATAATAAAAATATAAAAATTCCGAGCACTTTCTCGAGGGTGGGGTGTGTTCCGTTGATGGGTGTTTGACGTGTCCAAATACGGTGAGATTACATTTTTCATTTCAACCCGTGTAGATATTTTTGCCATTTCGAAAACACCTTCCCAGCGATAACGTCAATAACTGAAAAATTACAGCTCCGATCGGCCACTCCGATGTCATTTCCCGCAGTCACGTCTTTGAATATTCCGTGTAGGTGAATTAATAATAGATACATAATGTGCAATTCAATCGATGACTCATATTTTTCTGATAAGTAAAGCATTTTTTCAATGCAACTCCATAATATAACTGCATAATATAGTTTATTGCACGTCTTTTTTATTCTCTAAATTGTTTGTTTTTATTTTATTAATACCGTTTGAACATTGACGTCCGACAGACAATTGGAAATACTTAGATACCTATGCAGACATTGAGTGAGCTGAACTGCATAGGTACCTTTCAATAAGTAAGCGCAAGTGTCAAGTGAACTATCATTGAATCCACATTCGTTTCTATTGAGATTCAGAGTTATTTTATGTAACATTAATTTACATTTTTTCGTCCGAAATTAAAATGATTTTTGTTATTGGTTAAATTATTCAACAACAATGTCCGTACATCAACTATTTCCCTCATTGTGTCGGAGCAATTCTAAAAAAAAAGCGGGTAAGTGGATGTCGCTCTGCTGTACAGTAGGTTACAAGTGGGTCATTGTATAATGGATTGTATTAAACTTGAATTAAATGATATAATATCATTGCATAAGAAAAACGATTCTGAGGGGAAACAGTCTGGATATTTTATATTGTTATTAGTTATTATATCATGTGAGTTGAATTAATATTATAATATTATTGTTTTTTATTCGTTTCTATGGTAATAAACAAAGCGTTAGAAATTAAAATCTAATTTTTAGCGGTTTTTCGTAATTTTTCGGTGGTTTTTACCGTGGCATTAAATAACAATTGATAAAATAGAAAAATTACCTGTCTAAAGTACCATCTTGATCCAATTTGCTAAAAGATAAGGTACTATATGTTGAAATCGAAGAACTCCTTCTGGTAGAAATTGTGTATACAGGATATATAAAAAAAAAAAAAACACCATTGTAAAACCACTAGCTTCCTCGCTCCGCTCAGAATCTAAAATAGTTTTAAAATGAATATTAGCTTATATTGATTATTATTTAATTTAAATGTAATTTTCTAGTTCAAGGTAATTTTAATATTGCTATACCATTTCAAATTACTTTGCAATATCACCATAGGCATACGCATATAGGTTATTACTTATTTCTAAATTAATTAAATATTTTTCTAGCTTTTAACAAATTTTAATATTATCAAAACAATTTATTTTATTTTTTATATTTGACAAAATAAATGAATTAAAAAAACGGTTGCATTTAGCTAGTTTTTACTTATATACTAACAGAACATGTAAAAGTTACTTAGTAGTTTACGATATTCGTTTTTCGATAGTCGTGCTAAAAATAAAAAGTTTGTTGATTAAAAAATTATCGATTCGCCAGACGTTATTCACTAGCAGTTCATTGCTTGTGGTACTCTATTGGATTTTCAAAAATGTAAATCTAAGTGTATCGTATGGAATTTTCCAAAAACTTTACGGATTAAACCTTTTGGTCTGACCTAGTATCCGCAAAGACATTAAGCACGTATATAAAATCAATGTTGATTTACAGCGGCAGCAGCCTTATTGTTTTTCAACTTCAATACACATTTTCCACGATATTCGAACAGGAATATTGTCTTCTATATCTGTCAGCCATTATTCGAGACAATAATCTACGGTATAAACTTGTTATTCGAGGATGACATAATAAAATGATATAGAATAAAATATATGACATTATTATTGCGCCATTTAATTCAATAAAACCTTTTAAAGATATTAATATAATACATATAATACTATGTACATTTAATTTATTTATGTATACATAATATGAATGATAAGATGCATTTTGATCTTCTCAAAATGTTCGATGGTAAATTATAGGTATGTTGTTAAAGTCCTGCTAAGAAATTACGATTAAATTAAAAATATATTTCTTCGGACCAAAACGTAAGCAGTGTACCTACTTTTAACGGAGCACTTACGTATCGACATAAATTACATGTATAAACGAAAACTGCAATGATGCCCAATCAGTTACGTGCATACCTATTAGGAATAAAAATAAAACATATAAATATATCTCATATACCACATAAATATTACATGAATTATAGGTATCTGGTGTATAATATTTATGTATTAAAATGTATTGGGTACGTACATGAATGAGGACTTGACATTTCATTTATTAAAATGTTTTTTTGATTTAACCGTTGTTTGATTGAATATTTATTCAAATGCGTATACCTACCCTTATATCTGTATGACTGTATTGTTTTAAATCGTTAAAAAATTGCTTATGTTATGATTGTAAAAAGGATATGACGTATCCACTTTTGTCTTCATAATTTCAATAAATGCGTATGGCAGGTAACAAAAAATTAATTAATCAGAAATCAGTTCTTTTTTTATAGTTAAAAGTTGAAAAATTTAAGTAATTTTTGACAAATTTAAATAGTCTAATTTAAAAATGTATGTATCTCTAAAAAACTATTACAAATATTTCTTCAAAATTCAGGCTTTAAATTTAAAAATTATTATTTAAACTATTTTTGCCTCTGAAAGAAATTTCACATTCGTTATACCTAGTGCAGAACCAGCGCAGAACTTAAATGTATAGTACGTTTTTTGTTATTCAGCAATTTATGTCCATGGTACGAATAAAGTTGGGTTGGGTCGAATTTAAATCTCACTTAATGTCATTCGCTTGTGTCTCAAATAAAAGCACCATGATTATTTTTAGAAATAAACCTTCCCCGCCATCGAAAAGACCAATTTATATCTGCAGAATGGTATAAAACGATAGTCATAAATAAAAAGATTATTGTGAAAATAAAATAATGTTTAGTATTTAAAACAATAAAGAATACACTTACAATTCTAGACGAGAAAAAAAAAATGTATTTTAAATTTTATTAAAACCTGATGATATAATGTATACTGCTTTATTATTATAGTTGTTACCACGAATCGTTCTTTAGAGTTTTTTTTAAGCTCTTATAAAAATGGTTTCAAAACATTTTAATTTATCATAAACTGGAACTAAAGCTAGTGTTGTATGAATTCATGTTCTTCGGTTTCTGTGTATTTATTAGTCTAAGAGGACTAATGTTTCAATAATTTGAATTGTCTAGGATCGATGACAGTATGTCCGGGAGTAGGGCCGAAAGCTTAGTTAAGACGCCTATTTGGCAAAATTTCTAATTGGACACTGGTTTCGACTGTTTTCATCTTAAATGTCCATAATAATGTCACTTGCCATGTATTACTTATACAAAGAAAAATTGTTGTAGTTGGGTAGGTATACCTCAGCATTTTCAACTTTTCAATTAATTGCGTAAAACAAATTAAATGGTTTCAAATCACATTACTTATAATATTTTTTTTTTTATAATTCGAAATTATTATCGTGTACTTTGAATTTCAAGTATGAAGTATGAAAATAAATTTAAAGAACAAACTTAGTACAGAAAATATATACAATTATTCAACAAGTTTCATTTATACAAGTATATTTAAGCCTAAAGATACTGATATACCACCGTATACCACGGATACCTACTAATAATTTTTATAATAATGTAATGAAATCGGTATTCTTTCTTGGAAAACATTTTATTGTATGAATTTAAAATTATTACTGTTTTGATATAATTTAATTTATTGTATAGGTGTTATTAGTGGTCATAGTCTTATTTTTTTTGTGCAATAATAATTGAAATTGAAAAATTGAAAAGTATTCCTTTACGTTTAACCATTCAGAATATTACAGACCATCGATTTTCATTTTTCTGTTAACGAAAATTTAAAAAATAACTAACCAAATATATTTGTTTATTACCCAGTGGTAGTTGTCTGTGATTGAGAGTTTCGTGAAATTGTATTTTAATTTCGTATGTATGAAAGGTTCCGCTTAATGTCAATACCTATTTATTTTTTTTTTAAATAATACCGAACTAAATTTTTACCACATATATAAATTTATGAAAATTTCAACATAATATTTTAATATTTTAGACAAAATTAAATAAACACTTATTTCGACTATTTCAATTATATTTGTTCTTTGACAAAATAATATGTATTATATTCTAAGTCTATAAAAATTTAAAAATTGATAAATTACTTGTTTTTCAGTGTGAAGTTAATTAAATATGTATTATTAATCTCAAAATAAATAAAGTAACTTTTTTAATAACTAGTAAAAATATATTCTATTTAAAATGCACGTGTTTTTAAAAATAGTTTTATTAAACACAATCGTTTTTGTTGTTTAAGAAATGTTGTCATAAAAATCAACTCCTTCTGAAATTGGTAGTTAAAGTAATGGGCATAATTTTTCAGCAGGTAACTGACCAAACATAATATTCTGAATGATTGATGATTATTACGATTTACAATGACGTTCTTTTTTGATATTTTCCATGTATTTTATTAACTTTTAAACTGGACAATGTAATAAATTGAATGGTTGGTATATTTTTCATATTTCTTTATAATTTCATAAGTCAAAACTTCGTTTTATATTTGTATTATACATTTATAACCATCAAGCACGTAGGTATTATTCAGTATATGAATTCGAACTGGTAAAAAGAAAGTTATAATTTTATTCTTTTAAAGTTGTAACTAAAAATGCATTTGTAACATTTAAAATAAAAAATCTTCTACACTAAAAAATTGTAGAAAAAATAATTTAAAACATAATTTATAATATTATTTCATTTTCTTATTGTTTTATCTTGATAACTTTTAATTTAGACCCATTTCATGTACTCTCATTAATTCAAAATATACCTATTGCTTAATTTATTGAATTATAGATAAAAACATTCTCTAATGATATTTTAGAGATGGATTTAAATAGTAGTTTAATATTATAAATAGTGCCAATGATAATAATAATATAATGTAACTATGTATATTATAATCTTTTAGTTAGAACACCAAACAAATTAACTATGGATGGAGCATCATTTTAATATAATAATTACAATAAATTATTGCACACGACGAACGTTTCGTTTATACGGATTTAAGCTTAAAACCTCGCTATATAATCAAAAATCGATGTGACAGTATTTGATACGAATACCAAATTATGTGTTTTTTTTTAGAAACACGCTTTATATGCAAGTATCATATTCAATTTAAAAACTTCCGGTGATAATGCCATTTTTCGAATACAATCATCGACGTGTGTCGGTGCCCACGTGTAGACCGAAGTACGCGTTTCCACTTGGTTACAACTTAGAACAATCATTTTAAATATAAAATCATTATCATTGGATTGGGTGAAAAATAAAAATCCTCGGGGCTATTGTCTGTCACCAGCAACGATATATTTTCGTTTAGCTCCAACCTTTAAAACGGTTCAGTATTTTTTTCCCGTCCAATTTCTTCAATACATCGTTATGCAAATCAAACGGAGGTTGACTATCGATATTTTTTTTTTATTGCTGACATTGCATTTGACGTGGGTTTTAATCATGAATAACTATTTTCTTGCTGTCACATTCAGACAATCATGCGAAAAATATTGACCATTATTATCAAATCTTACATATGTCCACTTTATTTAGTAAATTATATTTTTTTAAATCCCTATGATATTAACTCTAATATTCGTATTTCATAATATTTTATATTCAAAGATTTATTGATCATATTATAATTAAGAAAACTGTTGGTAATTATATTTTTTTTATTTAACAATATTTTATAAAAGTTTCGTGTACAAACTATTTAATTTATATTAACCTATTTGTCAAGTTTCAATAAAAACTTTAGAATAAATATTTTTATCAAAACAATATAAGTTGTGATGACACTTTAGTTTCTGTGCTTCGAAAACTCAATCATTTTCATTTTAATTTCAGAAATAAAACAAAAGTAGATATCGCTTTTAAAAATTAATTTGTAGAATATTTTGAAAAACAATATCATAACTACATTTTAAACAAAAAAGGATAATAATAACACACTGCGTCCCCGTGGTGAGCTAAGGAAGCCCGTAGTTGGCCGAGATAGAATTATTAATATTATGTGTTCTCTTGTTAATTTAGAATTCCTATATTATAATTTATAGATAATATTATACTGAAAATCATCGAGTTGTGAAGTACTTACTCATCCTTGCCCTTTTAACATCTTAAATGTTTAGATAAATTACTAATGCTTTATACTATCTAATAAGATCGATATATTGACGTAATGAAATTTAAAATTTGAAACATGAATGTATTTTATAATGACAATTGATACAATGTATAGTTTAATATTGTTTTTAAATAAAATATTTAATTAGGTATATTGTATAATTTTGCATTATGAGTTAACACAAAAGAAGTTTTTTGAATGTTTAGTGATTATTGCCAATCATAGGTAGGTAGTACTCCATGGTCACAAAATATACCATTTCCATTTAATGACGATTCAGGCGTGGTTACCGCGGTCAATGCAAATTGGATCGTTTTCGGTTCTTCTACGTAGAGCAATAATAAACCTATGGGCGAAACGGACTACACACGAAAAGTTAAACAAACCAAATGATTAAATACCAGTAAACACTGTAGGTACATAATGTAACCGAATAATTATCTAGATATACCGTGTCCATAGTAACCCCGTCAATATTATATATCAAATCGTAATGATTTTCGGAGTGATTTTCGAGTTTATAGAGCTTACTAATTATTATCACAGCTGCACAACCATTTCAAGCTCTACCACTGGGACGTAGGTAGGCACCTACACTGTCATATATGTTTCTTAGTTTCTTATCTTTAGGAAAGTTGTAAAGTGGATTTCTGAGAAAAAGAGTTAAGTCGATATTGTTACTATCTTGTCTTAAAGTTTTTGTTTTCGCTGCGTGCCTGCGTACTAACCCAAAGGTGTTCCACGGTATGATCGCAGTTCACAGCTAAATTTCTGAATTTCTTTGAGGTTTTTTTTGCCATTTGCTTGTACACCTTTACAATATTATATTTTGCTAGTGTTCGAGTTACGGTTGTTTAACGCGACTAAAAAATAAAAAAATTGATTTCTGGTTATCTTTTCTTGTTACCTATTTAGACATTTTAGGTACCGTTTGAGTCCCATTTGAGGTGCGATTGTATTTGAAGTGCTAACCACCATGGATTTACGATAGGGATTTTTAGATTGATGGGTGAGAATAGGCGGTGATTATTACTTAAGTTTTTTTGTTCACTGTTATGCTTGTGATCTTTATGTATTCTTCAATGGTAGATTGTTTTTTTTTAATTTTTAATCATTTTTTTCTTCAGCGAGTCTTAAGTCAGCTATAATGTATAGTATTGCGTTTCTTCTAATGTCTGTGGAATGTACGTGTCTATAATAGTGCTGGAATACCCTACAACTCTACTTGATTCTATTTTATACTCTTAGAAAATGGTTATTTGTTTTACTGTAATACCTACCCGATTTATAAAAACACCTAATGGTTTGGAAATCGAAACTTGGACCATTTACTATTTGATAGTACTTACACTATATTGTTATGAAAAATCAACAAATATGATATTTTTCCTATAACTGTTCGAGTTGGTTGCAAACGAAATAAATAAGATTGGATTACTGAGTAGAATATTATTTTGAGGAAGGTACCTTAAAATATAATAACGATACATATTACAATATATTGTGTGGTTTTTATATAAATGTATGTTTTATAAGACTTTCCTAATTGTCTGACGTGCCATCATATTAAATAAGAACAATTTATTGTATTATTTCATTTTCATCGAACCTTAAATATTTATTAATTTGTTCATTATTGTTATTGAATTTTTATTTATTTATTTTCTATTTATAAAGAACGAACAAGGCATTTCTAAAAATGTCTTGCTTACAAATAAATGCATACTTTTATTATTTAAAATTAAAAATAGAGTACATTTTTATATTCTATAATTTTTAGGCTCTAAACACCCACATTAAAACGAGTGAGAATATCAAAATACCAAGTTGATTTTGACAAGATAATTTTAACTTAAAATTGTATATATTCACTTTGCTCTCTTGTTGGTTCTATACTATTGACACTAGGTATAACTTAATAAGAGGAGAATGTATTTTATAATAATTCCTCATGATAACAAAACATGGTATTTTTACTTTTTGGAATAAAATGTAGAAACGTCTTCTGATAATATAATGATATAAATTGTATAGGAAAATTTTATCGACGTTGGACTAATTATTTATCTACCTACGTCCAATATAGTGCGTTAGTTCTCTTGCGTTTTATTTTTCGGATGATTTTCGTTCAATTCCAGAAACACAAAGGAGTTATATAATTGTCATACAGACGTGTTCATATCCATCTAAACGGTTTAATATGTTTTTATGCGGGAAGCTGTACTATGGGTTTTCTGTGCAAAATATTCAGTCAGACTCAAAGAGCATTGAGCAATAGTTTATTTTCGCGTACATATACGAATACGTGTCAGTTAAAAAAAAAATATATATTTGAATTCAAGAGTCCAAGGAATCTAGAACTGTATTTAAATTTATTTAAATTTGTATGTATGATATACGAAAGTTAGGTCATCAAAACATGCGCGTATGTGCCCAGGAGCGTCTTCAGGTCAATTCCATGTGGAGGGGGGGGCGAAAAAAATGTACTCTTAAATACCACTTTGGTAAACAAAATATTAAAACCTATATGTTTAATGTAATACTCGTATAGGACAAAAACAGAAAATTACACTTCTTACGGGGAGGGCGATCGCCCCCCCCCCTCAGGGACTCGCCTGTATGTGCCCGTCATGAATTTATAGACTTAAAAATATATTTTAAACTATTCCATACCGTCATATTGGGATGTGAGAAAAATTCATATTTTTACCATCACATTTATTTTCCATTGTTTTGACAAACAAGTTGATGCCTATATTTAAATAATTTTTTAACATCATTGATTACAGTAAAATAATGATAATACTTATCATAATTAATAATACATACCTACTTTACTTGCCTCCGTGATTTTTAGCTCAATAATACATGAATAATAAGACTACGTGAACGGTTTATTTGTTTGATTATAATGCACACACACACAATAATTACCTATATATAAGATATTTTAAATAAAAAAATTAATTAAAACCTAATTAGGTCAAGTGACTATTTTACTTTAATCTGGTGAATATTTTTTAATTGAATTTCATCTCTCATGTTATAAGATTCACTAATTTAGGTACTGTAATAGTTTTAAAAAGCGTGATTACCATTATTACAATATTACATGTTTTCAGTATTATCATATGCTTTATACGTAATTTTATGCTCAGAAAAAAAGATATTAGTTTTTAAATATTATACTATTAATTAATTCTTCTTTATGACGTCTTTAAAGACTTCAACTTGATCGTATTATCGATAATTCTTTTAAATTTAAATTTTTGGAATTTCTGTTGTTATTCAGAAATGGTCAGAAATATTCGTTTAAACTGTAGGACTTGGGTTAGATAGTAAGTAATTTATTCCGATAACAATTTATTGAATTTTCTTTACGACCTTTTAATAATTATCTTAGATAATTGAAATCCTTGCCGATTATTTTAGTATATTATAGATTTGATTTGAATTTCAAACTGTTTTGTTTTTTCAGAATCAAAATTATAACTTTACAACGATATTATTATTTGCACTTTGCACTTTGTGTATTTTTAAAATGACGTATAGTTTATTGAGTATCTAAAGTTATAATATTTTAAATGTCAATTAGACTTTTTTGAGTGTAATTGTAAATTGCCATAGACATTATTTTTATATTTAATACACTTGATAATTTATTAGATTCATAACCGTCCTATACAATCACAACCAAGTGAGTATTCAATTTTAGGTTTTATTTATTTTGAATTGTGATAAACTATTATCAACGTGTTTAAGTTTGTAATAATATAACGCTCTTATGAATTGTGCTGAGAGTGAATCAAAACGATAGTCTCTGATCTTGGTTTGTAGCTATCTATATGTATTAAATGCAGTGCAAAGTCAGTGGTTAACCTTTTTCCATCATGTTAATTTTAAGTATTACATTTTTATGCAGTAATTTTCTACATTAAAATGTTATTTATTATGATTATTTGTTCCCCATAATCTCAAATGATTTTTTTTCAACATTTTCCAAATAAAACGATTATTAGTATAAGAAAAAGTAGCTTAAAACTTGAAAAAGGAACCTATAACATAGGTTTTATTTGATGAAAATAACTATTTTTTCAAAAGAATAATATATACTTAAAATAACATACTTATATTGAAACTTCTTATTTTATGATAATAATATAACAATAGTGTTAAAGTTGATCCTTATTTCTTCGGTTTTGTGTTTTTTTTTCATCACAAAACATAAAGCATTAAGTTTTGAAGTAATGATTAATCGTTTTCCGTGGGTTTGAAATATTTGTGGTATTAATTTTAAAAGTATCTAAAATATAGTACAATTTATTTTTAATTTTAATCAACTTCTAAAACTATATTATATTTATTTTTTTCAATCCCATTGTACAGACATTTTATTTAAGTATATTAATTTTCACTAGCAGATGGACTAACGTAAATATTCTTATTTTAATAAAAGCTTTTAGCTTAAGGCTCAAAGAGAAAAACTAATATAAGTTTAGGCGCAAATCCGAAGAATGAAAATAAAATACCATTCAGTTCTTTAAACAAATCCAAATACTTGATTAAATATAGTCTATACTCTATAGACAACAATATATTATTATTATTAATATTGTTATCACATCTCATTATAATATTATATATTATACAAATAACGAATATTATTGTAAATATGGAACAATAAGTACTCTAATTTAAAATCAGTTATATCGATTTTATTTCTTATTGTTCAAGTAAGTACAACGTAATCTCTTTAATTTTTAATTTTTTGATTTTAAGAAAATTGTATTATATATTTAGCGCTAATTGTCTAGATGTCCTCCAAGCATGATCAATTAAAAAAAACTACCTAATATAAAATAAACTAATATGGATACTAGTTAGCACTTAGCATCGACTTGCAATAATGTCCATGATTATATAGAACATGTAATAAATATGATATATTGTTAATATTTTCAATTTTGTCTAGAACACTAATCATAAAAAAAATAATGAATTAAACGTTATAATATGACACTTGGATGTATTTACTACATTTATCATAAGAAAAAAAACTGAAAAAATTGCTCCGATGTATAGTACCTACATAGGTTTCGATCGAGTGTTCCTCGTCATTGCGGATAGTAATGTACCTATGTAACGTATGTGTTGAACTTGAATTCAATGATAAATTATAGAATGCGAAAAACGATTCAAAATGGAATCTGTGTCAGGAGTTAGACTCTATAAATAAGGATAGTTTTTATTTGTATAGAAGTAAAATCTTAAAATTCTAAAAACTTTCGATACTTTTCGTTTGAATAACCAATTTTGTCAAAATCTGAACTTCAAATGCTTATAAAAAAAGTAGTGACTATTATTATATCAACATAAAACGGAAAAACCTAAAAAAAAAAGTTGGAAATGTTATATTTCTAAAAAATAAGTCAATAACAGCCAAAATATTTTTAAAATGTTAGTGTAAAGATGAATTTTGGTTATTCATTTTTTAAACTACAACAAAATAACATAATACATTTTTTCAAAAATGTATGTTGCATGAATATTAACATTTTTCCGTAGTCTAATTCTTATATAGAATGAAAATAATAAGATTAATATTTATTTATTTATTTTATATGGATTGGTGCACTATCCAAAACAATTTATGGAGACTGAAATTTCACATAGTTGGATCTTCATGAATAAATGAACAATATATCGGAATGTATGTGGAATAATTGTATTTGGTAGGTAATTTAACGAGTAGAATTTCTATGGAGGCTGCGTGGATCTCCGCCGATTCGATAGTTGTGCCAATGCTTATAATAAATATTATCATGTGGTTAATAGTATCCTTTATTTATCAATAAAATACAACGTACTTTTAGTATGGAGTCTTTTGCCATCAAACTCGTAAAATGTTATGTGGACTCAAAATATGTTGATCGACTGGATTTAGTAGATTAGTGTTTACTATATTATAACGTAACCATACAGTGTTACGCGGTACCTAAATGTTTGACCGTCAGCAGCTGTCGATTAGTATAATTTTAGTATTTATAACATAGGTATACAAGCAGGCCTGGATTGAACCGGCTAGCTACCGAGAAAATCTCGGTGGGCAGCTTAAAAATTGGGCCATTATTATTTTCTGGCAAAAATATAGTGGTAAAAATGTAAAATTTAAAATTACAATCCTAATATATAATATAGTATAAATTCAAATTGATGGTACACTTACTAATAAAGTGATCATAAAAAAAATGTTGTCGAATGGGAGGATACTTTATTGTTGAGGGCCGGTAGAAATTTAAAATCTCGGTGGGCCGAAAAGTCCTTATCCGCCATCCGGCGCTGTAAACAAGTATAGTTATACTGCATATATCAACAATATGAAGTAAGTATACATGATTGAGGAGGACTGCAGGACTCATTCTCAGATTCATAGGGCTTCAATATGATATCCTTAATAATTTTAATCTGGACGCTTCGTCGTGGCATCCGAATCGATCCCGAGAGGGAATACTATACGTATACATTAAATGGGTGGGTCGGACTTTTGAATGCGCCATAACACTTCTACCGTGGTCGGTTGTAGTCTACCCGGAATTTGACCTACAAATGTTCATATACATAATATGTGTGTGTGTGTGTGTGTGTGTGTGTGTGTAAACAATTATACACTTAAATTATAACATTGGGTTTTGTGCAAGAACCCACATTAAAACGAAAACGGGTGGTGGTGAGGAAGGAAAATTAGGAA
Organism: Macrosiphum euphorbiae; assembly: GCA_949089665.1. Lineage (NCBI taxonomy): Eukaryota > Metazoa > Arthropoda > Insecta > Hemiptera > Aphididae > Macrosiphum > Macrosiphum euphorbiae. Next base: position 3,063,346 of record CARXXK010000005.1, on the reverse strand, counting down.
GGTGGAAATCATTTAAAAAAAAAAAAAAATTTAAATGCACCGCTGCAGCAACTAGTACCTACGCAATTAAGCTACTCGACAGGATTTATCGCAAAAGGCACCTGAATAATCTGAATAAAAGCGCCACACCGTCGTAGTTATAGCGCCAAATTAAAAGCCATTCTACTGGCGCTGAAATAATTAAATCTCGCAGATAGGTCAATGTCACGTTATTGAATCGAATGTAGTATAATAATAATATACGTCGACATTGCTGCACTCGTTGACCTGTGGCGATATCTGAAATCGTGATTGTTAAAGCTTTTGCTTGTATTAAAATACAATCAACAGTTGTCTATTACTTAATATGGATAATATGCAATATTTACGTCGTCAATGTTTTAAAGAAAAATCTGCAGTAGGTACTGGTAACGAATAAAAAACCTAATACCTTCTCGATATCTGTCAAAAGTTTAGAGACTAAAATGAGTAATAATGTAAACTTTACATTTAGTACATAAATAATCGAATGAGGCTATTTATTTATTCTTTATTTCTATGTTGCATTTTTCTATACCGACTATCCCTAATATCTATGTACTTTTCTTTGAAAACTAACTAATTGCATTGAATATTGTAATACAATTAGTATATCAAAATTATGTTATAAGCTGTTAATAATATTATGTGTAGTATTACGATTGCTAAAATAATATTTAATAAAACCTGAAACAGTTTCAGGATAAATACTAATTTAGAAATGTCAATATTCGATCATTTTTCTTAAGGTTGTTAAATTACATTTTTTGATTCATTGACATGTATACGAAAATGTCTAACTATTATAATTTTATATTCGAATAAACAATAATAACGATATAGCGCCGACATCGTTATATATGCTAATTTATTTAAAAAATCTAAATAATTCAAAAATAAAATATTATTAACTTGAATTAAATTTAAATAATGTTATAATTATTTAAATTGACCTATATATGAAATATAACGAAAGACAAAAATTAATAATGTATTTTTTTTTAACGTTGAAAGTTGTACGCATCACGATGGCGTCTTTCCTTTAATGTGTCCATTTATTACACCAAACACCAAATATTAAGAACTGTGTCTGTTTCTACTAAGTTTTGACAAAAACCATGATGGTTTTGGAAAAGTACAAACAAAATGTAATCCATTTCGGTGTTATAGTTTTGTGTTAAAATTTAAAAAAAAAAACATTAAGTATTATAAACTGGTATTCCTAAACCGTTGATAAATTTATTCGAAGACATTCAAGATAAATCTAAAAACTTTAGTTAAAAATAAAGGACAAGATATATTTTTATTTAACACAGGAACAACAATAGTCATTTGTCAGAAGTGTGTTTACATATTGTTATTAAATATTTAAATCGTACTCCATAGTAAGTTGTCGTGTTATACACTTTTTGTTTTGGCGTTTCAACTGTGCAAGTTGACGTAGTGACGTGTGGACGATGGGTATAGAATATATTCTTGAGCAGTTGAGCGGTCTATAATTTTGACGTCGGTGTGTTTCACTTGTCATATTGTCTTCCGACCGAATCAAATAATATTGTTAATTTATCATTGGAAGATTTGCACAGATCATCTTTGTGACACATTTGGGTACGCTCGTCAAAAATAATACGGAACGCGAGCGATGTTGCAAAACTAGCGAGAAATGTAAATAAGCTATTGGACTCGCCATGGTTTCAATTGTGGCTGACACACAGAAACGCCACTCGTTGCATCGAAATATCATAATAATATTATATTATTATGTTGCACAGTATTATACAGAAACAGCGTAATCCCGTGGACGACCGGCTGAAATTTTAGCAGAGCTTTGTACCTCCGCCGCAGACGAATTACTCACGAGACCAGTAAATTTTAATTAAATCGCAAAATTAATTTAAACGTGAATTAGAAAAGGGTTTTTTTTAGGTTTATCTTCGGTGCAGCGAGTTGTGTAAAGGACGCAGCTGCGCGTTTATTTACTTTTTTTTATGAAAATCGTAACTGACTTTCAGAATAGATTTACCGACTGTTTTCTTGCTAACACTTTGGGAGCCACGGATTTAGTAAATTAAAAGAAAAGCGGCCGAGTGGGTCAAATTCATAAAGTCTGTTCGAGAAGAAACTTGTGTCACGCCGTGTATCAATGTCAGTTGTGTCCAAACTGTGCTGCAGATGCCGATTTCGAAAGAAAAACATTGTTCGAAACGTTTCGAACGAGTTGGTTTTTTCTAGTTGGTCCATCTGAAATTCATACAACAGCTGCGGGTTTAACGCTTGAGACAGCTAATTTTAAAGTAGTGGGCTATAGATAAATCGAAATAGTATACCCAATAACTATATGGTAGGTATATCAAAATCGAAACCACGGAAAATTAATTACATTATATTTTTAATTAAATATAAAATTTTAAAAGGTAATAAAGTATAAATTATACTAGTTGTTTAATATTGGCAATTGAACTTTTATTATATTTTTTCAATTTCTAAGAAATATTTCATTATATGCGAGTGGTTTATAATTATATAAATATACAGTCACATATCGATTATAAAACGATATTAGTAGGTAGGTACTACAAACTACAGTATACTAGTATAGTCTATATAATATAGTTTAACTAAATTGCTGGTGCACCCAAACCGATCGTTATACCGACGATCAATTTAATACATATTGCTTTCAGTAGTGGTATAGGTATTATAGTAAGTATAGAGATTCGTACGCCCATAAACTGATTCGAGTGTTGCGATCAGACTATAGTCTTTGAATGATATTGCTAATTAGTAATTAGTAATTACTATTAAACTAGGCGATGTTCCTTAGTTTTCCTTTTTTAAGTCCCCCCCCCCCCGAAAAATCAAGGTTTGATTACCTGACAAGGAGTACAAACAAATTTCGGAAGCAAGTTGATAGAAAATTACACGTTTCACAAAAGCTCTGAAGTTGTGTAAATATTTCTGTTGATACGATTTCAGAGGTTTTGTGGCACGGGTTAATAATAATTAGTCTGCCTGAAACTTTTTTTGCATTGTTTTTTCGTAGGATACCAATATATTTTGTACTCATATATTCCAGGGATATTGAAATTAAAATATTATACAACTTTGACAATGACAACTGCTGAATGCTATATCCTGCACTATCGGAATATAAAACTTTCTTGATATTTGATATAAGATATTACGTACCTATGTTATATTTTACCATCATGATTCTGGACTAATTAACTGCTGATATACCGTTGTGATTTACGCGGTAGGTACGTCATTAATTACCCCCCCCCCCCCCCACACACACTCCCGACTGCTGTAATTATAGTTTCCTTAACTTCTACGTGAGCTGATTTTGACATCTCGATGTACCCCCGGTAAACACACTTGCGCAGGCGTACTAAACAGCACACGCACAATATTATCGGCACGTGCTATTCGCGATTTAAAACTATATAATATAATTACCTAATAATATTATGAGATAGGTAGTCCGTATCCAACACCTGAAATTGATTTCAAATCGACCACGGCGGTTCGGAATATTATATAATAATTAAACAATATTATAATATATTCGTTATGATCGTATGTGAACAGTATTAAACGTACGTGTGAACAGTATTTAATCACCTGGTAAAAATATACCTACACAATACATTTCGGGGGTTTCCGACGACCTCTGACATAATATGGAATTATGCGTACGTTCACGAATATTCGTATTAATCTCCATGGAATTATATTTTTATGTGAGAGATTTGAAAAATAATTTTTACGATATTCTATTTTTCAGTTACGACGGCGAAGACCAGTACGAGTTGGAGGACCGAGCACAAAGCTGCTCGAACGCTGGGAATCATCATGGGCGTATTCCTATTGTGCTGGTTGCCATTTTTCCTTTGGTAAGGATATTATAATATTATACTCGTTACCTACATACCATTGTGTCACACTTTTTTTTTATTCACTTTGGCCAGATATTAAAATAGTAGGTACTACACGTCTATAATAATACTATGCAGGTGCTGCAGCAGACGAGTAACGTTGCAGATGTGAGGAACATTATTAAAAACGTATTATTCTTATTACGATAATGACGAGTGCGTACTGTTAATTAATATAGCACGACGTGTAAATAACTATGATCAATGGCATATTATTATAAATTGGTACACTTGAGATGAATAAATCTGGTTAAATTTTTGTATCTGTATCATCACACAAGTGCTCACTATATTTTAAAAAAAACTCATATCCCTCTGCTGTAAATGGTAGGTTTTGAGTGTATACCTCGCCATTGAGCATAGGTCACTGTACTATGAAGGTGTGTCAAATATGAATTCCATCAAATCTCTGAATACAACAAACGAATCTGATGTTAACCTCATACTCGGTTTCTATTAGAATATTTTAGAATTTACTTATATGAATATCAGTAATAAGGTGAATCGACTAGATCAAATTTCTTACCAGAAACCACCCTTCGAGTTAAAGATTGATGTATTAATTATTCAGCTTCAAAACAAGATGACCACAGACTTACAGAAAATGTATAAAAAAAAAAAAACATTTCATTGTAATATATATATATATTCATCATTCGCCAAGAATCTAAACAAAATAATATACGATCAACTGTCCGAAAATCATATGTTCGAAAGTCAAGTGTTCGAAAATGTGAGTTCGAAAGTTCATGTCATCGAAAAATTGTGTCTTCGAAAAGCCGTGTGTTTGAAAGGTAATTTGTTCGAATAGTTATGTTTCAATATTGTAATAAAATATTATATATTATTAAATTTTATTATTATTAAAGTAAAATAAATGTTAGTATGAAAATAAAAATAAATATTTATAAAGTTAAACTATGTGCAATGCCTTTTAAAAATGCCAGCTTTTACTATCGTCATCATAAATTCTAGGTAATAATATAATTAAAATTTATTATTACAAATGTATAAAATAAATGTTAGTATGAAAATAAAAATAAATATTTATAAAGCTAAATTATGTGCAATGCCTTTTAAAAATTCTAACTTGTCTAATTTGTCGTCATCGTAAATTCTTTGTTGAATACATTTAAGGCGAGCATTTTGTACATCGACGCTCGTTTTTGCTCTTTTTTAAGTCCGTTCTTGTATAAGCTGTTCAACTGTTGATTCTGTTTCGTTTTTCACTTTTTGTATTAACTTAATGAAGTTAAATAGACCTGAAGCATAATTTTTTTTTATTTAAAATATATTTCTAAGCTATTAATTGTTACAACTTACCTGGATTAGGAGAAACTAGTCTATTTATTTTCCTATGCTATGATTCTGCAACGTTTGTGGTTCTTGGCAAACCAAGATTTGGTACTGACCACATATCTGGAGAAAACATTGGTGGATTACGTATGGTTTGTTTTGTTGGTCTTCCTCTCAAACGCATACCTGATTTTCCCAAAACATACGTTTCCTCAAAATATTGTGATAATTGTTGTTCTGCTTCGGTTTTAAACAAAGGTTTCAATAATGTCCACCCATCTACAATCTTTAAACAATACTCATTTGTAATTTAAATTACAATTCAAAATTACAAAATAATATTTGTCGAGCCGGTTCTTTACTGACATGTGAATTAATTGTTTGAGACGTTCCTGCGATTGCAGTGTGGTATATTTGTATTGGTTTATCATGATTTTCTCGTGCATTTTTTTTTATAGTTTCTTTTATTGTTCTTGCTCCTACACTTATTGGATCAGCTCCGTGCAAATGGTCATTTTCAGAAAAAATACAATTCTTGTCAATATAATGTACATTATTTTCACAAAAAGTCCGAATTTTTGAACCACATTTTTTTACACAAGTCCAATAAAAAATATGTACACTGTCTATTTTTCTAATGCAGACTTTATTTTTTATGTATAAATAATTATTAATACTTAAAACTACACTTATATATTGCTTAATAATATAACCTATTTTTCGTTGACCACGTTCTAGATCGTATATTAATAATATTTATAATATTATATTTATTATTATTATAGATATATAATATTTTATTACAATTGAAAAATAACTATTCGAACAAATTACCTTTTAATCACATGACTTATCGAACACATGGCTTTTCGAAGATACAATTTTTCGATGACATGAACCTTAGAACACACATTTTCGAACACACGACTTTCGAACACATGACCGTCGAAGAGGCAACCGGCACCCAAATCCATGGTAGCTCTGGGTTTTATTCCTATCTCGATACAGCTACCCGATAATCTATATATAGATAGGTACATACTACATATCTACTATAGAAATGCGTGCGGACTTTATCATCATTAATTTTAATGGAGTCGCATTATTACGCGCCACGAATGGTTTCTCCCGGTTCTTTACACCGGGCTCTTTTACACGCCTAGGTAGTTTTATTATTTTTTAAAATTGGAAAAAAATCACACGACGCCCCTTTAATAATGTACCTATAGTACAACGGGCGAGTTTTTATAGCATAGAACAGTATCGGCGAAGACGACGCGTGTGTTGCCAGAGTTGCCACGTTTTAAATTTATGTACAATGATGAAAAATAGTGGTAGAATATTTTTTTTTGTGGTGGTGATGTAAATCTTAAAGGTCACGACATTATTAAAATTGGACTCTCGGTGAAGCGCTCGTTGCGTGCTCTGGCCTCTGGGGAGTATAAAGTTAACTTGGCGCTATTGTTCCGTCGATTTCTATATTATTGACTATGTTATCGGTTGCCTTACACGCTGATAACATTATTTATTGCCGACCAACTTAATACCGAACGTGTTTGAACTTTTAAAACTGTATCAGTGACACGGATCGGCGATAAACTCGCACATCAGGACACCCGCCAACACCAACACATGCTTTGAACAGTGTAATACACATTAGCCGTCTTATCTTCCGTCCATTTGGATATTTGAAACGTTCTAATTTGGGGTCTCTCCAAATTCTGTACGGTTACAAAGCATGGCTCAAAACCGTTATAAAACCGTGTCATTGTTTTTATAGTAACAGAGGGAATTCGCTTGCCGATTACCTCTAATAGAAAAGGTTGTAGGTATTGAATCAAAATCTAAAAATTTCATTTTTCCATTTATTATATTTTTAAACGAAAACATGTTTTTCGTTGTTTAAAATTATTTTGAATCCTGTATTTACCTATGTTCACTTATTTTGACAAAATTGTAGGTACTCAGGCCAAGCATTTATACGTTGTATATTGTATGAGATTGAAAATGTACAACGTGTTTTTTAAAAAATAAGTCTTGTGACGACTTATGATTACTGACGACCCTCGTTCAGTGCAGCATTTGTGTTGCCCATACCTATGACCCCAACCAACTACCGTAGTGGCAAAGGAGGTCATCATAGGACATTTGTAAGGAAAAATATTAAATGAAATAAATGAATAAAGGATTAATTTCTGGGTAGTTGGAATGTTTATTAATTTCATGTTGAGAAAGCCAACTGGCATACGAATTCAACAGAAATTAATTTTAACTTTATGTAAAACAGGTCGACGAGGGCTTAAATCGACCCGTGGTATATATATTATAAGAGAATCTCTTGAGAGAGGCGGTCGACCCAGTGGAGTCAATCGGACAACTATCAAAAGTGGGTACACGTATTATATAGAAGGTACTAATGCGGGCCAAAGTATATTATCAATTCTAAAACAAACATCTTACTCGATGTGCAAATGCGTGAAAGGCACTGAAAGCTGTAACCGCATGGTGTTTCTTGCCCGTCGGCGAAGCTCACTGTGGGAGAGATTTTCCGGTGTACTATTCTCGTTTTAGTCAAGACACACAAATAAAAATAAAATAAAGATGACACGTGAATGTTCGCCCACGGGAAGCTGTAAGAAAAACAAAAGATAGCAATAGAAAAATGTCGAAAATAAATGGCCATAGTTGCCGGGCTTAAGTTCAATAAAAAAAAAATCGGTAATAGTTGAGTTGTCAAGCAACTGTTTTATTTTTGTTGTTTTCTGAATGTAAATTTAAAGGTAAACGATTTTAGTCTAGTTATTTATTAGGTAAATAATTTATGTAATAGTTCGATAAGTTTGTGCCGATGAATTGAAAATAATGAAAAATTGTGCAGTGTGAAGTTAGATATACTGCCTCTGTTCCCAACACGAATAAAAACGATATTTTTAAGATTAATAAAAAAATATGAAAAAATAAAAATAAAAATACACTTAAATAAATCGATGTAAGCTGCCAGGGATGGATATCATAATATTATAGTTATTTTCGTATTTCTGTCTACTGTTTTCAGATGATAATATTAATAACAATAATAATAATAATAATAATAATAATAATAATAATAATAATAATAATAATAATACAAATCCCTCGCGTGCCTCCTCATCGCAGCGCTTAGGCGGTGATCCAAGAGACATTCGTATCTGCGGGAGAGATTTTCGCCTCATCCGATGATGATGATGATAATAATAATAAGACGACGAGATGCATTTCAGAAAATTATAATAATAATATCGAGTTCGATCAAAACTGTACAATCCAATAGAGCTTTGGTCGGTATTAATTCAATTTATTTATGGATCTGTGGAATTAAGAATTCCGCTGCCGCAACGTCGAACGAAAGACGCAGATAAAAATTAACTGGGAAATTCGTCCGTTTTGAATCATTGCTGTCACCGATTCTTTTGTTTCAGTATCATACAGTCGCACTCTAACCAACAATAGACGATGAATGACAGTTATTTTACATATTGTCAAATTGATTTTCTTGTTCAATATTATAACATAATTTTTTTTTTTTTGAGATTTTGACTTACGATAATATTTACCGAATATTATATTTAAATAGGTACACATTCGTGCATCATAAGCTCACCACAGGTTGAACTCAATGTCTCAAGATATATCTCTCAGGCATGTGAATTTTCTACTTACTTTATCGTTCGAAACTACTGTTGCATAACACTGCAGCTATCATATTGTATGGACTATCAGTCCATCAACTATCGTAATAGGTAGGTACTCTTAAAAAAACATTTAAAAAAATGAATGCTGAATGTGAGCACCAGTAATAAATTATATTGTTATATGAGGGCTATTGCAAAGACTATCTTCCTGTGAAAAATATTTATAAGACATCAATTTGAAATAAACCAATGATTTCTTGCATGAACAACAGTATTTATTTTTCCAATGGCATTTAAATCGTTCAACATAAATTGTAAATTGTACTTTTATTGTTCTTAGTCACTTATATAGTTTACTTAATTTTTTTTCAGAGTTTAAAAATCAATTACCATATTTAATTTAAGTGTATTTATTCATAATATTTAATTATATTATACATTTGTAATACAAATCATGATACAACCTTAATAATAACAAATTATGTACCAACACAATATTTAATATATACTAAAAATATATTTACCTACATTTTACATCAAAGGTGGTTATTACCAACCACTTATTTCATGTAAATATAAATTAAATACATTAAATTAAGTTTTTTCTCGGATATCATTGAAAACATTTAAATAGTTAAAGGTTTAACAGTATTTGAACCTTCGATGGCTTTTATTCGATCCAACCATATAAAAACTTTTTATTAATTCTTGACGTTCTTGTTTTTATGAAAAGGTTAACTATGCATGCATGTAGCATCTTAAGTTATATCAATCTATTAATATTCTGTGTTTTTTATTAAATATACCTAATAAATAAAATAAATTAGGTGCTTAATTACTTTTTTAATCTACTGATTAGTCTTGTAACCTTGTCAATAGTTAACTGTTTTATGACATTTGTAGTACATTCAAATTTATTTGGTATACTTCCAATAGACATTTCGCCAGTTTATAAATAACAATTTGTACTAAATTCGGAAACATAATCTCTGCGATTTGTTACAATTGTTTGACATCAATCAAATCAAAACGATGACACTAATTTTCTTCCCTATAAGTTTGATAATTGGTTAATTCACTTTAACGCGAAAGCACAAAATTGGTTTTGCTGAACACGAATTTGCTATGCTGTACGTTATTGTAAGACAAATACGACATACGTTAAGCGCACGAGATTTCCTCTTAATGAATTGCTATTTGCTTGGTTTACTTTAAAACAAAAGTATACAAGTGAAAAGACGTGTTATTATGATGCTGGGGGGGGCGAAACCCTCTCGTTTAGTCATAAACAAAACATCAATAATAACGGAGCTATTTTCGTTATTCTATACATGGCCTAGGGGCATCATGTCTCTTAATCTGCCACTAGTCTTATATATCAGATATAAATATATATATAATAGGTATTAATTCCTGTGCAAAATTGTCGTTTTACGACTTTTCAACTGCTGCTGCTATGGTTACATTACACAGAGTGCGTCCAAATCGTTAAATCAACTGAACTCGTAGAAAATGTTTATCTACGAGTAGCTCGTTTTAAATGGCTTTTCGCCAGTTGTATAAGCGTATAATATAATATCAGAATGCGTTCCGCTAAATTCGTATTGTCATTATACGTCGACTTGCTGGAGACGATATTTTTATTATTATCATTATTATTATTATTATTATCATTATCAGGCGAAACGCCCAACTAAGGTAATCGAATCATAACGATGAAAAGATAATCGCCATTAGAATTATTTATTTTATTTTTTCTACTGTTAAATCAGATAGTTTTCACTCAAAGATGTGTAAAATTTCAAACATTATCATAACAATGTGTATCTATATTATTACACTGCAGGACTGGTACTTTACGGCGTTAATAAATAGAATATTTTTCCAAAAGCAGAAAATGTATGATACGGATTTTTTTTTATATTTGTTTTTTAAATATCGGAGATACCGACAACATTTTGTTTACCAACAGTTATGCTGATATTTTTTTTGCAAAGCACGTACGCATTATATTATAGGTACTTTTTACCAGCGGAAATGGAACGTCATATTATCCTAAATGAATGCAGCTAGTATAAAAGGCGGTATAAAACATTTTTATTCTTTAATACTTTTTATTATTATTATTTCAATGAAAACGTAATTTATAAAACAGAAAAATATAACATATTATAGGAATCGCACGAAACAAAAGCTTGGTTAACGTATAACTGAATAAACCCCCCAAGACTTACTTTTTAATACCTATTATCAGTGCCGGCGCTAGGGGAGGACAAATGGGACATTTGTCCAGGGCCCCGAGCTTGTTAAAGGGCCCCGTGATTTTTAATTATCATCTTGATACGAATACCGTGGTCTACCGTCGTATATTGCATTATTCTGGCTGCAGCGGTCGCGTACTTAGATATTAAACAATTTATTATTTTATTCAAACATTTTGATGAATTAATTTATTTTTAATTGATGATTTTATGTAGTTGTTAAAATAAATGTAAATTAATAAAATAACCAGCCCTTATGAATTTATTAGCCTACGATTTTCCACTCAAAGGTTTAACTGAAACTCACCCTACGCCAATAATTCTGTGCTGAGCGAGGTTTCATCAGGAGGAATCCCACTCGAATGTGTTGTCTCCGTTTACTCAAGTAGGTAAGGTAAAGTGGGGTAAGTGTGACGCAAAAATGAAAAGTTAATTTTGAATTTGACAATACTTTTTTGGTTTTTAACTTAAAGTTGTTATTGTTCCATAATGTAACACCTCTAGATATACATAATTGGAATTTATAGTCAACAAAGTTATATTATCACTCACCTAAGAATATTTTTTTTTTTTTTTAATTTTAAAACGTCACACTTGCCCCTTTTCATGGGGCAAGTGCAAAATCGGATTGTTTTTGCTATTAGTATTACATAAAATTATATATGGGGCAAGTGAATAACAAAGATAAAAATAAGCTTTAATTTGATTTTTGTTTCATTAAAATATCTTGATTCATTAAGAATTGACAGAGCATTATTTAAATTTAATTATTTACCTATATTATATATAAAAACAGTACTTTTTTTAAAATCCTGATTTAAAAAAAAAGCTAAAATTTCACTACTCTCTGAGAACCTAAAGGCTATTACCTATGACCAGGGCCCCGCAATACCTAGCGCCGGCACTGCCTATTATAGGAATAAAATTGTCAAAGAATATGCGTTTATACGAGGTCTTAAGAGTAAGTTGACCTTACAATCATGCATGATGAATTAATTATTACTAGCTACCTCTTCCCAAGCTGCATAAAATATTATTAAGAACTAAGAAGTGTATACGCGAATAATATTACAGAGATTAAAACTGCGTTGTTGGAACTTGTGAGTTGTGTTTAAATTAATTTAACCATATACACTACATGCATTATTAAAATATAAAATGCTTATTTTTTATGTGTTCTAAAATAAATAATTGTAAGTAATATCTGTTATGTATTATTTTAGATAAATAAACATACCGAAAAACAGCGATATAATATTATAAGAATATATTTTACGAAATATCGCCAATACCAGATTTTGAAAACATCGATTTTGATGTTTTGTTACAATTTAGATATAGAATTAATGATTACAATTTGAAATTTTCACCAATTACTTGTATTAGTATTTTCAAAGCTTTAATTTAAAGCATTTTGGCTGTTTTTAAGCTGTAGTGTTTGAACATTTAAAATGTAAAACGCATTTTTGTTGGTCTGAACGTGTAACACAAATTTCCTAATAATATTTTATTTATTCTTGAAGCAATTTACAAATATTAAAAATATCAATAATATATTGATAAAGGGATTTTTATAACCTTCACACTCAAAATCGTTTTTCATAGGTATTTAAATATACAATGATTAATAGAGGTGTATTCGAAACTAGAAGTGAGTTGGCCAGTTTTAATGATGCATTTTAAAAACAAGGAATTTTTGAGATTAGAACAGTTAATTTTAATAATATAATATTAAAATGTTAACTATAATTGTTCATATTTTATTGTTTTCTCGATTATTTTAAAAAGTACTGAGAAACTTCTGCTTTTGATCAATCAAAGCTCAAAACTAGATCCAAATTTCTACTAGAAACACCTCCCTAGAAGTTGATCTTGGGAAAAATAATTTCTTCTAGAAAACATGTCTTCGGACACAAAAATAAAAATAATAAAAACACACAACATTGTAAAATCAATACATTATCATCGCTCCGCTCATAATCTAAAGCTATAACTGTAGTCAAGTAGGTACATGTTTAGTACAGCGTGATGTTACGAACACTGTTCGAATTTATGGTTTATCCATATTAATATATTATATTATATTTAAATATATTTTATATTATTATCTATTATTGTTAATTTTAATTCTTAAAAAAAACAAAAGTTTCTAAAACCGTCCTGTGGGCTGTGAGATAATCACAGTTTTTGCGCAGCAGATCGTGAGGATTAAACCCACCCCGTTGCACGGGGCAGAACCGTTTTCGGCCAAAATGAACCTTTGCCTTTTCGGCCAGTTCACTTTTCGGCCATTCTGGAATGTCCGTTTTCGGCCAGTACACTATTTTGGTCACCAATTAAAAATATTTTCTTTTTATTAAACTATACCAATTTATATTATATTATTAAGTATATTAAATTATTAAATATAGTCACAATTTTCATAATTACAATTTACAATTTATTTTAAAATCTCGTACCTATTGAGTCGAGTAAAATACATGAAAAATATTAAGTCAACATTTTCATAATATTATTAAGTTAAAAACGTAAAAAATATAGTCACAACTTTCATAATTTACAATTTACAATACATAATTTACAATTTACATAAAAAAAATAATTGTATTGGGATATTTAATTTTCATTTTTATCAGTGTATAATATTTAACACTGCACGATCGAACCACACATTTCCACCGCGTTGTTCCATCAAGTTTAGTGTTTGCATACGAAAATTTATAATTTTGAAACACTAACATACGTTTACCACGATTACTTTCGATAAATTTTGTCATAGTGTATAAAAAAATAAACTAATTTAAACACACACCGTACTATTAAGACTATACGAACACGCCGTAATACGTACCAACACACACTAAACAGAGTTATGGCTTATGAACAATCGATATAATAGAACGAAGATAACGATGAAAGATATTCTAATTCTATACGCCTAGATAGTTATTAGTTATTACTTTTATCGACCGTCAACGTATAGATTCAACGTATACGTAGATGTTGGATTCCCAACTATAATTAGTAATCACTCTTAATATAGAGAATATGTGTGCATGTGCTAGTTTTTAAAAAAAAAATACGTTTTCCTATAACTTTTTGTTCCTTTTTTTGTAAATTGATAATATTATAATGTATCTGTATTAAATATAACTGTATTATATGATAGCTAAATAGAAAAAAAAATATTTTTAATTGGTGACCAAAATAGTGTACTGGCCGAAAACGGACATTCCAGAATGGCCGAAAAGGGAAAGGTTAATTTTGGCCGAAAAGTGTCCCGCCCGTTGCACGAACCTTTTTAACAATATTATATTATGTATGTACATTGTACAATGACAGTGGAATTTAAATGTTTATCATGTGTATGAAATCCCCGCTCCTCTCTGAATAAATCCTAAACGTACCCCACTAACGCGTTGTGGCAGTTTAATATATACATATAATATATTATACTATAATATTAGGTATAATATTATTATTATATTACGGATGTATAAATAGTCATTAGCTGTATAATATATATGTACCTGTATATATATACTTAAATTGTAACACATCCATCGAGAAAACCAAAACAAAACGCGCATAAATGTATACATCACACGCTCGTATTCGAGGCCAAAACCCTCATATTATTATTATATAATACGTATTATTTTTATTCAACGCATTAAGTTGCGGAAACACAATAATCGTAATATATGTATAGAATAAATTATTGTTATTACTATTATATTATATTCACACACAAAAGTTTTAAGAGGATATAATATAATATGTATACAGAGTGTTGTTAAAATACGGTATTTTATTTTATTTTTGTATTATACTGTATTATACCTTGTATTAAACTTTGTATTATACTATTGTATTTAAGTAGGGTATAATAATTTTTTGTATTATACCGTATTATACACATTTTATACGGTATAAAATCCTGTATTTAAATATATAATATACAATTATACAATTTAAAATTGATTACTCAACCATTGTCCATTTCCTATTTGAAAATTGGGTCTTATTAATACAAATAATATAGTAATATAAATTAATAATAATATAAATTCAATTCAAAAGTAATAACAAAGTCAACAAGTAAAGTAATAATGAACAATTTTAATAAACATAAATAACTCTTTTGGTTTTTTTTTCTAAATAATAACTAAAATAAATGTTTAATGTAAAAAAAGTAACAATAGAAATAGTAATACTTTATAGGTTATAGTAACAACTTGAACACTTAAGTCTTTTAGTTTCCTGTTTAGTATAAAAAAAAAAAAAATAATAGAAAATAAAATAAAACCTTTTTTTGTTTGTAAATATAAAATAGGTAATAGATTTTTAATAATCGTCTTCAGAATCAGATAGACATAAATTAAACATAATTTAAACAAAACGTGCATTCAAAGTATTCTGATTTACCTTTTTTTGTCAGTGATTTCTTAAAATATTTAGTAACAGCTTCTTGATATTTATTAGGCCGTCGGGCCGTCCCATTTTAACTTTTACTTCACACTTGTTACTTGTTAGTACTTAGTAGTCTTGAGTTAAGAGTTATTAACAGTACAATGTAGTTACAAGTTTGTAGTTAACGGTTGTTACAAAAAAAAAAAGATAAGGAAAACCTCTTATTTTAACCACTTATCGAAAAAAAAAGTTTTATACAGATTTTATACCATTGTATAAAATAATTTTATACAGCGTGTATAATACCAGTATAATACGATTTTATACATTTGTATTATACAAATTTACATCACTATGTATACATATTGTATAACGCGTACGCTGTATAATATATATTATACAAAGCCATATACACTCGAAAATTGTTAAAGTTCCGTTTCGTTTTTGCGGCCGTTACCCAAATGTCACACACCGGAGCTATTGACACTCCGGCTGCAGAATGTCGACGCCGCGCCGCCATCGCCGCCGGGTCCGTTGAGATTCGGTGCCCATAAACACCTCGAGACCGGCGAAAAGTTCGGGTGTTCTGCAGGCTGCAGTTGGCGGCGAGCGGTGGGCGGTGACGGGCAGAGGCGGATCTAAGAATTTTTACGCCCGGGGAAAATATTAAAATTAAGCCCAATCATAGACCAAGATTGAAAATACAATATCATTCCCTACAATTGTTTTATCATATAACTGGAACTAAAATTACAAACATACTTATTAACTTTTAAACACATAATAATATATAGTAATTAATATATTCTGTGGACTGTGGTGTAACCAAGTTTATACTAATAAACTATCACACCAACAACACTTTAAATTTAAAAACTTAGTTCACATATTGTTGATACATTTTTAATTACTGGAAATACTGTAGTGGTTACTTAATTGTGTTTATTATTAGAAATAATAATAATATTAGTTATATATAAATGTTGAAAAATAATCAAAACTTTAATTACCTACCTATCCCGTATAAAAATTATAAACCCTTTTGCTGTTTTGGTTCTATGCGCCTCAGCCTTCAATTATAATAGATTTTTATGGTAAAATATAAAATCTTTTATTCTGATTAGGGTACACAATTTAGGCCAGTAAAAAATTGTATTTAATTAAACAATTTATAATAGAAAAAATGAAAAAGTAAATATTTTCAATCAAATCTTTTTTTTTAAACATAAACAAATGTATAACTAACAATGTACAACTATCTTGGTAAATATTATAATATATAATATTATAAACTATATATTAACATCATTTTTAATATACAGATATAATATACGTATCGTACGTTGATTGATATTCTTATAACAGTTGTTGTGTAGGTATCAGAAATTTTAACGAAAACACAGCATCAATAAATGCCTAGGTATAGTTACTAGTTACATTTTCACTCAGAATCTTAATAATTATAGTATATTAGTTGTATATGCTTGCAGTAGGTATGCTAATGCCAGTATACCAGTATATACTTAGTATACTAATACGAATCTATTCATAATCTTACTATTAACTTTATTTTTTTTTTTTTTTCATTAATTCCAACGTCATCACTACAACATCATAAACAAATAATGTGAAATAAAAATGTTTTCTTAACTTCTATCACCAAGCATTAAATAAAGAACTAAAGAAAAATTACGCCCACTAAAATCCCCGGCTTCACCCCCCTAGTTCCGCCACTGGTGACGGGTCTGGCTGCGGTTACGCCTCGAGTAAAGGCGGGATCCCACGGCGCGTGGCGCGGCGTGAGGCGCGTTATTTGACTATATACCGCGCCAAGCCTCGCGCGCCGACCGTAAGCGCACCTATACAATCCCACGGCGCGGCGCGAAGATTGTCGAGCGGCGCGGCGCGCTGCGCGTGGTGTTGCTAAACAGAATTTTCGTCTTGAATCCAGAGTATCGATTTATAATCATTGTACTTCTGTAGTTCATGAAGTTTAGAGGTCTATTGTGAGTTTTTAGTGAATAAGTTTATTTAATAATTATTTAAAAATGGAAACTTCATTGGATCTAAAACCTTCGAAACTTGCCATTTGTGCTGCAGCCTATTATGTTTTAGCAAGTGGTGAAATCTTAAAAATAAAAAATGATAAAGATGAGGTGCCTAGAAAAAGAAGACGATGTTGGGTCAATGCATATTACAAAAGTCGAAATAAGTAAATACTTAATATATAATACTTATATATTTTAATTGAATAAATTATAACATTTTATTTTCCAGGTACAATGCAACAAATATGCTGGGTGATTTGAATGTAAACACATCGAAACAATTCGAAAACTTTTGCAGGATGTCACATGAAGATTTTGAGTACTTATTAAATAAAATTGGACCATCGATTTCGAAAATGGACACCAATATGCGGAAATGTATCCCTATCCAAGAAAAATTAGCTGTCACTTTAAGATTTTTAGCTTCTGGTGACAGTTTCATTAGTTTATCTTACTTGTTTAAATTCTCTCCCCAAGCAGTGTCAAGATGTATCCAAGCAGTGTGTACAGCATTAATAAGAGAATTACAAAGTGAAATTAAGGTAATTATTTTATATTTAAATATTTAAGAACCTATTGATTAAATAAATTGCAAATTCGTTAAATAATAAATAATAAAAGTTAGTTATTTCCTTCTAATAAAATATGCAAAAAAAACATTTCAAACTTGAATTATAGAATATACTAAAAAAAATGTCATACTATAAACTAAAACAAATGAAATAATGGCTTCTTGCTAATAAAATAGTTTACATACTTCAAACTTAACGTATAACAAAATGTAATTTAAAAAAATTATAATAATAAATAAACCTGCAAATAAATCGTTATTTCTTTGCTCAAAATAGGTACCTAATAAACGAAATAAAATTTAAACACTTGTATAAAAAATAAAAAAATTACATAATAATTAAAGATATATAAAAAACTAGCTGATAATAATATTTAGTATTTACGTATTGTTAATGTCAAATATTCCACCATAATTTCTGTCTTGATCTTCAAATGGTTCAGGTACAGGATTTTGTATATTAGATACATGCGACATATTATAACTTGACAAGGAGGACTGGGATTGAGGTGAATGTATATATTCTGTTGGAGACGGAGTAGAAAATACTGGTGATGGTCGTTGAGTATTGGTAGGTAGATGTATGTTTGTTGGTTGAATTTGATTATAATTTAATAGTGTATTTTCATGACGTGTTTGGGGTGGATAATTTGGCTGTGTTCTATCACGCTTCAGATAAAATAGATAATTATCAATTTCATGCATTGCTATTTCACGGGTGTTATCATCTAAATCTCTCAATTTTTTTGCAAGTAGCTCTCCATAAAGTGAACATATATCTGCAGGACTCTGTTCCACTGAAACCTTTTTCAAAATATCATAAGCTTCATCCATTCGACTTTCAATTTCTGTCACTTTTCGCTTATTTCTGATGGCTGCTGGTGATTTAAAATGTTTCTCGGCAGGGTCTAATACAGGTGTTGTCAATGGAGTTTCTTCATTATTTTTTAGTTCATTTATATGGTCATCTTCATCTACTTCATGAACTTCACAAGTCGATTGATCTGAAAACTTAAAAATAAAACAAAAAACGGGTAAGTGTGTGTCGCTCTGCTGTACAGTAGGTCACTGGTATTAATTACTATTAAATTTGAATGATATAATATCATTGAATATGAAAAACGATTCTGAGCGGAAACAGTTTGTCAGCCTAGGATATTTTATATTTATATTGTTATTAATACGGTAGCCGGTAAGCTGAATTAATATTATTTGCATATAATCATATTTAAACATTTGTTTATAATAATTTAGGTATTTTGGAAGTTTGGTGTAAATTTAAAGTATCTACAGTTATTCGTTTTTGAATTACAACAAAATAAGAAAATTGCTACATGAGAAGTCGAATAAATTATGTCGAACATCCATAAAAATTTAATTTGACTTTTCGGTAGACATTTTTTTTTAAGTAAAGACAGACAAACTTATGAGGAATCTTGTATTCAATTTTCAAATCTTAGATTTAAAAAGAAAATTTTTTATGAATTTCTAACTCAAAATAATTTGCACATTTTCTTGATTTTTACGTATTTTGTCAAAAATCGAACTTAAAATGTTTAAAAATAAAATGTTGACTTTTATTATTTTTTAACTGCCATTGAAACAATATATCAGGAGGCTTGTATTAAATTTTCGAGCTATAAAACTAGATACCTTCTACATTTCAAAATATTTTTTTTTTTTTTTTTTTTTTTAAATGTTTGATTTAAAAATTAATAAATTATAAAAACGTATTTTTATTAATATTTTTAGTTGCCCCAAACACCAGACGAATGGCTGAAAATTAGTAATGATTTTAATGAAAAGTGGAATTTCCCTCACTGCCTGGGCGCAATTGATGGAAAGCACATCGTCATACAATGCCCAATGAATAGCGGCACACAATATTACAATTACAAGGGAACATTTAGTATTGTTCTTATGGCATTAGTCGATGCAAATTATATGTTCACGTATGTTGATATTGGATGCCAAGGTCGTATAAGTGACGGTGGAGTTATAAGAAATACATCTTTATGGCGTAAATTAGAGGCAAACGAAATAATGTTGCCATCAGATGAGCCACTCCCCTCGAAAACAGAATTAATGCCTTATGTATTCATAGGGGATGATGCATTTGCATTAGGAAGAAATATGATGAAACCATACACAGGAGTTTATGAAAAAGGCCACATGAAACGTATATTTAACTACCGATTATCAAGAGCTCGGCGTATTGTCGAAAATGCGTTCGGTATTATGTCTTCTGTTTTTCGCGTTTTCCGAAAACCTATTTTACTGAACGAACAGAAAGTAACAGATATTACAATGACATGTGTCTTACTTCACAACTTTTTAAGAAAGAGTAAGACTTCTAAATCAAGTTATTCGCCCAAAGGTGCATTAGATTCTGACAAAGAAAGTGGATTTTGTCCAGGATCCTGGAGAAATGATCAAGATGATATGTCCTCATTTCTACCACTAAAGAGAGTGCCTCGAAGATCAGGACTTGAGGCAATGAGGATAAGGGATTTATTTGCGGAATATTTTCTTTCAAATGGTGCGGTTGCTTGGCAGAATGACCATTAAAAACTAACATAACAAAACTATTCATTAAATTATATTTTACTGTTTTATTTTATTTCTTTTTTATTATTATTATTAAATATAATTATAATATATTAATATAATTCTTATATAATATGATTAAATGAACTAAATAAAATATATATTACTAGTATTAAAAATTCATTTTTGTGTACCTATGTGTATATGATTTATAGTGGAAAAAATGTTTCGATTTCCTACTTGGTTTTTGGAAGCAAAATAAAATATCTATAGTTGGTACATTAAACCAAGGTTTAAAAACAAAAATATTTTTTTAGATTTTGATTTTGGTTTTGATTATTGGTATTTGGTATTGACTTTTTTCGATTTCGTTTTATAAAAAGACGCTCATAAAAAATTACTGTGGATTGACGGACAAATTTTTTTAATTTCCACCTACAAAAACTTATTAGACCTTGTATTAAATTTCAATGTTTTTTGACAGCGCAAAAAATTGTTGTTTACAATAATTAAAAAATAATAATAAAATCCATCCGCTCAGAAATTAAATGCGGAAATTTTTATGTAAAATATTTTAGTTTTTAAATCTAAGATTTGGAAATTTAAAACGAAAATTCTCATATATAATTCATATTGTAACCAAAAAATCTAAAATATATATAAACTGTCATTTTTACAGTCATTTTAAATTAAAATTTGGACGAAATTACATATTAAAACTAAGAATAACGATTTTGGTTATATAAAAAATATAAAAAGGTATTTAAATATTGATTTTCCAAGGCCAAAGGAGATACTAAGGATGATACTGGACTATAAATTGGGACCTAGTGTAAGGGATGGTGGGGTAGATTTGAACGAAATTTACATTTGATTTTTAATTTTTTTACCAATTTTGTATTTGATAGTTACAATATGTAGTCTAGATAGTTGTGAATACTATTTGACTCATAACAACCTTATATATTAAATAAAAAATTTAATTTCTAATTATAACGTTAAGAATATTTTTATTCAAATGTACCCCATGTTTTCACGCTTTTTGGCCCAACAAATAAAACTTTATTGATATTTATAAAAAAAAAAACTAAAAAAATTGAAAACTGACAATGTCCGTAAACAGCTCAAAAAGAGTAAAAATATTTTCAAAATTGTATAGTGTATATAAAATGAAAATATAAACATTCAGCAAAATTTTCAAGTATCTACGGTAATTCGTTTTTGAATTACAATAAAATAAGAAAATCGCTATACATGAGAAATCGATTGAATATCCATTTGTAAAAATATGAACTTCAAACGCTCATAAAAATTTAATTTGACTTTCCGGTAGAGATTTTTTTTTTGGTAAAGGTATAAGAACTTATGAGGAATCTTGTATTACATTTTCAAATCTTAGATTTAAATAGAAAATTTTTTATGAATTTCTAACTCAAAATAATTTGCAAATTTTCGTCATTTTTACGTATTTTGTCAAAATTTGAACTTTAAATGCTTAGAAAAAAAAAATTGTGACTACGGATTTTTGATATTTTTCATCTACCTTTGAAACAATATATTAGTAGCCTTCTATTAAATTTTCAAGAATTTTACCCAACAAATAAAATGTTATTGATATTTAAAGAAAAAAAACAAAAAAAAAATGGAAACTGAAAATGTCCGTAAACAGTCTCAAAATAAGTCAAAATATTTTTTAAATGGTATGGTGTGTAGAAAATGCTAATATAAATATTCAATCAAAATTTCATGGATCTACTTTCATTTCTTTTAGAGTTACAGCAGAAACCAAAATCGATTTTGTCGAAATCGGGTTTGCGTAAAAATTCCGGTTTTTTCCTTAATTTTTCACGCTCTTATAAATACTACTGGGAAAATTTTACTTTTGACCCCCCAAAGTACCAACTACATTCACTTTCCTTTCAGAAAAGGTACTGTTGAAGAAAATAACTCGAAAATAAATCGAAGCATTTTTACTGCTCTAAAAGGTGTCCTCAGACACAAAAAAAAAACGCACATCATTGTAAATTCAATACATTCATCGCTTAGCTCAGAATCTAAAATAAGTATTTAATCTATAAAATATACTATGTATAGCCGTATAGGTACCTAAATATTATACACGATCACCTAACATCACGGTTAACATCACCATATGCCAGTGAGGTCGAAGTCCTATCAGTCCGTCTGCAGCACAGAGTTGTTTCTTTGTGAAAATTCGTGGAATTTGTTGAATTGTAAAAACGATATTTAAAAAGGTATAAAAAGATAAAATGTCAAGTAATTGTATATTCTATTGTTATTGCTCTAAGTGTAACCATAGGCCATATGCTGATCAAGTGGTGTTCTTATTATAGTAGGTTTTTTAAAAATATATTGTAGTTTCAAAATACAAAATATGTATAAACATAAATATTTATATTATAAATATAATAAAATATATAATTTAACAAAACTGGGGAAGTATACCTCATCTGCTGTATAGTAGGTGTTAATAGTGTACCTTGTCATTTGGTAGATCACTGAGATAAATGTGGATTAAATGATTAATATTTAATAATCGTATACCTACGATAAAAAACGATTCTGAGATGAGACATCAAGATTTTGTATTATATAATATATCAATATTATATTACTAATTATATAATTTATTATAGCTTACAGTTACTCTAAAATGTCAATATGCATAGTATATTATAATATACGTAATTAAAATTAGTGTTAAGTAGGTACATACTATAATATAAAAAGTATAAAATAAATATATCTATGCAAAATAGGTAAAATTCATTATTTCTCATTTAAATATCCAATTTCGTCAAAAGATGAATTTAAAATATAGTACCTAGGTTATTATAGGTAACCTATTGTTATTTTTGATGTGGGTAGATGATTAAAATACTCCTAAATCTAGAATGGTACGTATATTATAGCTAAATACATTATATTTACCTCTGAACTTATCGTTTTTCGAGGTTGAAAAACTCCATGTAAAAATGTTGCCATTTTTTCATATGCAAACCAATCTGGTTTGAATACATCGTCTGCGCCCGATCCAGTTTTTTTGCTTGCTCTAACTTTTGCAGCCAATTTTCTGTATGTTGACATCAAGGAATCTTTTTTTTTTTTTAAATCGGTGATTGAAAATTTGACGCTGAGGTTTTCAGATATGTTTTGCCATGAGTCTTGTACGGTATTCCGAATTTTATGTCCAGTATCACTCGGGTTCCATATGGAAGGTTCTTTTTCGTACAACTCCAAAAATTCAATAATTAGTTCATTTGACCATTCCATTTTGAATTAAAATAAAGTACAAAAAACAACACAAAAAACTATAAAATTGGACTGAGGCACGTTGAATACACACGCCGTGGGAATGACATATGTGGTTGAATCACGAGCCGCGCCGTCTTTGACGCGTGTCACAGAGACCGACAATTATCGGGAAGGGACGAGCCGCGCCGCGCTTACACGCGCTTACACGAGCCGCGCCGAGCATCACCGATCCCACGGCGCGTTTATAGTACCGCGCTATACCACACCACGCGTCTCGCGCCGCGCCACGCGCCGTGGGATCCCGCCTTAAGGAAGTTTGCACGAGCGCCGGTCGGCAAAAGCCTAATAAATAATATTATTAGTATTATTTTTATTAGTGTTATTATTATTAGCGTGCTATTGTGACGACTAGTTCACACGAGTACGAGTGACAAACGATAAAATTAGGTTGGTAGGTATACTTATCAATAAAGTCCACGTTTGAATACAAAGGTTTGTTTTTTTTTTTATCTTACGTATCTATATTTTTAAGAGATCTGCCATAAATGATCGCCAATCGATTTTAGTAGGTACATACTAATAAAAGTGAATGAAAATAAAGCCCCCTACACACAATATGATCTGGTCGGGGCACAACAGATAGCCTGACCAAATCAGCTGGTGTTGTGTACAGACGACGCGACCTCTGCACGACTTGGTCAGTGGTAATTCCACTAGTCTAAATCCTCCCAACAGTGTTACACACTATTTAAAATTATTTTTAAGGACAGTATCCTTAGTATATACATTTCAATAACTCAGAATCTACTTATTAAAATGTTGATTTAGATGCATAAGCCCAAATGATCTTCTTTGACAATTAAAAAAAATTGGTTATCATTTAATAGAACCATAACTCCATAACTCGAAATGTTTCCCTCTACAAGGATAATCTATGAATCGTAAATATGTTTTTGTCAATAAGTACTATTATGGCAATGAAAACCTTACAAAAATCTGTCGGTAACATTTTATCGTGTATCCAGCCCAAAAACTTATATTTTATGCTAAAAAGAAATTTGTATATCATTACAAAACACTCCTTAAATGCAGGGGCGGACTGGCAGATCGGGAAATTTCCCGATGGGCCGGTCGAATAATCGAATTATGGGGCCGGACAATTTGGTTGTACAAGTAACTTATTACAATTTTTAGATTATAATAAGAGTTTATCAGTTTTTGGTAAATTTAAAATCTATAGAATATAACATAAATAATACGTTAATACGATAATAATCGTACCTTAATATAATTTTGCTTTTCTAAGAAACATACGAAACATAAGGTATTTATATAAATAGAAATTACGCTGCCGCCTGCCGGCCGCCGTCCCCGTGTTGTTTATAATATACGATGACGATATATTATTAATTCGATGTATTATTGTTGTTAGTTGTTATATAATTTAAAAATATACTGTTTTCGTCCGGGACTAACAACACTGTCGTCTGTGATATTATATAAAATATAAATATTACTTATTAGTTCATTTGTATTTTGTATTGTCAAGTGGAAAGATTACTTTCGAAGCAATGTTTACGATCATAACCTCAGCTTTTTAAAGGTAAGTCAAATCAATTTTTTTTTTTTTTTTTATTTGCAAATAAGTAATATACAATCTGTACCAAATGACACAATAAGCATATAGGCTCAGAGTAAAAATATGACATGATAAAAATTGAAGAAAGAAGCCACCCATTGGCGACACTTTCACATAAATCAATTTTTAAATAATATATTATTATAATTTATTGTAAAGAAAGTAAAGTTATTGTTATAAGGCCTATACATTTTAATCTATATTCAATTATTATTAAAAATTGGTTAAATGGTTTAAAATATAATAGAATTATTAGTTTTAGAGGCCTATCCGGCTATCCCCTATTAGCTATTTGAATTTTGAATCCCACCGTGTGTTGTTGTTTTGTCGTTTTTAAATTGAATTATTCTTAATTCATATTGTTACGGTTCCCTAAGACCACATATTTTATATTTTTCTATAGTATTTGAATAAAAATGCTGATAAAAACCAAGGCTCTGCATCCTATTAACAAATAATAATTTAACTTTACCTTTTGTTATTTATGTTATTCAATTATAATTTATGTATTTTATATTATAACTATAATATAAAATATAATTTTATTTACATGATAAATTACTATTGAGTTATATTATATATTGAGGTTCTTCAGTAATAAAAAGAGAAAAACTTTAAAGTTTATATAGAAAATTTCAAATATTTTTTACTCTTAAGTGTTTTATTTAAAATTATGGATAACTAAACATTATAAATAGTAAATGTTCAATATGGTTTTATTTAACACTATAAAAAGTAAAAAGAATTATGATACCTATGTAGCTTTTTAGTGTTTGTACGCCACAGAAGGAAAATATACTTTTGTACTGGTTGACGAAAACCGATTAATAATATAAAAGAATTATACCTATTGATAGCAAATAGGGTAATAGGGTATTGATGTTCATCAAATTTCTAAAATGTTTTATTTATCTTCTGTTAGTATTAATTATAATTTAAATATTCAATTGAGAAAATGTCTGGTATTTCAAACGTAAGTGCTGCAATAGTGTATTAGATTAGGCCTTAGACAATATGTCAATATAATGATAAGTAGTTCCGGCAAGGCGGCAACGCCATCGATGTTACAAAGAAAGACCTTAGACAATGGTTTATGGGCGATGGGCCGCTTTAAAAAAAATTCCCGGGCCTCTCTGAAGGAGCCAGTCCACCCCTGGAAGGTATATTATAGTTGGATATTCGAGGTTCTACTATACCAGTTATATTTTACGAAATGCATTAATATAATTAATATACGCCATTACGTACCAAATATACCTAATACAAAATTAAATGAGCTTATCATTGTTACAAATTTTATTTTTATATTATGTTAATATTATAAAGCTAAAATCACATTCCTATCTGTCTCGCATTGAACTTGTTTTAACTAAATATATGTTCAACGCGTGCAAGATAAATTTAACTAATAATATCATTATTTAGTTCTTTAGTCCACTCAACTTGACCATTATTTCATTTAAATTAGTAATTTTTTTTTAGAGGATACCTATTATTGTTATTGAAGTTCTTCCTCTAATAACTTATTATTAAATACATACTCTGAGATTGTATAATATGAGTGTTATTGTATATACAATATACAAACACCTAACCTTTAGATGTCCAATACCAACACAATATATATGTAGGTATACCTATAGATAATTTAATAATATATTTGTTTATTTGATTTTTAGGTATGTGATATCGACTTTATGCGGAGATCCATGTAGCTTCCCGGAAACACTTGTGACCGTGTTGTTTTGGATCGGTTATTTCAATTCATCACTGAACCCTCTGATATATGCCTACTTCAATAGAGACTTCAGGGAAGCATTCAAAAATACGCTTAAATGTGTGTTCCCGTGTTGTCAGTCATGTTGTCCAAAAGAAAGCGACTCGACAGCCATGAGCTATGTTTAAAATGTCAGCAATAATTATAATAATAATCTATTATTATTACTATTATAATTATAATTATAAAAATAATAGTTATAAAAATATTATTAAATTAAGCATTTTCGTTTAAATGGAGTTACTCTACATAAGTCGAACATTTTTAGATGAAAAATATTTGCGTTGTACGATTTTTATTGTTCAATGGTAAGCTAATATGACTATTAGCCGTTAATATAAATCATTAAAATGTTGTTGTACCTATTAAAAAAAATAATAATAATTAATTGATATTATATGCATTAAAGAAACCGTATATTCCTGCTGTGAATATAATAACGTAAGTCACAATTTTATTGTTTTATAATAATATGTTGACTTTGCGGGTATCTACCATCTAGATTACTATTGTATAAATACGTAACTAAGATTGAGTATTGTTTCGTATCGTGTTTAGTACAAACGGTATTAAGGTCTATTCACACTACGACGTTTTTATTTATCCATATGTGTTTTTTTTTCAAAGCAAATTAATTTTGATGAATGTTGTAAAGAGTAATTTCGATGCGTAGACTAAATTATACGATTATATCAAGTATTAAATGTACATTTATATACCACACGTCATTATATATTTATAATAATATATAATATAATATACATACATATTTTATCGTTTTATCGCTTTGTTATTATTACTCTTTTATTTTAATCATCCCCTCCGTCCACATATCTACAAGCCCGGATTAAGGATCAATTGGGCCCAGGACACCATACACTTAGTGGGCCCCCTTTCAACTTATTAACTTCAAAATAATTGTATCTTTACATATTAACGACTTTATTTTATTGTATAATTTTTTACTATACAAAAAATATACAGGGTGTATCTTATGTCATTGTACGTGGGTTTTTTTTTTAACAATTATGGATCGATGATATGGAATTTCGTTAAACAAAAAAAGACGTAGTGTTTCTTATTTTTAACATGCAATTTTTTATAACATTTTTAAAAATTTTTAAACACGCAGTTGTACCAATAATTAAATCTACTTTATTTTTTCAAATGGTAATCACTATTTTTTTTGATGGATTCTAAAGATTTTTTCTGAAAATTTTGACAGTCAAATGATAAATTTTGGTTGGCTAGGTTATTAGCTATGGTCCTCTAAAGTATAGCATAATATGCATTAATACTTTTAACTGAAATACCTAATTTACAAGAGCTAAATAATTTTTTCTTATAATACCACCTTTTTATATACCTACTCAAATAGTTAAATCGACAATCTGAAATGCTCAAAAAAAAAAAAACAAAATTGTTGGCAAACATAGTTCATTATTTATAGTAATTTTTCGTGATATAAAATTGAGAACAATTTTATTTTATAACCATTAATAATAATTTACCTTCCTACTTAAATAATTTTTTTTTAAACTATAGCTAGGACGCGTTAAAAAAGTATATTTTGGGGATAATATGGGCCCCGGGACCGTGTCCCGCTTGCCCCCCCCCCTTAATCCGGGCTTGCATATCTATCATGCTACTATTAGGTTATTATCACGGTTTTATGTATTGTGTAGGTTTGTAGATTTATTCGAAACTAATACAGTGGCAATCGTCCATGGTCCATCCATCTAAATAACAGGCGTGTGGTCAAAGCAGCAACCCATATTATTATATACGTGTGGTATAAACCACCACGTGTACGGTAACATATTGGACAATCAACCCATTTCGAATCCAATCTACTTGCCCGAGGTACGCTTTCCCATTTGACGGCTATTCTAGGTCACCAAACACACGAGCGTGATTTTTATATTCCCCTCCAGGCATGACGCGTACGTGATACGTGATTCGAGCGGAAAATCCCCAAGCGAAGATTTAAATTTAAATTACTTTAAGTTTTTAATTTTCGAATCCGGTGACCATTATTTTCACCGGTTTGATGAGTGAACAAGAACAATACTACCTACGCACACCTACCGTTATTAAATTGTATCGTTTTATCAATGGCAGAATTAATGGCAAAAAATACCTATTCTAAAGTGAAGCTGTGTGCCTGTGCTTACAGTGTTTTCCCCTCGGTAAGCCAAGACTTAGAAAAATCTAAAATAGACCCTATCGCCATGTTTATTTTCTAATAATTTTTATAGTCAAATCATAGGGTTTAAAACTGTACAGTAAACCCGACAGTTTAAATTATATAACCGGAAAAATAAACAATGGTTTTAATTAAAATTATTACTCATAAGATTATAACTTATTCCAAATGATTAATTCACCAATCACCATTATCGAGATCAAAATCAGAAATCCCGAAAGCAAGCACTTACAATTTATTTGTAAAACGTATTGACACAAGGAAAAACTGTATTTGCACGTACTGGATTTATACCGTACATATTTTGTAATTATTATTATATTTTTATATCATTTTTATCTCTCTATAAACACTGAATTTAAATTCGGTATCGTAATCGTTTATAATACATTTTACATAGCCTTAATTTATAACATAGACAGTGACGCAAATCCCCGGGAGCAAAATAAATTGGTTGAAGGTATGATATGTGTGTGTGTGTGTGTGTATGGTGGACCCTAGTAGCCGGTACTAAGATATATAATTTTATTGTAAGTGTAATGTTGTATGATTAACTCATAAAGCAGTAAATAGACATGTTTGAAATTGTAGATGATTAATGATAGTGGGAGGGTGCCGGCTGGCATGTCTAGGCTTGCCCTTAGTAAAAAATGATTTACGTCACTGAACATGGTCAAAGTTTAATATAGGTATCGCACCATAGAGAAAGGAACGGTTCGCAAAAGCTTCTTCCCCTTCCATCGCACTTTATATAGTGTTACCCACGTTTTTAATTGGAAGTACCTACCTACTGAATTATCAATGCGCCTAGTGGGATTTATTTAAAAAAAAATTAAAAATGCATAACAAACTAATGAAATTGGTTGACGGTACAATTGCCAAAATTTATTGAATACATCAAAACTTTGTATAATGTACCACTATTTTGATGTGTTAGTGTACAGTGTGGGTATACGGTGGTGTATAATCTATATATAGCAGACTCGAAAGTGGATTTGGACAGTCATCATATTATTTGTTTGTACGAATAAATTACAGTTCATTTATCTTTGGTTTTAAATAAATTAACAAAAATTATATAAAAGCGTTGTAATTTGTATATTTTTTTTATAATAATTTATCTAACTAAAATAAAATTATTAAAAATATATAAGGGAGACTTTTTATAATAATTTATCTAACTAAAATAAAATTATTAATATTAAAAATATATAAGGGAGACTTTTAATACCTACTGAACTATATGAAACATTATAATTCACCTATTTCCTATATACTATTATAGTCAATTACATGTAGTTTATTAAAAATACTCTAAATTATAATACATAACTTCTATGTAACAATATAGTTTACTGAATAGTAAGTACTATTGTAAGAGGTAGGACGTAGGTACAATAATATAGTTTTCAGGAATCAAAATTTTAAAATAGAGTATACCTTCTTACTACTACAACAATAAACACCAAGCATTA
The DNA here is from genome assembly GCA_949089665.1 of Macrosiphum euphorbiae. Lineage (NCBI taxonomy): Eukaryota > Metazoa > Arthropoda > Insecta > Hemiptera > Aphididae > Macrosiphum > Macrosiphum euphorbiae. The sequence goes on along the minus strand of CARXXK010000005.1, from coordinate 3,032,210 downwards.
ATTATAGGACTTCATTGTTTCAAATTATGCACAATGCGCTAAAAATCTGTTAATTAAGAATGCACTTGTTTCGCACAATAAATAGGTAAAATATTCTAAAACAAACAATTAAAAAAATTAGGGCAAAATAAATTCAAATTGTTCATGAATAGGTATGTTAATAATAAAAAAGGTGGGCAAGTGGGTGTCGCTCTGCTGTACAGTAGGTTACAAGTGGGTCACTGTATAATGGATGGTATTAAATTTGAATTCAATGATATAATATCATTGTATAAGAAAAACGATTCTGAGCGGTGACGGTAAGTCAGTCTATGTATAAGACATATTATATACATATCTATGGTATTAAACAAAAAATTGACCTATAATAGGTACCTATAATAAATTCCAAATTAATCATATCACAATATCCATTAGATACTTATAACACGTTATACATCAACAAAAACCGTGATACTATCATAGATATATAATAGTACACTTTAGAAGTTTCAAGTACCCACGAATAATATTATTCAATCACAACAAAATAACTAAAATAGTTATTCTAGGTTTTTTAATATGTAATTTCGTCCAAATTTGAATTTAAAATGTCTGTAAAAAATAAGTTTGTTCATATATTTTTTAGATTTTTTGGTTACAGTATGAACTATTTACGAGAACCTTTGTGTTGAATTTGCAATCCTTAGCTATAAAAACTGAACATTTTATAGTTTATTAATTACAATTATTGATAATTTTCGAGATTTTGATAAATTTTGTCAAAATTTGATCTTTAAATGCTTATAAAAAAAAACTGTGCCTATGTATTTTTAATATTTTTCAACTGCTATTGTAACAATATATCAGGAGCCTTGTATTAAATTTTCAAGCTTTCGCAACCAACAAATAAAATTTTATTGATATTTCTAGAAAAAAAACTAAAAAAAAATGAAAAATGAAAATGTCCCTAAACAGTTCAAAATAAATCAAAATATTTTGAAAATGTTATCGTGTATAGAAAATGCAAATATAAACAACCAGTCAAAATTTCATGTATCTACGGTCATTTGTTTTAAAGTTACACCAAAAATCAAATTCGATTTTTTGGAAAATCGATTTTGCGTAAAAATCGATTTTTTGGAAAATCGATTTTGCGTAAAAATTCCCGTTTTTCCTTAATTTTTATGTTGTTTTTCCCGGCGCTTGTGAAAACTACTGGAAAATGTTTACTTTTGACCCCCCAAAGTAACAACTAGATTCACTTTCCTATCAGAAAAGGTACTATTGAAGAAAATCGAAGCACTTTTACTGTCCCAAAACGTGATGACAGACACAAAAAAAAATATAAAAATATAAAAATATAAAAATATAAAAACACACATCATTGTAAAACCAATACATTCATCGCTCCGCTCAGAATCTAAAATACTTTAAATATACTTTTATTTATACAGAACATTCAATACCTCTAGGCTCTAGGTATATAACAAACAACATTAGGTATACCTAAAATAATTCATGTAATTTTGAAAATTTCCCTCAACGATAAACAATATTTAAAATTTATTTTAAGTTAAAAATGTACCTACCTATGATATAATCAGTGGTGTATATAGTGGGGGTTTTTAGGAATTCAAACCCTGGTTATCGTGGTTAGGTACTTATTAACAAAAACATATTTATGATTTATAGATTTTCCTTGTAGAGGAAAATTATCGAGTGGGCGAGTAGCCGTTCTATGGTTATTTTTAAATAGAAAAATAACTGATAATATATTATGGGCCATAGGTACAGTATTCATCTAACCATGGTTTGATTTCATTTATCACGGAAATAACATAACTTTCAGTAAGAAATGAAAAGTAAATCGTTAACGCCCCCAATACATTTTGAGTAAAAAAAATCATTGGATCGTCATGTATTATTTTCTGAGGTTTGGTAAACAAATTATAGTAGTATAGTACCTATACCTATATACCTCCGAAAAACGATTTATTAACTCTAAACGCATCGTTGCACCCCACTACCTTGTGCTCAAATGAAATAACAAAAACTGCAATTATATTATTTGCAAAATAAATATAACTTTATCACGTATATATTATTTATTGGGTTTAGTATATTTTTTATATTAAGATCTTAAAGGGCTCACTTTACGAGTATGTTATACCATCTGCGCCCCGAATTCAACTTCTTTTGATATTGTGATTTATTACATTATTTTCTTCCGTTAAAATTAATTTTAGATTTTCACGCTGCAGGAGAACCTTTTCCCTCTTCTATATAGGTATTCATACCTGCTAGGAATGAAAACTTAGTCCGCAGGTAGCAATTATATTATATTGTCTTTGTGCGAGGATTAATAATATCAAGACTTTTTCAACTTAAAACCTTAAACTTGGAAAATTTTCGTGGACACTGAACTCGTGCGCGTATAGCTTTCTCTGAAATAAAAGAAAACTGAAACTAGAAAAAAAAAACACTGTATCGAATAATATAATAAAATATTGCTTGTCCAAGATATAGGGTAAGTACATTCAAATATGTATTTTATTACATCAAATTTTGATAGTTTTTCCGTCTAGGTTTTTAAGGTCGTAAAAATCATTATCGCCTATATACTGATGTCTTGATTTCTTGAATTAAATCCTGTATTATAATTTATAACTTATAATTTACAAGTTTTAAACTTTGAAATAGATAAATTAGTTTTTTTAAAACCATTATACCAAACTAAAACTTTTATTTAATGTAGCTGGTTGGACGTTGTTGTTTTCTGCGGTATCTTGACACATCTGCAGTAACTTTCTACTTCCAGAACACATTTGGCGCTCACAGACATTTTTCTAAGGGGAGGGGGGGGGGGCAAAGGTAATTAAAAATAAATGACGATTTTTTTTAAAGAAAACTTGTAACGACGAACGACTAGCGAGTTATAACCAAATTAGCACATCAAACTACGTTAAAATTAAACTTTATGTGTAGCAATATTAATTATTTTTGAATGTATTAGTAAATGGAGCCGTGATAAATAATGTTTGGGCAAACAGAATTATAAATCTATGAGAGGCACCTGTTCTATTCCCCCCCCCCCCCTTCCACTCACGGGATGGAGTATGATCCAGAAATAATTTTATTAATACAGAGTATAGGTACCTATACCTATTCTATGTATTATTCAATATTTTCGAGCTTATTCGGGTAAATTTGAATACAGAAAATGCAGGGATATTCAAGGGAAGTCCAAAAGACTGGCCCAAGCTGCCAAGCAACTAATCTGTATGAATTTTATCTCGGAGAAGGTGACAGTCGGAAATGTAGTTGACACGAAGATGGAGTTTCATATCACTGGCCACAGTTAGGAGTTTGGAATGATGAAACCCTTCGCTTATTAATATAAGCATGGCCAAAAGGAGAGGAGGATGGGTGAAGTACCTTCCTTGTGTGACTCCATAATCTTTGACATAACAATAGCTGCTATAATGAGACCCAATAGTGGGTTAGGTAATTGTTGTCAGATAACTAGTGTACTAATTATTGAATGCATTATTGACACCAAAGCCTATTTATTTTAACTTGCTTAATAATAATTGTCTACCTAGCATACCTAAGTATAATATTATATTATACACATGATAAAAGATCCTATACCTATCTATTACAAAAAATATATCTAAAGTTCACAGGAATTGAGGAATATGCGAAGATAATAGGTAATTTCAATAGACGCCTAATATAATTAATATGATAATATTATATTATAACATGTGAGCATGCAAGTGTTATTGCATAATATATATATATGTGGTCATGTGGATCATATGGGTGCCTATAATATAATTTAAAAGACGCCGCACCTAATAAATGGATAGTCAAAACTCAAAACTGTATCAGCTGTACCTTTCTTACGAGTCTTACAAACGAAAATGCTTATGATATTGCTCAATGCCTACTCATGTAGGCACCCAGCCATGTTCGGATGTTCCACAATAACAGCATTATTAGGAATATACCATCGTAGAGCACTGTGGTGACCACGGACGCGTATGCGAGCTGTATATTGTCGTAGTCGATTATATTAAAAATGTTTCGTAATATACCTTCTATTTTTTTTCCTTATTCGTAAGTACGTATATGTATGTATTGTCCAGACTTTCTGTCTGGTATCCTCCGTGATTCCCCCAGGGACGCGGAAATGTTTAACGATATTCCTTCCGCGTATGCAGCGCGCCAAGCATATTATAGGTAGGTACCTACCTATAATAAATAATATGGTCCGTAAACCCACCTTACCATAATATTATGTGAAATGTACGTCATAGCTAGTGCGTAACACAACAAAATATTTCTACGCTTGATGTACCATGGAATATTATCATTATTAGGGCTGTGTCGCTGTGAATATATTTTATTAGATTAAGCATTATTGAATTTTTGTTTTAGCTTATTGTAAAACATATACCTACCTATCTAACCTAACAGTTAACACCAACTATTTAAACAACTATGGCCTTATTGGCGTGACAATGAATTCGATTTTAAGACTCACCTATTTTACAATGTTAACCTTGTTATGAAATTTATTCTTTTTTATTGAATTTTAAATTGTTGTAAAAAGTTTTTCAGTAAAAGAAAATGTAATGTGTAGGTGTTACCATTGGTTTTAATTTTTAAAATATAGTATACATATTATATAAAGTAAATTTTAAAATCAATGGTGTTACTATGATATTAGACTAGTTTATTTTGGTGTAGGTATCATATTAGACAAAACAAGTACCAGTATACCACCCAAATACCAAAATTGTGTTGAATATCCAAACCGTGTTAAGATATAAAAATTATTAAATAAACACACATCATTGTAAAACCAGTAGGTACCCAAGGTTTATAGATAATAGAGGTTGCCTCAAAGTGATGTAAACAAATCAAAACCCACCGCTCCGTCCCCTATCATGTGACGTCACCCGTCGTACAACATTTAGCGGCTATTTAGTGTTTATATGATACGTAGACGTAGTACAAGTTTATAATTATTAATAAAGTATTAATAATTATATAGTATTTGTATTATTTTTACTGTTTTTTGATACAATATTTGTATATCAATATTCTTTTCTAATTCCCCGTTCTATGTTTATAAAACATATTTCTTTTAATATTATCTTAGATTGAAAATCAATAATATGAAAATGATAATGGCATATTGCCAAAAAGCAATCTAATTAGCTCTAGTTTACTATGCAAAGTACCTATTATAATACGCGTCGCATCAAATAATATACATTGTTCATTACCAATCGGTATGCTGAAATAGAAATTGCTTAACCATGAGCTACTAGCACAACTTGAGCAGTCCTTTGCCAGGACACTTACCTACCAGACATTTCCTATAGTCGACAAACTTCAGTATAAGCTCTTAGTTCTCATAGTGCTGGACGCTGGTCATTAATATGACCATATTATTGTTTGAATTACATCATAAATATTATTTTAACAGCAATTTTGACAAATAAATTTTTATTTTGTATAATATGCATATCAATTATAAAACATTATAGTTATACATATTAATTACATTTCTTAAACATAGTATTTTTCATCATTAATATTATAATAATATAAAAGTAATAAAAATTATGCTCAAGTAAAATATGAGTTGTGTAAAAGATATAAAAAATAGTTCAGTCAAAATCAAATTAAAATAATACATTGGAGTAATTAAAAGTAATAATTTAATTTTTTAGTCGCTTAGATTTAAGTCATCAGTCTTTTTAATTTTAGTAATCTATGCAGCTGAAGTTTTGCTTTTCTTTTTTTATTTAACACATTTGTATGCTGATTTAAATATTTCATACGAATAAGTACTCTTTGTTTTACATACGTCTCAACTCTCAACAACAGGGTTATACTTTTCTTCCATTTCCATTCTCTCAATAATTTTTTTTGACAAATTTTTAACAACTTTAGGTCCCTTAGGAATTTGTTGTTTGGTAATCTTTTTGAATAATCTTTCAATTCAAAAAATATATAAATATTTTTCGATCAAACACGGCATTAAGTATAATGTATAAACTATTAGCAGTGATAGCGATTAGTGAATTATTGTACGACGGGTGACGTCACGGACAATTTACCCCCACTCCCATTTTTTCATAATTTTTGAATTGAGGCAACCTCTATTATCTATAAACCTTGGTAGGTACCTACATGCATTGCTCCACTCAAGAATTTAAAATGTCTTGTATTAGATAGGCTGTTATTACACTAGGTACTTTTAAATCCTGTCGACCCTTATGTTTTAGATTGAAATAATCAATTATCTTATATTACCCAATTTATAAGAAAAATAAAAATTTTCTAACAAACTAAATAAAAGAGATTGGGTACATCATATAAGAATGTACGACTATTTCCCAATGCCTATTTTCGGTGTAGAAGGACATATTTTCCCCTGGTCAATTTACTATTATTATTATAAAAGTAATTTTTATTGTATCATAAAGAGTATAATTGATTCAATAAAAATGTTTATACTATTATAATATAATATACATATATGTAAATAGGCATATAGCTATATGTCAATGTTCATAAGTCATAACCCAACAGTATTCTCCAAATTATAGAAGATAACATAATTTCACAATGAATAATGATGCCCGATAAACACATAGATACCTAATCAACATTTTCATGGTTTGTTATTTAAAAAAAAAAACATGCCTCCCATGGCGGAAAATTTACTACTACATAAAAAACATTCGGGAGAACTGTCTATTTACAAAAATATATAATATAGAGTCTCCCGATTTTCTAGTTTTTTTTCAACGCACAAAATACCAGTATAATAAGTCTGAATTATAAGTTATAAGTTTTATGTGCAATAATCTGAGTTAGTTTCAGAATAATTTTATTGTATTTGATTATAAAATAAATGTTAGAATATATCAGTCAATACCTAAATAGCTAAATTGACATAGGTACATAATAAACAATACAAATGTTATAACTTATAACTATTAATTTATTAAACCAGTTAACAATGAATTTATAGTTTTTTACTTAAATACAAAAATATAATAATTTGATTTAATTTATGATAAAACTATAATATTCTCTCTATTATTACAAAGTTCTAATAAAATGTATAAAAATAATTAGTGGAGATTCGAAAAGCAAATTTACAGTTTACATGTATCACTTTATCTAATATAATTAAATATATTATTATATTGTAAAAAATAATTTGGCTTGCATTCAAATTAAAACTAAAATTCAAAAAAATATGTGACTATCATCTGTGACTCGTGACTGATAAAATATCACTATAAAATTTGGTAAAAAATTATTAACTAAATGATATGTGCAATAAAAATAAATATATAAAAATAAAGAAAATTTAGTTCTTAAAAAGTTATTAATACCATAGGTTAAGCATACTATAAACTATCATACATATAGAAAATACTATTCAGTTTTATTCATTCAATTAGTCTGTTTTATATGGATAGCATAAAAGCTTCATCACTAATACATTCAGATGTATTGTAGTTATCCAATCTATAATATAAACTTTGTCAATTGATATGTTATGCCGGGTCCACTTGGGAAACAAAGATAAAAGTATAAAGTATAAAACTTAACAGTAATTATGTTTCAGTAGAATATTAACAAAAAATGTTTTCTAGGAAGGGGTGGTCTTATTATAAGGAATAATTGTATAAGCCTCTAAACAATGTTAAAAATCAATTTTGATACAAAATATTCCGAAAAAAAATGTTTTTGATATTAACATTATTACAGTGTTAATGTTTAGTATAAGTTCAAGAAAATATGTAAATAAAATAAATTATATGCAAGGATGGAAACATTGGACCCCGGCCCTATATAAATGGCATTGAATGTTTTAATTAAAAATAGATTTCCCTATTTGTAATGAGAAAATTAAGTTTTTGTTTTATTTACTATTGTACTGTGTAAACTCGGCATTAGAGTAGTTCAATGTAGTTACAATGTAATGCATTTAAACCATGTTAAAAATAATGATACAAAATGTATTTAAGTATAAAAATGAAATACGATACTTATGAATAAAATAAAATACTGATTAATTGTCAACATAAAACATTTGAACACAAAATGGACGGATAAGATTACATTGTGTCAAGCGCATTGTCATAAGTCTAAATAATAATACCTATAATACAGTGGATTCTCGCTAATCTAGACCTCGCTAGACCAGATGTCCAGATCTGTATCAAGTCTAGATTAGTGACTATACTGTAATTTAAAAATAAAAATAATTAATACTACATTTCCCTGTCTGATTTGTCAATAAAATATTGTATCATGTTATACTGGAACGGTGGAAACAGTACTATGAGGAGTAGTAGGACGAGATCCAGCTAAAGAATGTGTTGTAGATGCATTCAGCGAGGCCATAGTTCCAATCTAAAATAAAATAATTATTAATAAAATAATTTATTTATAAATGTCTACATAAGGATAAATGATAAAACACATACTCTCAAATGTGCTAAATCTTCAAGCTTAGTCAAATCAAACAGTTCCAAATACAAAGAATATACGAGTACCCAACCGTATACATTGATGACACTGAACAATGCACCCAGCAAAATCATGGAGAAATTATATCCAAATATGGGATCGTTTGCTATTGAAGAAAACAACCAAGCAATAAATCGAAATACTGTAAATGCAGCAAACGAAAATAACCAAGGCACAATCCGTTTCTCGTGCTCCTGAAAGTTGTAGAAATTATTATTAATATTATCATTATTACATTAGTTATGAAAATAATGATTATTTTACCTTGCGTAATGCAGATATTAAAATCAAACTTGTCACAAAAATCACAGCTGCCACAACAAATGAAAACAATGAGAACAAGACCAATAAATTTCTGACTGAAATATAAAAAATATTCATAAAATAATTAGGTGATTAAGCAAATTGTTGAACACAAAACATAATATTATTTATATTCACCCCAAGAGCTTCCAACATATACAAACTGATAGCTCATGATATAGTAACCATAATGTGTAGATCCAGGAGCAGCCATTGCCAAACAATATGTATCAAACGCAGATGTCACCAATGTAAAAATGCTTAGAAACTAGTGGACATTAAAACCATATTATAATTAATTATAAATATAAATTAAAAATAAAAACAAAACCAATGTACAAGTGAATCTGTCCTAATGACTGAATAATACCTAATTAATAATAATAATAATAATAATAATAATGCTTACCAGAGAATAGAAGGCAATGACAAGTGCACCTCTCTGTGTATCAAGGAAGTAAGCATCTTTCAATATAGGACGTTGGTACCATGGCACACGTAAAGATTTCATGGAACGCGTTGACCGTAGGTTAGAAGATCGGATAGTCAAATGACTAGCGTGTATCGAGTACACGGACGGCGTTCCCATACTGGGAGTTTTACTTCGGGCGTACATTTTGACAGAATCAGTGGAATCAATAAATAATGTATATAGTGTAAAATAAAAATGATAAAACAAACGACTTAACTGTCAACCGAGAAAAACTATTAAATTGTAGGAGTTGTGTTTTTTTTCAAACATCAGATGGTCACATTGAATAGAAAAACTACTATTAAAAGTCCAAACCGTTTTATGAAAAGTTTAAAATAAAATATACATCCACCCGAACTTGGAATGCAAACTCAATTGATAGTGTTCATTGTTAAATGTTAACTGTTCAAAATAATTTAATTATGTTTAGTAAATAGTAAACACAATTCACAACTCAATTAACACGCCCAGGTTGATAGAGAGCTACAAGTGATAAGTGATAACCATCCACGGTTTAAACCATAGACATATTAACTAAATGGACTGCGCCTTCTACACCCCCTGCCTACCGAACAAATCAGCCAACATCAGATAAGCAAAAAGGGGTATTGTGGAAGAAAAAATTAATTATATCTTGTTTCTTCCATGTATTATATTTCCCGCCTATCCATTTTAAAAAAAACAACCATTTTCACTAGGTTCACAAACTAAATCCGAACTGTCATCTATTGTTGGTATAATTTCTTCTACAGCTTCAATGTTAGATAGCCCTGTAATATTCAAACTATCACCTTGGAGATCTGATTGTGATAATGTAATAACACTATAGCTCATATTTTCTGTCGTATCTTGAACAACAATGTGGGATGGTTCATGTGTATTCGAACTATCATATTGTTCTTTGTTGAAAACATAAACACATTCTTCAACATCAAATAATGAAGGTACTGCGCTCTTAATAAGTGAAAAGGATTGAGATCTTGCAGTTTTAATAAAATCAATTTCCCTAAAGTGTTTGCTACACACTAAACTGCTATGGTTAGTTTTAAAATTAGGATAATATGATTTTATACACTTTTCCCATATATTTCTGAGATTTTCGTCAGCTGGAAACCTTTTAACAAAAAACATAAATCTATGACTAACGATACAAGTGAAACATATATATTAATATCTTACTTGTGTAGTTTAATGTTGCATTGTTTTGATGAAGCACCTTTACAAAGTGGAATCGAGCAAATCTTAACCATTGTGATATACAACCAAAGACAATAATAACTAAAACTAAATATACTCTACACTAAAAGTAATTAGGGGGACGAGGTGGCCGAGCGGTCTAACGCGTCGACTGCGGCGCTGGCAGTCGCGGGTTCGCCTCTCGACCACTGGGCGGCATTTTTCTCCGGGCAAGTCACGGTGTCCGGAGTACAAGTGCCGCCATCCCCCAACCCGGGGCATGGCAGAAACCTACGGGTGCCCCAATAAAAATTCTGCCACCACAAACACACACGTGTACCAACCTACCCAATCTAAAAACCTACAGTTCCCTACCAACACCCAATGGCCTATGTTGCCGCGGGTTATCCAATAAAAAAAAAAAAAAAAAAAAAAAGTAATTAGTACAGTTAAAAATTCAAATATTATGAAGTCAAAATTCAATTATCGCAAAATTAAGGACCCGTCACAACGACAGTAGAACACGAAGTCACGAGGTGATAAATGAAAACAAACAGCGTTATCACTTACTGTTTTTTTTATCAGTCGTTATATTCATGGAATAAACGAAGTATATGTAATATTTTCTTCCCTGATACCCCTTTTTGCTTATCTGATGTTGGCTTATTAATTGTTGCCCAAGGCGCAGTCCATTTAGTTAATATGTCTATGGTTTAAACCTTAGATCATATACTATACGTCTATACGCATATATCTACAACCGTGGTAAGTGATAACTATAAAAAAAATAGTGCTACAATTAATTATAGAGCCCTACTAAAATAGCGTACTTAAAGAGCCCTAGCTACTACAGTATACAATCATCCGATCTGATATATAAATATAATAATAAGATAATAATAGATCATTGAATCTAAATCTCAACATGTATCAATGAAATGTGGAATACTTTATACTTACTAGTCATACGACATACATCTATAGACTATAATAAACTAAACTTATTAAATATTATTATAGAAAAATCGACAATTTTGTGTAGGTATTTAATCAATGCTCGAAGCAGGAGACAAACTCAGGTAGCCGCATAGATAATAAAGATATATCTTTATTATATATGTCCACAACTGCAGCAGCTGCTTGTGAACTGTGGTTCACAAGCACGATTAAAGATATAATATCACGAATCACGGCGTATAGAAGGTATAGAGTACTTTACCTTATATCGTAGTCATTTACCCCCGTATTATCCTGCTTGTTTACTCTCTTCAAGTACGCTTATTGTGCTCTTAGTATAAATTGTGTAATTAATTCTTAAAAAAATAAAAAATAAAAAAAAACAGTGAGTGTTGTTGAACACTCGGCAGGAACGAAGTTCAGTGCATGTGATGCGAGACGCGGAAACATATATGGTTAGAAAAATATAAATAAATAGTGATAGAGAGAGAGAGAGACAGAGAGAGAAATGAATGCTTGTATAAATATATCGCGCGCATGGTAATAAAATTATAATAAATTTTTTCTGAGTATTATGAAAAAATGGTATTTTAATCATTATAAAAGTACAAAGCAATTATGAAATTAATCAGTAGGTCTAACGCGTCGACTGCGGCGCTGGCAGTCGCGGGTTCGCCTCTCGACCACTGGGCGGCATTTTTCTCCGGGCAAGTCACGGTGTCCGGAGTACAAGTGCCGCCATCCCCCAACCCGGGGCATGGCAGAAACCTACGGGTGCCCCAATAAAAATTCTGCCACCACAAACACACACGTGTACCAACCTACCCAATCTAAAAACCTACAGTTCCCTCCCAACACCCAATGGCCTATGTTGCCGCGGGTTATCCAAAAAAAGAAAAAAAAAAAAAACCTATTGATGGTTAAGTCAATTCTACTGAAAGAAATTTTAATAATGATACGGTTGATACAGCTTGTACTCGATTATCGTTTTTCAAAAGTAAATTTTAATTTCATTTGTTTAATAGATTTGTATGTATATAGAGAAGAAGGTAAATGGAAATCACAATGGAATTTATAAATTTATAAATTTAAGGGGCAAAAATTATTTCGAAAATAAAATTCTTATCACTTTCCTTATCAATAAAAACAATATTTATGAAAATCCCATCAAAAACTCAAAACCCCGAGTTTCCCCTTGGCGAGGTGGGTGTTAGTACTCTCCCGGACCAAAATCCATCAAAAAAGCAAAATCCAAAAAGGGGGGGAGGAGGTGCCCCCGTTCCCTAAAGCGGAAAACTGTAGTCTTCATAATAAGAATGGGTTCCCCCTTGGTCCGAGGTCTTTAACTTGAATTCCGGCCGAGTTACACTCAACTCAAAATGTGGGGGGGGGTGGGGGCTTTGGTTCCCTAATGTTGAAAATTCATCTGGGGCCTAAAAAATTGAGATGCCCATTGGTCCAGGGTCTCTAAGTCGAATACCGGCTAAGTTATGCTTCGTCAAAAATAATTACTCGTTTAATGGGTCCCCCCCCCATTCCGCCCGACGGTCACCTCTACGCGCGTGACGACCGATGTTGGGTAGCCTACGCGAATGGAACCCGGTTGCCAGATGGTACGATCCTAGTGGGGACATACGATAATATGAGAGGAGGGAGGGGATATGTAAGCCGGCAGCCGAGCAGAGCCGAGCCGAGCCGAGCAATTTTTCAGTGTTACGCTTTTCGGTGTTACGCTTTTTGGTGTTGCGATTTTTGGTGTTGCGATTTTTTTCCAGCGACTCCCATCCACCTAACGCCCCATAAGGAACTTCGTTCCAAAAAAAATCGAGTCAAAAGCCAAGAAAAAGCACACAATCAAAATATGATTATAGGCAACAGGTTGCGGTCGCATGAATTTCGAAATAATTTCAATCTATATTAATTTCAGTATTTTTTTAATTAAATAGGCAATATTATAATTATTGTTTATTTTATACTTTTTATTCATTCAGTTGGTATTTTTTAAATACTATTCAATAGGTAGCTAAAAAAGTACCTTTATTCAAATTATTTATTTAGAATAATTACATAGCGTACATGGTACATAGGTACCGGAAGATGAGTTATTGTCATAAAATATATTATTATTGTACCAAAGTAATTTTATAAATTAATTATTATACATAAATTGCATACTGCATAGATCTTATACTCAAGGTATAAGGTATAGATAAATTTTAAAATTGTAATTTATAACCATGAATAATAATAAATATTAAATAAGCACAGCCCCGTCGCCATAGATAATAGAAGAATGGATAGGCCATGTTAAATCATACAACGCAAGTGGTCGCGGTCTTTTAAGTAAGAGAGAGAAGGCAGTTTCTCACTCCCGCACTTGGCGACTTTGTGAGGTTATGTTCAAATATAAAAATTGAAATAGATAACATCCTTAGATAATAAAATAAACTGAAAATTACTTTTGAAATTTGCTGTAACTTGTAACTAGTACCTATATTTTTCAATTTCTTGTATAGTTTCAAGTTGGATTATTTTTTATTTAAATTGCCACATTGAACAATGGTGCAAGTTTGTTGTGTGTGCTGCAATACCAGCAACAATAATAAAAACGTTTCTTTTCATTTGTAAGTATGCATATAGTATACCTAACTACCTACATATTTTTAGTGAACATAATAAGTAATTACAATACATTATTTTTAGTTTTCCAAAAGATATATCTAAAAAAACTGTGTGGCTTAATGCACTTAATTTAACATCAATACCAAATTGGAAGAAAGTTTGTAGTGCACATTTTAGTGCTAATGATTTTATATTTAGCAACAATCGTAATATTCTCCAAAAAACTGCAGTACCAACCAGGTTAAGATTCTTAAAAAATGAACATATTAAAAATCTACTTAAAACATTTTTTTTACTTTTTAGATATTTTAAATTGATGGAGGAACATAGTTATGCTGATAATATATCAATAAGTAGTCCGTGTTTAATGATTTCTGATGTGTATGATAGTTCACCATCTAGTTCTAGGACAAAATGGTATAGATTTTACAGCTATTTAATTAACGATATCTAATATGATGCTTTAATTTCAGTTATGAAAATGTAAACGTTGTTGATGTGTATGATAGTTCACCATCTAGTTCTAGGACAAAATGGTATAGATTTTACAGCTATTTAATTAACAATATCTAATATGATGCTTTAATTTCAGTTATGAAAATGTAAACGTTGTTGATGTGTATGATAGTTCACCATCTAGTTCTAGGACAAAATGGTATAGATTTTACAGCTATTTAATTAACGATATCTAATATGATGCTTTAATTTCAGTTATGAAAATGTAAACGTTGTTGATGTGTATGATAGTTCACCATCTAGTTCTAGGACAAAATGGTATAGATTTTACAGCTATTTAATTAACAATATCTAATATGATGCTTTAATTTCAGTTATGAAAATGTAAACGTTGTTGATGTGTATGATAGTTCACCATCTAGTTCTAGGACAAAATGGTATAGATTTTACAGCTATTTAATTAACAATATCTAATATGATGCTTTAATTTCAGTTATGAAAATGTAAACGTTGTTGATGTGTATGATAGTTCACCATCTAGTTCTAGGACAAAATGGTATAGATTTTACAGCTATTTAATTAACAATATCTAATATGATGCTTTAATTTCAGTTATGAAAATGTAAACGTTGTTAAAACTTCCCCGCCACCTCTGTTTAATCTCTGCACAGATGTAGAAGTGATAACTCCACCAAGAAAAAAAAGGATTTGGAATCCCAGCCGATTAGGAGATTTAAGTGATGAAGATTTTTCAACTCCCAAAAGAAGAAAAAAAAATCTTTGCTTAGTAAGAACAACTGTTAAAAATATTCGTCGAAGAAATAAAGTATTGAGTCAAAGAAACCAACGTCTCAAAAATAAAGTATCTTCGCTGCTGGATATAATAAATGAATTAAAAAATAAATTGCTTATTTCTGAGCATGCTGCTATAAATTTGGAGGTATTTTACAATATATAACAAATATAATTATATTTTAGGTCAACAAGACATCTCCAAATTTCAACACATGCTGGTGGGATGTCCTCTATATTGGAGAAGTCTTGTTGTTGCTCTCAGGAAGAGTTGGAATGTATAATGCAGTCAGAGTTGGGCTTATCATAGTTACTTTTAACTAAGTTATGTAACTCTGTTACTTTTGTAACTTGTAACAATTTACTTGTGTTTAATTTAACTTGTAACTTGTAACTTTAATTACTACCTATGTTGCATGCACCTATTTAATAAGAAGACTGACTACTGATTTTATGACTGTTATAATATATAATCATGCGTATCTATTATTATTTTTACTTTGATTTATTATATAGGTATTCAGTATACTCAATACATTAAATTATTTTATTATAATTGTAATTAAACAAGTTAATGCAACTTTTAACTTTAAATGTAACTTAGTTACATAACTGTAACTTGTATCCAGTTACATTACATCAAAGTATCTATACTCCGTCCCAGGAGAGAGTGCGACTGGACGGCGACCAAAACGCTTTAATTTCCGCGCTTCCCCACAATTTTACCGGCCAGATCGCCACCCATTGGAACGCGACGGTTACCCGCCTGTACCTAGACCAGTGGCCACATGGTGGGGGAAATTTGGCCTCGCGACGTCAGAGTGAATTCATTTGGGTGCGCGTGGTGGTTGCACTCTCTCCTGGAACGGAGTATAGTATCTTGTAGCTAGTTACACAGTTTTAGAGTAACTTGTAACCAGTTACAACAAACTGAGTGACTGGCCCAACCCTGAATACAGTTTTAGTTAAATCTGTTATAATAATTACTAAGTAATAAGTTACTCTTTATTAATAACCAATAACCATATACTTTATATTTAATAATAACAAAAAAGAAATTTGTTTTGTTTTTAATTTTAATTTAATTTAAGAAAATTATTCAAGTTGATGTTGAAATTTATAAGTTTAGTTATAAGTTTATTAGTTCTTAGTTCTTTTTTTTTATAAATGTCTATCAAATTTTATTTGTTGGGTCAAAAAGCTTTAAAATGTAATACAAGGCTTCTGTGATATACTGTTTCAATAGCAGTTGAAAAATAATAGAAATACATGTGCACATTTTTTTATAAGCATTTAAAGTTTGATGTTTAACAACATTTATCAAATTAAAAATTAATTTTTTTTTTTTATATATATTAGGCTATGGGCTCAGATGTATTACAATCTATTGTAAAGAAATCTTTAGCAGGAAAAAAACAACCATTCAGTAAGGAAATAAAAGAATTTGCAGTCACTTTACAATATTATTCCCCTCGAGCTTATCTGTATGTAAGGAAAATATTTTCTAATGTTCTTCCCCATCCTCGTACATTAAGGCGCTGGTATATGGTCGTAGATGGGAAGCCAGGCTTTACATCAGAAGCTTTTGAGCAGATAAAGAAAAAAGTTAATTTAGGTCCAGTGTACTGTAATCTTGTAATTGATGAAATGTGTGTCAAGCGACATATTGAAATTGACACGCAGCAAAATATTTATGGTCATGTTAACATGGGAACTGATGCCAAATATAACGAAACTGATGATATACCTGTTGCCAAGAATGCATTAGTCTTTTTAATAGTCGGCTTAAATGGATACTGGAAGTTACCAATAGGATACTTTTTAATAGATGGGTTGAATGGAATTGAACGTGGAAATATTTTAAAACAAGCCATTCACCTAATAACTGAAACTGGTGCTCATTTACATTCGATTACATTTGATGGGGCTCCTGTAAACACATCTATGTGTGAATCATTGGGTACACAATTCAGTACAGGAAAATCATATATAATTAATCCAGTTACCAAAGAAAATATTTATTGCTTTTATGACCCGGCCCATATGATCAAGTTAATTAGAAATGCTTTTGGAGACAAAAAGGTTCTAAAAAATGGTAAAGGTGAGTTAATCAAATGGGAGTATGTTGTTATGTTGTATGAAAAAGAGCAAGAAGAAGGTTTGAGGGCTGCCACAAAATTGACATCTAGGCATATATTTTTTCACAATGAAAAAATGAATGTTAGATTAGCCTCACAGTTACTTAGTGATAGTGTCGGAGACGCACTGCTTTATATGCAGACAGTTGATGCTAAATTTGAAGGGTGTAAAGCAACTGCAGAATTCTGCAAAATAATCAACAATGCATTCGACATTTTGAATAGTAGAAAGTTATATTCAAAGAAGCCATACAACTGTGCAATTAATAATGATAACTTTGAAAAATATCAACTTTTTACTATGGAATTTCAAAAATATATCAATGATCTGAAATTTGAAGATGGAACAAATGTTATTGATTCTAAGCGTAAGACAGGTTTCAAAGGAATTGCTATGGGTTTACAAAGTGCTCTTGACTTATTCAAATTGTTAATTTCTAAAAATCATATGACATTTTTCATAACATATAAGATAAGTCAGGATCATTTAGAAACTTTTTTCAGTGCAGTACGTAGTAAAGGTGGGTACAATGACAACCCAACATGTCGCCAATTTCAGGCAGCGTACAAACGGTTATTGGTGCACAACAGTATAATGGGTTCAGTGTATGGCAACTGTTCTATTTTAGATAACACTAATATAGAAGCTGTAAGTGGTAACAAATTATCTAATGAAAATGAAGAAGAGTTAAATTTTAATTTTAACTGGCAAATTGAAAAGCCTTTGCTCCATCATGACTATTTCGAGAATGTACAACACTTGAATCCGTACATTGAAGATGTTTGTGTTTACATTGCTGGATTTGTAACAATGAAAGCAACTCAAAAAATAGCATGTACATCTTGTACATCACATTTATTGGCGACAACTCAAAACAGCAAATTAGCGACCGTTAAGGATAGAGGGTCTCTAATAAAACCCAGTATGGATGTCCAGACAGTGTGCATAGTTACTGAACAAGTCTTCAGGGAATATAACTATGGTATAATGAATAAAACAAAAACAAAAGCTTTTGTTTTAAACAAAGTAAAAACTAACCTATATAGTAAATTTTCCATATTTAACAATATGTCTTGCGTAAATTATGAAAACTGTTTATTCGATAAAACCCATCAATTTGACAGCCATAGAGACCAATTAATACATTTACTTTCGGATATATACTACAAAATACGTTTGTTTCACGAAATAAGGAAATCTAATGACAAAACAACTTTAAGAACAAAGCTCACAAAAATAATTCACTTTAGACATGAGTAACCAAATAATCTGAATATTATACTGTTAAGTGTTAAGTGTTAATTAATATTTTGAAATATTGTTAATTTTTGTTAAAAAGGTTTGAGAATTAATAACGTAATAAAAATAATAATAAATAAAAGAACTTCTATTATCTATGATTAAATTCTTATCTATCTATCGCCACTTATAACCTCAAATAATATTTTCCTATTAATTCCCGTGTGATAAGGGTGCATGGCCTATCCATTCTTCTATTATCTATGCCCGTCGCCATTTAATCATGCGATTTTTTTGGTACGTTTTTCTTATCTGGCGTTTGGTATCCTTATCATTTTCATACAGTTCGGTAGATAATAATAATTAATAATATTTATTCTATATTCTGATTTATTCTATATTAAATCCTTAATTCTGTATTTCTGTCATCCTCAAATAATTTAACTCGCCACCTAGTTTATAATTTATTTTTTTAATATATATTTTTATAATCATCAATTATCAGTCAATATCCAAAGCATAATGGTTGTAAGTATTTTTTTTAACTACATAATTTTTTTTATTATTCAAATTCTGTCCATTTGATTTTGATATAACATTCACAATCAAATTTGATACAAGTATTATATTATTTATATTATGTACAAAACGAATTATATATAGAGGGGCACTTCACAGCAGTAGCGTCATTTCAGTTTTTAATAGAGTTTGACAACATTTTTGACGTACCAGCCCAAATGGGTAACTTAAAAGAACAACTGCTCACAAGCCCGTATTAATATATTATGTTCCTTTTCCTTCTTAAAACACACACATACCTAAAAACTTTCATGCACGTCCTTGCATGCTACTGAATATAAATATATTCCAACTATTAATTAGTAATTATCAATTTATCATTGTGACAATAACTTCTTAGTACCTACCTACACAATTTAATACTTATTAAAAATATTATGAATCTATATTATGTTTTTACGCTAATAAAATATAATCATGGTTAACCAAAAACAATTGGGCTGATTTTAAAAATTACCACATTGCCACCCCTCTCCTAAATAGTGCCACTGCTACACAGTATTCATTAATAGCAACTCAGAATTAACTTTTAATATTTTGAAAACTATAAATTTTATACATCTGGTAATTGTTGTTCTTTAATTTGTAGAAAATCGCATTACAGATTAAAGCAAATTTAGAAAATGTGACCGAACTAACACCCGACGGCGAAGACTTTCGATGGTATTTAAAGGTAAAATAAAAGATTTTTCTAAACAACAATTGAAATTTAATTAAGTTTTATATTAATGTCTTAAAAGTAAATCATTGTTCAAAATATTTTACTTTTAATTTGAATTTAAATTAAAACAATAAACCTATTGATCTTTTTTAAAAAAATGTTATAGTTTCGATGTACAAATTGTGGTGAAGAATCTGACAAATGGATATACTTATCTCAAGATGTTAGTATTTTTAGTTATAATTAATTTAGCTGATTATTTAATTGAAAAAAGTTTTAGATAACAGTCCCAATGAAAGGAAGTAGAGGCCAAGCAAATTTAGTTACCAAATGCAAAATGTGTTCGAGAGACAGTTCATTGGGTAAGTTTTTAGACACTTACATAATATAGAAACATTAATTTTTGAACCACCTAAAATAATTTTATTTTCAGATATTTTACCAGACACTATTTCAAAGTATACAATAGAAGACTCAAATAAATTTAAAAGTATTGTCACATTTGATTGCCGCGGTATATCAATCATTGATTTTTCTCCTAGAAATGGGTTTAAGTGTTGTGGAATTGAAACAAACACTAAATTCGAAGATGTAAATTTAGAAGAAAAAGAATGGGTTGATTATGATGAAAGACAGAACCAGCCTGTTGGAATTTATGATGTCCAATATCAGTTTGTAACCACCAAATAAATGTTCTGTTGTGTCATAAAAGATAATTTAGTTGTAAATTCGTGTTAAAAAAACAAAGAAATTTGATCCATTTATTTAATGTCTAATAAATTCAGGAACATAAAAAATAATATTAAAAAAATGACTAATTAAAAAACTTTACGATTAATCAATCTTCATCTTCCTCATCACTTGTATCGCTTACCTACAAAATGAGAACTCAAATTATTAAATCTGTTAATCTTATAGTTATAGTATAGTTATTATAACTCACACTAATGAGACCAATTTTAAATGAATATACAACCATTGTAATGACTGTGACAATTCCGATTAAAACATTTTTTGTCTCGTCTCTCTTATACCAAGGTGTGACATTCATTTGCTGCTTGGTCTCTTCTAGTTTCTTTTTTTCATTGCATTTATGCGCTTGCCAGTCTATTTTGAAGTATTCTCTAGTTATCCTGTCTATCCAAATGCACAAATTTTTACACGTCTTCAAATGCGATTGCAATCTGTTGTCAGTTAGAGGTGCTTTTAATAGTGGCCCCAGATAGCTGTAAGCAACAGCATCTAATAATGTAGGATGTGACCCAAAGAAATAGAAATTGTTGCCCAAACGACTTTCCAACACATTCATACACTTAATGGCCTCTGCGTAAACCTAATGAATAACATAATTTAGTAGCAATGAATCATTATTAAAACTAAATTTTAACTAATTTACCTCCGTCATTATGTCATTGTCAGAATCTAGGTGATTGTACAATGTATAGATTTTGTGCTTGGCTTCCCTTTCATATGCATTTGGATAATACCAATTAAATGGAAATTTTAAAGCATTCCTATACCATGGTTTAGTAAAATTAAGGCAGTTACTCTCGTCCATCCACCTGTACAATAATAATTAATAATAAATTATCAAATTAATTAAGATGATATGACAGAAACGTGATTTTGAATTGTTTTTTTTTCAAATTTTATTACCAAGCAAACAATAATGCTGGTTCAAGTTGAGCATCAATCATACTAATAGCTGCATGTTCCTCAGCCAATTGCAGACTAGTCAAGCCAAAATCTGGTGTGAGATTCTAGAAAAACATAACACACAACAAATTTAGAAGAGTAAGTTAAGTTAGGTATATTATGCATTAATTTACCTGCTTCTCAAGACAATCCATTAAACTGTCTCGATCCATTAATAATCGCTTATTATAACTCACAACAGGCAAATGCCCAGTAACGGACCTATACGGATTGTTCGAATGGTATATATTAATCGGCGCATTTGTAAACCTAGCAAAAGCCTAAAACAAAATGTATTCCATTGTAGTGTTTTTTATGTACTAGGCATATTAAATCGATATTACTGGAAAAATATTATTAATGTACCAAAACTTCGAGGCATTTATAATCGATTGATGGCAAACCCCAATCGCCTTTCCAAGTGTCTACTTCCAACTGGTGAGGTTTAAACATGTTTTGTTTTGAATATTGGCTTCAGCAAATGAGTAATGACACCGTCAAAAATTATTCCCACAGTAGCGCAAATACTAAACTACTTCTACGGAACAATAAATAATTTCACAAATTTGTTAGTAAGTTATTGTTTAATAAATATTTTTACTGTTGTAGAATTGTTATTCAATATCCACTATCCAGTACTCAGCAAGTTTATTACTTTATAATTCGTAGTTCATGCATCACGAACTACGATTATTATAGATATACAGGATATAATAAAGGTAAAATATCTATTATTGAGAATTGTGGTTTATATATCTTATCAATCGACAAATTTAGTGATAATAATAAGATAAACCATGAACTACTACACAGGACTGGACACTACAGAGAAAATCACGGACACAAAGTTGTATAGGGTTCGTACACATGCGATGTAACTGCACTCTGCCTGTTAGTAGTACGAACTACGTTTTTTATAGGATAACACTAAAGAATAGTGATATTAGTGATAATAACTGATAATAAATTTACTTTTTAATTTTTGAAAAACAATTATTAATAACACAGTTCAAGATAATAATGATACTATTTATAGAATATTATCAGAAAATAATTACTGCTTAAAGAGTGAACAGTTTAAGCATGAACTACTAAGGCGGTATTTTATATAACAAAATATTTCTTATCTCACAGATGGCGCTGTGTCGCATGTGTACCGAATATGTACAACTTTGTGGACGACCCCCTACTCTCCTCCTGCCAATAGTGTCCAGTCCTGTGTAGTAGTTCATGAGATAAACTAAAAATGTTAGGTCCAAAGACGTATTATTACCAGTCCGTGATTATTACCATTTATTACTGTCAACACAAACGTAAATTTTTTATTCAACCCATGCTCAGTGCCGTTGGTAACACTGTGAATTGTGAAGTCGTTTCACAAATTTGTTAATTGTTATACATATTTACCATTTACCACGGACCACGATATCTTACTATCTTAAATCTCAGTTCTCAATAGTTAATTCTTTATTCTTTTAATTTCTTAGTTCTTAGTTCGTGTCCCAGACGATTTGACGAATATCCACATCAAAATGGCTGAAAACACCGTAAGTTTGTTTTATTACGGTTTCAACCCGATGGCGATTCGAAATGAACGTCCAACGTTCTAGAAAATTCCGTACCGATATACATTTAACCAGCTTATTTGGTCGATTTCTGATCATCAAAAACGTGTCCCGCTTCGGTTAGGTTAAAATTTTACAACGTTTCGTAAGCTAGGTACTAACGGCTTTGAGGGGATGCGATCGAATCCCCTGGTATGATACTTGGTTAATACTTTTTAATATGCGAATATTGAAAAATAATAATTCAAGACAATAATAATTATTAGTGATAAATATTATAAAAGTTTTAATGTATAAAGAGTTAAACATAAGTATGCATGGACAGTTTTCAGCAGGAACACAATATTTTTATGCCATGCTACTAAAATAGTAGTAAAGCATAGGGCTCCCTTGAAGTGCTTTCAAAACCTGAGTTTTACATTGCCTTTGATTTAACAAATCTATTATCTATGTTTGCTTGCCACACCATATATGTGTTTGTTTTAACTACAGTTTAAATGGTTATATTTTAGGCAACTGAGGTTGAGCACAAAGCTAAAAGGCCTTTCCGTAAATTCACATTCCGTGGCGTTGACTTGGACCAGCTTTTGGACATCCAGGGGTAAATTATTATATATTGGCATTTATAACACATTTTGACTAAACAATTATGTTCTTTAGAGAACAGTTGATCGAGCTGTTGCACTCACGTGCTCGCAGGCGTTTCTCACGTGGTGGTCTTAAGCGTAAAGAGTCAGCGTTGGTGAAGAAATTGCGCAGAGCAAAGAAAGATGCTCCACCAATGGAAAAACCTGAAGCTGTGAAAACTCATCTCCGCAACATGATCATTGTTCCTGAAATGGTTGGCAGTATCATTGGTGTTTACAATGGAAAAGTTTTCAATCAAATTGAAATCAAAGTTTGTAAAATATTACTTTTTTCATCATACTGAGTTTGTTTAATAAGAGGATGTTGTATCCACTGTTTGTCTCCATCTCACACAAGTATGACATAGCAAATTTTCGTTCATCAGTTTCAATAGTAAACTGTTAGTTTTGATATTAGAGTGAACTGACCTATTGTAAAATTTAAAGGTAAGATTTATATCCAGGGCCCTACTTGGGCTTTTTTGATATTATTTTTAAGTAAGTTATTACCTTTTTGAAATTGTACATTTTAAAATGATCATAATTTACTCAAAAATAATAATATCAATAAAAGTCTTCGTCGTGCCATAGATAATCTTACCCTTAAATTTTACAACAGGTCAATTCAATTTAATAACAAAACTAACATCACACCATTGAAACTGTTGAACGAATATTTGCTATGTCGCTGGCATGTAAAACAATGACAAAAAAAAAGAGAATTAAAAATAATTTATTCATATTTTGGTCTTCAATAGTATTTAATCATATATACTTCATTTTTCAGCCTGAAATGATTGGTCATTATTTGGGTGAATTCAGTGTAACATACAAACCAGTTAAGCACGGAAGACCTGGTATTGGTGCCACTCACAGCTCTAGGTTTATTCCACTGAAATAAATAATATTATTTTTCACAATAAAATAATTCATGTGGTTCTTATGTTAAATTTGTTTTATCAATTATTCTCCTTTTCCTACTTTTTTTGTACTTTAAATTAATTTAAATTGATAATTTTTTAGAATCTACATTGTATAATATCATTGACAGATGAAAGAAAATAGTAAAGTTAATTAGTAATAAGTTACTATGATAAAAAATTCAAACTTTTCAGGGTGAGAAATTTAAACAAAATTAAGTTCCTTTTATTTATAATGTATAAATAGAAGTTGGAATTTTTAGATGTTTTGAATGGTTGAAAAATTATTTTAAAATGTTGAATAATTTATTACTGACCATGGGGGGATTTGCAGAACTTTACATTCCCAAAATAACACTTGTTAGGAAGAATAAGCATACTTACAACATATAAACACTTATAGGTATGATCAATGTTTACAACTTAACTATGTGATAAAAATAATGAAATTATATCCTTTTCATTAATTACATTTTTATGAAAATATAATTTTATTTTTCAATATAAAAAAATGTTCAAAAACTTATTATTTTTAGGTAATAATAAGCATTGATAATAAAAATGGTTATCAATTTAAATTAAATATTTTTGAGGTAATATAGTATGAGCATTGCAACAAAAGTCTGCGCACGCCTATGTGAGTAGCACAGCAGGTTTCAGAACTTAAATATTTTGAGTTTTAACAATTTGACTAAAATCACATCAACTGTACAAAAGGTGTAAGAAAATATGAGAAATTTAGTAAAAACAACTTCAATTGGATTTAAAGCATGTGGCATTTAGATATTGAGTGGGAGGTGAGTTGATATTTAGGATTTTTCGTAATGTTGAAAAATCAATGAAAATTCGATAAGATATACAAATATTGAGGTACACAATTTTTTTTACACTTTTTCATCTCCCTTATAATTTTTTTCCAATTCGAGCATATTATACACCGTTAACCTAACCGCAATAAATTGATTATTATTCATATTCTAATAAGAATCATCACATTATTTTATATCAATATGCAAAAAAATATGTATAGACGCAGATCAAAGATCTGAGAGGCCCCAACAATTTTATTACAACACAAAGGCGATTACGATATACACTATATTTTTAATTTAAAATTTTTTCCTAATATTAATGTATTTAATCTATATTACATATTAATGATAATATATTTATATATTAAATGGGTAACAAAATCCAAATATCTTTTCATATTGTCGGTTTTTCCGAAACTGTAAATTATTAGGTCAATATTCATATCAATTTCCCTAAATTATATGTCTGGACTTCTGGAGGGGGCTGGTCCCCTAGCTCCCCTTGGATACGTCCTTAAAGGGATTTATATAATTATAATTAATAGATAAAATTAATTTTTTTGTGACCTAATTAACACATCTAATGAGAACCACCAACCGCGGTAAATACTAAATAGTTCAAACAAACTAAATTTACAATCGTTTATGCGATATTGCAATTTGCAACTATACGTATTATATTATGTACACAACCGTATGACACACGTCACAAGTAAGTTGTAGGTAGGTTAGGTAGGTACCTAGTCGTTCAAATGATGTAGTAGGTAGGTATACATATATTATTAGATTATAATTTGCCTGGAGTGACAGATTTGGTCATCGTCAAGTGAACTGTGGAGGGGGATATTTCGCATATAAAGCATCTATTGTCGCGTCATTTTATTTAGTGTTGGGTATACTTGTATATTATTCTGCATGCTAACAGTGGTCAGTGGCTTTTTTTTTTTTAATTTTTTAATCTAATATCCATCAACGAAACTAATACAATAAAATTGTACACCTATATTCACAGTGACTAGTGACATCTATATTCTATAATCGTATTTAATTTAATATAATTTTAAATAGGTAGGTATTTTTTTTTAATCGTCTATAATATTGATCGATAAATTCTAACGTCTGCTTATGAACATCTCTCGAATTTTTTTCTGAATTTAGTAATCAAATTCGGCCTATATGGTTGTATAAGTGCAGCGAAGTGACTTACATTGTCTTAAACTTTGACCTGTCTATAATATCCTGTACCTATAGGCTATAGTTACCTACTGCATATTGTGTAGAAATACGTATATCATCATTCATCATACACTAATAGGTAAGTCCTGAATTTGAATCTTGTTAATATACCCAAGTGGAGAATTAACATAATACCTAAATACTTACAATAATTATTAAACTAAGTATATTTTAATGAAATGTATAGGTATATGCCATATGGTACTAATTATACTATAAATTATAATATACTATTATGGTGTACTATGATATTAGAATTCTTGAGAACAAAAGCTGATTGAGATAAAGTATATCTGCATTTTTTTAAAGAATGCAATGAGTATAGGTAAATTATTTTTATAACGTATCTACCTAGTAGGTACCTACATACGATTGGCGATTGCCACACCTAATTACATAGACAAATGTAAAAAAAGGTTTACCCATACCTACTAAAAAATATTTACAATTTTTCTATAGATATATTATAAATATTATATACAATATACCTACCTGTTACCACTGAATAATTAATAAAGAGTGCCGTAGATAGTGGAGGAGCTTAAGGGCTTAGCCCCCCTCCCCAGAATATTAAATTGAAAATTTTATGCTCACCTATTTCAGGCACGAATTGGATTTAATAAATTATGATTCGGTAACATTAAAATTTAAAGTACATAAGACACATTTAAATTAACAACAAGAAATAAAAAATATAATAGGTAGGTACCTACCTATAACAAATTCCAAATTAATCATATCACAATATCCATTAGGTACTTATAACGCGTTATACATCAACAACAAACAGTGCTACTATATAATATAATAGTATACTTTAGAAGTTTCAAGTACCCACAAATAATATTATACAATCACTAGAAAATAACTAAAATTGTTATTCTAGGTTTTTTAATATGTAATTTCGTCCAAATTTGAACTTAAAATGACTATAAAAATAAACTGTGCTTATGTATTTTTTAGATTTTTTGGTAACAGAATTAACTACTTACGTGGAATCTTGTTTTACATTTTCAATCCTTAGATATAAAAGTTGAACATTTTATAAATTTACAACTACAAAATAATTCTTCAATTTTAAATTTGATAAATTTTGTCAATATTCGATCTTTAAATGCTTATAAAAAAATTGTGTCTATGTATTTTTAATATTTTCAACTGCTATTGTAAACAATACATCACTAGCCTTGTATAAAATGTTTACACTTTTTGGCCCAACAGATAAAACTTTATTGATATTCATAGAAAAAAAAAATTGAAATATGAAATTGTCCGTAAACAGCTCAAAAAAAGTCAAAATATTTCAAAAATTTTATGTATCTACAGTTATTCGTTTTTGAATTACATATTCAACAAATTAAGAAAATCGCTACATGAGAAATAGAGTGAATATCCAATGTTGTAAAAAATTGAATTTCAAACGCTCATAAAAATTTAATTTGACTTTCTTATAGACATTTTTTTTTTTTTATAAAGGTAGATAATCATTGTAAAATCAAAACATTCATCGTTCCACTCAGAATCTAAAATCATATATTTTTATAACAATAAATAATTGTTACACATATCTAATGGCTAATAAAAAAAATATAAAAAAAATATATAAAAAAAATATAAAAAAAATATATAAAAAAATATATAAAACTTAAAAATAAAAATAATAATTATCTAAACAAATCATACAAAGTGTACCTACCTAATGTGTATAGTGTATTACGTCAAAAAATCATATCATAATAAATATTTGTATTTTGTAATAGTAATCATAATATTTTTAACTGTGGACTAAAATGATGGGATGACATTTGTAGATTTTTTAACTTTTAATTAAAATTTATATTGCGTTCTTTAATACGCAAATTAAAATTTTAATTTGAAAGAATGTTAAGTTCTAAGAATAATGGTATAGGTTTTACGTATATACTCCCATTATTCAATAAGTTATGACTTATGAGTAGGTACCTAATTGAAAAAGCCGCGTACCAATAAAGTTATTGGGCCCGGCTCGTCGTAATTGCCTATCTTATTCTAATTTTCGAAAAAAAATGTGTAGGCACACTATTTGTCTGCCAATTGTTAATATACCTACTGTATAGGATTCATAAATAATTTATATTTTATAATAATATGTAACTAGTATAAAATATTATCAAATTGAAGTAATTAGACTATAAGTATATTTTAATTAAAATAACTAAGACATAATCACTTTATTTCAAATTAATTTACTTCCCGAAATCATAATAACAAGACCAATATTAAATAGAACTGAAATTAATTAAGAAGGTACCAATACCGATTTAACTAATATTGATTTTAATCAAGCCACCATATTTGTCTGTAATAATACAAATAATAATGTCGGTATTTAAAATACATATTTTTAGTACACTCAACACTTCAATAACAACGACTTTAATATTTATATTAGAAAAATTATTTACCTATGAGTTATTTTATAAAACTTTCTTTGGTTCATTTTTAAAACAATAGTTATAACAATTAAACAATAATTATATATTTATATACTATGAGCAAAGGTCCAAAATTGTAGAGTTAGTACTTCTTCTGTACATTATGATTATATAATGTAGTGTAGTAGGTAGTGTTCACAAAAATAGATCAACTTATTTATACAAAGGTCTCCATTTTAAATTTAAATTATGTTTTTATCTCAGTTCATATTTTTTAATTTGTAAGCATAAATAAAACATTACATAACCTAAAACCTTAATACACTTTATTTTAATACTACAAATCTGAAACGAATACAATTTTAATTAGATTATTCATTATCTGAAATAGAAAATAGAAATAGGTAATTGCAAATATTTTTCTAATCATTTTCAGTACATTTTTTTCCTAACTTTATTATGAGCAAAATCGTGAATTATTTTTCAATATTTAATTCTTTGTTTTCTATTCTTTAATGTTCAGTACATCCATGTTTGATAATCGTTCTTGGCTAGTAGAATTCCTCAAGTAATTTAATTTTTTAATATAAGTTTTAACTTCAAAAAAGAGCATTTTGCGGAAACTAGTCACTGTTAAGAGGACGCCACACCCGCATGTGTTGTCTCCGTCTTACAAACGCGTAACATATCAAATTTTACACTCTGCAGATCACGTTTATCTCCGTTAGTTTAAAAGTTAGAGTGAATTGACCTCTTATTATATATAAAGGTAAGATTATTGTTGAGGGCATCTCATAGGCATTTTATTATATTTTAATTTTAAAACGAATATCGTGTATTTTAAGATGTATAAACAATTTACAATTTTAAAATAGTAATAATTCGCTCTAAAATTAAAATATAATAAAAAGGATATGAGATGCTCTCGATAATAATCTTACCTTTAAATTTAATTAGAGGTCAATTTACTCTAACTGTTAAACTAAAGGAGATAAACGTGATCTGCGGAGCCTACAATTTGCTATGTTACGCACTTGTAAGACGGAGACAACGAATGTGAGTGTAGCGTCCTCTTAATGTTAAAAAAATAATACATGCAGACATATTGTCACTTTAAACTGAACAAAGATCATTTAAAAAAAAAAAATCACTAAGATTGTAAAATATTATAAAATATTATCTTCATAACTATTTACCTAATCAATAGCCAATGCTCAATATTGATGTAGGTAGGTATACTATAAAAACAATATTAGATGTTGGACGTAACATTTCAATTTTCACATGTTGTAAATTGGAAGAACATTTAATTTTGGTTTAATATGTTTATTTATTTATGCATAGGCGCAATTTCAACATAAAAACTGAGGGTGCTTAAGCTCTGCATTTCCTGGGTATTTAAATTAAATTATACCTATGAGGCACTTATGACTTTTTTGAGAAAAAATGGTTTTATGACAATTTAACATTGAATAGTTATAGTGCATTAGGTACATTTTATAAAAATTAATACAATAGTAAATTTTAATTTATTAAAAATTTAAAACAAATTATTTATATTTTATTCAAAAAATATGACAAATAAATATTAGTGTACAAGGGGTGTAACAGACAGACTTGACAAAAAAAAAAAAAAAAATGAAGCTACTTAAATGTGTGACAAAAATTGTTAAAATTATAAAAAAACATTATAAATATTGATTAGAACAAAAGTTATTCCAAAAATCAGTTATATCTGTACCTACTATATTATATAATTCGGCATACACAATCACTACAATCACACAGGCTGTCGGAAACTTGGAACTCCAGTGAACACCAACTGACAAGTAATTCGTATATCGTAATTATGTTTTTGTCCGAATTAGATGTGGGCACGGGAATGTTTCTATTAGTAAATACTCGCGATACTATAAATTATCGTAGAGCTGAGTCGCTGCTGAACGTGATAACACTGATAATTAGGGCTAGGATTTTGTAGCATTTGCATTTTCTTTCATAGTACTCCAGGACATAGCTAATCAAAAACAAAATTCGATTCATTCATCACAGAGTTCAAATATGCAATTTTGTTTTTGCTTTTTTTGCTTTTTCTTGTGATATTCGTAAATAAATGCTTTATTGGTACTTTTTTGTCAGTTTATTAGCTTTTTAATTGGTTTTTGTTAATTATAAGCATATTTTTTAACGTTTACGTACATATTTATCTAAATTATTATTTTTTCATTTATTT
This sequence comes from Macrosiphum euphorbiae, assembly GCA_949089665.1. Lineage (NCBI taxonomy): Eukaryota > Metazoa > Arthropoda > Insecta > Hemiptera > Aphididae > Macrosiphum > Macrosiphum euphorbiae. The sequence goes on along the minus strand of CARXXK010000005.1, from coordinate 3,000,760 downwards.
TAATTGTATAATTATATATATTTTGTGAATTCGTAGTGAAATATTATCGCCTTATCGGAAAAATTGTTTTCAAAATATTACAAAATATCAAAGAAATTTAAAATATCTTATAGTCTTTTTTAATATTTATGTAATAAACAGGTACCTAAAATATAAAAAACAGGTTTTAATTTTTTTTTTTCAATATTTATAAATTGTACTCAGTTGTTAAAAATATTTTTCAGCTAAACTTAAAAATGTTTAAGTCTTTTTTAGTTGCATTTTCCTAGTTAAATGCTTTTTTTTGTAGCATTATTGGCAATTTTTTAATTCCTTTATTGTAGGTTTTTAGTGCTTCATTTTCCTAGCCCTACTGATAATAATATAACCGACGACAACGACCGGGCTTAGTAGAAACATTGGAAAATAATGATTTATATTCTAAATAGATTTTAATTCGATAAAATTACAATTGTCGAGTTCATTGTTTCATTCATTATACTCTGATACCCTCATGTCTGATGATAAACTGTTTTTGGTTTTTTTTTTGTAAAGAGAAGTTTTGATACATAAACACATATTTATTAGATGGTGCTAATTTTAAAATTGGGGGTGCTAATACCCCCTAAGCCCCCCCCCCCTATTTGCGCCTATGTATTTATGTATGACATTTTAAAAGGGTCCCCTAAATATAATAATGGGGGCCCTTTTGAGGGTTCCGTGCAGCCCCAGGAACGTCGCTAATTGCGGCGCTGGCACATAATTACCAATAGAATTCGTCATCTATAAAAAAATTGATTTTTGTAATATGATAAGTACCTAGTTCATAAGAAATAAATATTCAGAAAAAATGAACTTTGATTTATTATAATAACTAATGCATCACCAATAGCCTTATTCAATTAGTATTATCTGTTATTACTTTTAGTGCTGAACTGCTGACCAGTGACCACTATATTTATTATAGTCACCATAAAGCATCATAGACGCTAGCTGCTAGTATCAAACATTTATAATAATATAATAATATAATCTGGTTAATTTATCGTTCATTTTTTTTTTTGGTTTAAGAATGTAACTTAATTTGATAATTATTATTATTATTATTTATTTCTTTGAAAAAGATAATACACATACCTAGTTCACAGATTATAAAATGTAATTTATGATAATGTAATAATGTTGTTTTTTTTATAATATGTGACTTATATGGCAGTATAAAATATGTATAATGAAACATAATAATCTAAAATCTTATTAAGTATACTACCTATTATATTACATTTAGAAGATTACCTATGACGTATGTATATATATTAAATAGTAGTTATTAAGTAGTTAATTTTAAAGTTAAATAGTATATTATGATATGTTATAATACATTATTTATTTATTTATTTTTATTTATTCTTCAAGAAGATAATGGGCCCCACTGAACATGTTCGTGTGGGGGCCCATGAGTTCACAATTTGTAATATAAATACATTAAATAGTTCTTATAAATTAAATATTTAAAATTTGTAATATACATTTCTTTTTATTATATAAAGATTTTACGTCAGGGGATAATACATATTAATCGAGGGCCCGGTGCAGATTTTTAAAATTATAAAGGTACATAATACTTTAATACTTTACGTCACTCTCACGTTTGCCGGAAAAAACTTACATTGATTAGATAGGCTAAAACTGATTATTATTTGATAGTATTGTTGTATATTTTAACGTAATTCGATGATGGTGTATTGGTGTCACTAATGTTAGGTATACCTAATATTACATACCTAGTATACATAACGTATGCAAATGCAATTTAAGGATTTAACATTACCCACGAGGGCACGAGGCTACGATACACGAGTACACGACTGGCTAAATAGCCTAAATGACTACATTGTACAATTGTTTACATTGTCCGTAACATAATAAATAGATATTATGGAGATTAATTAATTTTATATAGGTACTAATATTGGGACACTCTTGTTGGAGTTGAATTTCCTAGTCTTTTTTGAGAACTTGCCTACATTAAAATATTAGGCACTTCTGTACAGATTTCAAGTTTCTACTTTCTAGGCTCAGCAATTTCGGCTGTGCGGTGAATATTGGTATGTCGGTTTCTTTATTTATATACCTTTTTAGTTTTTAATATTATTCTAAATTATACATCTCTGAGATTTCTCAATTTTCTCCGTTTTAATGTGATATGTATGACTGTGTCACCAATTCGATAGTTATAGGTATGAATAATTTCATGATTATAGCGATAAACGAATCAACGGCGAACCTGCCAATGTGACATGCATTTTAAGTTAAATTAAAAATATTATTATTATTATTATTCAATAAATTGTCAATTATTATTATTCATTTAAAAACAAGCGTTAAAATTGCCTAACTAAAACCCCTTATGTCTTATGTCACGGGTGTACCATATTATGCCGAATTGTTCTGCGATAGTACTAAAGACTAAAGACTTATAAGGTAATTCGTATAGGCAGCAGCTCTCTAGGCTGGACGTGTACGACGCACGCTTAGATCATGATATAATACGTCTTCATACAAGTCTCGTATAATATTATTATGATTTATAATGATCAGGACGTACTTCATTATCAGCGGTTTAATCGTGTTATCGCCTTATGTTAGATTCATGCAGTGTTGGTATTACTTCTGATAAGTTTTTGTTTTATTCTCACTACTACTATATTCGTTATTGTTGTTGTTATTATTATTATTATTGTAGACTCTGGATTGTCGATTGCGCCGACTCTGAGCGCCGAGCAGACCGTACTTCAAGTGGTAAACAGTGAACAGTAGTGCCGACAGTCCCGTAGTATTTACTATTTCTAGACGTCAGTAGTCTATGGTCATTAGTGCTCTGCTGACTGGTGCAGTCGTAGTAGGTAGTCGGTAGACGCGTGTAGTTCGTAGATGCCTTCGTAGCAGGTAGCCATTATAAAACACCTACCCGATTGTCTATAGTCCACTGTGGGTATTTACACATTTTTTTTTGCACCGTTTAAAAAATAATCTCAAGTAGAGAGGTCTGCACTTTGCAGTAATCGTCTGTGACCATCGGAGAACGACTGGCGGACGTGAGGTTGTGACCGACGAAAGATGTGCCGGCGTTTCATTTTTATTTAGATATAATACCTAGGTATTACCGGATAATTTTTTAATAATATTTCGAATGTTCTCATCGGATCCTGACGCCTCTGCACGATGACCAGTTTGTCGTAACACCTACTACCCTCCCGGTTGACCATATCCGTTTGTTGACGTTGTCATTGCACCCAGTGACGTGAACTGAACATTTTCCAGAGGCAAGTTACAAATATCCCGAGTATTAAGGCATAATAGTGTATTGTTGTAATACAACTAAATTATAAATCAGATAATTATTGACTACCTACTGAGTATATCATATAACATCTAATAGGGGACCCACCGGCTACCACCCACCCATCTGTTTCAGAAAAATCTCAGAGGCAACTACCTCTGAAATTATTACCACTCACCGTGCCACTGATTGCACCATATACTGTACGGTTTCTTCACAAATTCCACGTTCCGGTACTAGCCCCTAGGGTGCAGCAATATGCATAGGAGGCTTGGCCAAATAGGCCGGCGCCAATGTAGAAAAAAGTTGTGTAAGACTTAGGAATTAAAAATTTGTTAAAATACTATCATCTGTTGAATATTTAATATTTTAGACCATATTATAATGCATAATTTGTCTTATTTTACATAATATATATTATATTAATTATATTAGTATAATAATAACATAATTAATAATAATTAGTAATATATTAACCCCCCTAACACAGGACCTTAAATAGCTATTATCAGTATAATATTTGCAATTTAATACCCCCCATTTTTATACATATTACTTGGCACCACCTACCAACTATGTCCATGTCATTTTTATTAACAAACCATAGATTTGGAGCTCCCAGGAAACTAGATGTAGGAATAACTAAATAGTTGTAGTAGGAAAATAGCCTGGAAAATATTAAGTTGCTCCTGTTACCTGTGTGTGCTTGGCATGTCATTCTAAAATAAGTGTTTTATCGACTTGATTCAGGTGTTTTGGGTTCATCAGCGGCAGGTACAATGTCGAAAGTCATCGATCTGTACGAGTTCCTGCTGGAAGCAGAACTTCATCAGTACTATTCAGAGATCAAGAATGACTTGAAGGTAAATTGAGATAACTAGCTAGTACCACTTAAGTGCAGTACTAGTTACAAATTTGTATATTAATGGTGGCACATCATTTGGTTTTAGGTGACGACTGTGCCTCAAGTAAAGTTTGTCAACGAGTACGATCTGTATCAGATAGGCATGACAAAGCCAGAGATAAGACGCTTAAAAAAGTATTTCCAAAAGTATTATCCACAAAATTATTTTACAAAGTTTAAAAAAGTAAACAGTTACAATAATTTTTTTTTTTTTTGATTATACTATACATTATTATATTTATATTTTAGCTGATTTCTTCAAAAGACAATAAAGAGCAGAGGTGCGATAGTTCTGGTTCACAAGATACACTGAAGCCTATTTATGAAAAACGACCACCAGCTCGTGTTCCTAACAAACATATTATTCCAGCCGATTCCATAACTATTAACAAAGAATTAGGTGTAGGCGAGTTTGGTGTAGTCCAACAAGGTGTTTGGACCAATGAAGGAGACAGGGTCAGTTTTAAATGTGTGATATTTTTTTTTTTTTCATATATATTAGTTTTGAAGATTTTTTATTAGATTCAAGTTGCCATAAAATGTTTGAGCCGAGAACGTATGCAAAATAATCCCATAGAGTTTTTGAAGGAAGCAGCTATTATGCATAGTATTGACAATGAACATATTGTACGATTGTACGGAGTAGTTTTGGACACTGATGCCCTAATGCTAGTAATGACTAATGTTTTTTTTTTACTAAAGAATAATATAATACAAAAGTATTTAAGAATTGGGTGATTAATTAGTATTAAAATTTGGTAATTTTATTTTTAGGTAACAGAGTTAGCACCTTTGAGATCTCTTTTGGAGTGTTTAAAAGAACCATCACTCCGTGCAAGTTTTCCAGTTATGTCGTTGTGTGATTTTGCCATACAAATATGTAATGGAATGCATTATTTGGAAAACAAAAGATTTATACACAGGTATTTTATTTAAAGTTGGGTTTTTTCAATAAAATGTGTTGTTACTTTTTTTTTTTTTAGAGATTTAGCTGCTAGAAATATATTAGTGTTTACCAAGAACAAGGTGAAGATTTCAGATTTTGGATTATCACGGGCACTTGGTGTCGGTAAAGACTATTATCAAACCAACTTTAATGTTAATCTGAAATTGCCAATTGCCTGGTAAGAATTTTCAATATTCAATGTATTGTATTTAAATTATGTCTTGAGCATATTCAATTTTTACGTTTGATTTAGGTGTGCACCTGAGTGTATAAGTTATTTACGTTTTACTTCATCTTCTGATGTATGGGCATATGGTGTCACTCTATGGGAAATGTTCAGTTATGGGTTTCAGCCATGGGCAGCGCTCACAGGGCAACAAATACTCGAGGCTATTGATGAACCTAATTTTCAGGTAGTTTTAGCTTTAAACATTAATATTTTTCTTTTTTTATATTATACACTTATACATTCCAGAGGTTAGAGCAGCCTGATTGCTGTCCAAAAGAATATTTCAATGTCATGACTAAATGTTGGCAACATGAAAATACTAAAAGACCTAAGTTTGCTGATTTAGTATCAATTTTACTTGATGTAATTATTATTGGTTGTTGGTGTAAAAGTTTTTTTTGATATTAATTTTTAATTTTTATGATATGCTTATACTAATAGTGTAAACCAGAGCAAGTGCAAACTGTTGTGAACTTTGAAGATAAAAAAAGAGACATGCTCCACTATACTATTGGAGAAGTTATAACAGTACTCGATAAATCGTAAGTACACTATAAATTTAAATTAAAAATTGTTGTATAAAATAATATAATTTTTGTTTTATGTAGACCTGGTGTTCCCACCTTATGGAAAGGAGTATTGTGCAATGGAAAAACTGGTTTTTTCAATCCTTCCAATACTGTGGCATATTTGGGTTTAAATTTACCATCCAACAGAAATTCTGAATTCACTAGAAATGGTAATATAAATTACTAGTTTTCATTTGCATTTATTTATATACATTTCAATTATATCGCAGACTCAAAGTATGCGTCCCGACGTAGTCGTCTAAGGATCGATATGATATCTTGTCCTCAAGGCGATGTTAAACATATGGGGCATGTAGGTTTAGATGGTGCATATTTTGGAGATATTGAATTCATGAGTACAAATGCACCAAAAGTAATTAATTGTTAATAACTAATAAGCAATAATGTTTCTTTTTGTAACGTGTAATTATTTTTGTCTTTTTTTCATATCTCATCTAGTATAATCATTTACCACATCAAGTTGTAGCTCCATACAAACCACAAGAAGACTGTGCTAGTGTTAGTGATTCACCAACTTCAATTAAGGCTTGTTCGGATCGCGCTCCATTACTTAATGGTGATAAATCAGAAAGCAAAAAAAATGGTATTTATTAATGATTGTAAAGCTTGCAGTAAAGACGTAAAGTTATTATTATTTTTGTTTAATATTATTAGTAGATTTATCAACCTGGTTAGATAAAAACAAGTTGTCAAAAATATTGACTGACCACGAATACCATGAAATTAGTGATGAAGATGCTATTGCTGAAAGTCCTAGGTTTGAAGTAAGTGTTTTACAAAAGTTTTAAATTTAATTCTTTAAATATTAATTATTTTAAAAAAACTAACAAAATAATGGTAGGATGTGTAATATTAATGATTTAATTTGCCTATAATTTAAGTAGTTAACAACATTTATTTAAATAAAAAGATTTTCAAATTATCATCAGTAGTTATAATTTTAAAACAATAGTATTAATATTTTTATTTTAGAAAACTTTTGACTTTGGACCTAGTCTTGTTGAAGAAATGGAAGGTTTGTTTAGAGATATAAGTACTAATGGAGTCAGTAACTATGCCGTGTCTCCACCAAGGTCTCCGCTGGATCCATTGGATACAAATCACAGAAATGAATTACGAGAAATTGCTGCTACTATTGCCGCTGCTGTGAATTCAAAGACAAAAAAGAAACAAGCTACGGTAAAATACAATATATTATAATTTAAAGACCAAAGTGTACACCCAGTTTATTTAAGACAATGAATAGGGTTTTGTAATATTCTAACCAAAATATGACACAATAAACTAATATTTCCAAAGGTCAAACCGATATCTGCTTCTGACGAAAAGAGTCTCGATTCTGCTATTGCAATGGCCAATGAGATGGCCAGTCGTTCAATGGGATCTGATATAGAACAACCACATCACCAGGTCCCCGAATCTCCATCGTCACCAAGTAAACGGAAATTTATGTTCAAGTTTCCTCCTCCAATTGGATCCCTCACGAAAACCCCAAAACACGAAATAAAGACTTTCACTGATGAAGCTGCTTCCATTCCAGACATTCAGGTAAGAAATAATTGGAATTATTTTATACATGTGCTCCTAACTGCGTTTATAATACTAATCTCTAAAATATATCTCTCTCGTTTTATTCCTTCCGATGCGTTTATATTCATCGCTTGTAGTCTTGCAGTAGTTTGCATTCATTTTCGTCATTTATCAGCGCCGAGTCTTTGTTAGACACTGCACCGTTTCGTCTGCCCCTGTGGGATAAGGCGTCCACGGAATTCTATTTTGCTCGCTCTAGAGAGCTATTGACCAAGGCCTCTCCCAGTATAGGTTCACTTGACTACATTTCTTGTAACTCATTGAAGACTATTGAACGGTCCAATGTTGATTCTACCGAAACGCTGGTTGGTGAACAGTATTCTTGCCCCAGTTCACCTAAACTAAGGAATAAAACAAAAAACGTCGATACGTTTCGAGCAAATACGCTCCCCAATAGCAAAAAATGTGACAAATTGCGACGGAGTTTGTCGGATTCCGAGAGTAGCGTATTGTACAATTCCAACGATGTTCTAAATAAAGTTCCTATAAATATCTGTTTGATCGATGACGAGACTGCTGAACTCTGAGTAGTAGTATTTGTAATTGCTTATAATATTTTTTAGTAGGTAGTAGTTGTTGTACATAGTTGCTGTGCAGCCGTGCAGGCAGTTAAACTTTAGTGATGTTATCTTGAGATTATTGTTTCATATTTTTATTGAAAAAATTATTGACGTATTACTTTCTGTTAAAAAAAATCCACTTATTATTTTAATTAAATTTTCTTTAATCGAATAATATTTTATATTTTGATGAAATTACGAAATACATCAATATTTTTTATATCTTAAATTTTAAGTCTTAAAATAACGATTTTTCAATTTTACTCGTGTACCTTTTTTGATTGGTATTGAAAAAAATAAATAGATATGCATATGTTTAACACAGTGGGTTCGCTGTATACGGTTTATTAATATTCAGCCAGCTGTAAATCATAATAATATTATGATATGCATCGCCGGACCTGTCGATAATGATTATATAGTTATTTCTCTGCCTTAGCATTCGCCGCTGCGCCTTTTTTTTGTGGAATAACTCTGAAATTGTTAACTTAATACACATGTGGGCTTAAACACTTTGTTTATTTGATAATATTTCGATTAATATGATGCTTGTTGCACACTGTGCACAGATGGTGCAGTAATAAAGGTTTGTATTTTACCAGAAATGTTGTACCTACTTGTAGAGTAAAACTTAAATTGCATGCTAATGTACTCCTTTCGTGTTTTTTTATGTACACAAATATCTTTGGGGTTTAAGATATAAAGTTTCTAGCTGGTTATTTTTGTTTACAGGTCATGAATAATATTGGGTCTTAAATATTATACATTATAATCGAAATTAATATGTTTTTAGTTTATACTTTAAAGTCTTTTTACATTAAGGAAAAATTAAAGTAAACGGGTAATTGCTTGTAAAATGATTGTTAAATGTTAAAAATTAACCAACATGCTGTTTTCATGTGTCAATGAAAAACAAATTCACAGAAATTAATAGTTTCGTATTAAACACACATAATATGCCGTAAGGCGTAAGCATTACTAATTTTAATTTTATATAATTTATTTATTGGTTTTATAAAATATATAATTAAAAAATAATACATATTTAAATAATTTGTTTACAAAAATGTCCTATTTCAATAATTTGTGAAAGCTATAATAAAATTAGGTAATATAATATTGTTTTCGTTTTATGGGTATATGAAAAATAACTGCCCAAATGTGTGCACATGCCTTATATACATTATGCGTCATGCACATTCGTATGTCAAATAAAACTAGCACTAAATATGGTTAAAATAAAATATATTCTTAACAATCGTAACTCTTAACCTTAGTAGCACAAATCTGAACCTAATGTATTAAGATTGCATGTGATTTTGTCATTTTTTACAATGTATATAAATATATAATATTATACAGTGCCTTTATGTAACGAAATTTTTTACAATCTGAAACTGTAACTTTGCTGTTGGCTTCTATACCAATAACCATTATTATCTTTTATCATAATAAAATGCTCAACATTTTTTCATACGTATTAAATAGATTTTAATTGGTAAAAAAACTCAGACTAAAAGTAGTAACATTTTTGAAAAGTAGATATTTTTTTAACTCTGTTTTTCAGTTATTTAGTTTTATTTTTGTGTTTTTATTTTTTATTTTTATTTTTGTTGCTTTCCATTTGTCCTTCTATCACCTTCCATCGGTTTCCTACGCCCATGCTTGTATAGGGATGTTTAACCGAAGAAGCTAAACAAGCTTACAATGGTCTTATCGAAAAACCTACGACCGCAATGGATGGTGGCGTTACCAACTCGCTGAGAATACTGAAAAAATCCACAACCCCTTTGGCCAAACCGAAATTCAGGCTAAACAAGAACGACAACGGGTAAATATATAATAAGTTTATTGTAGTAATATAAGAATGTCAGCTCCATAAGTGTGCACAGACATAATATTATTTAGGACCCAGAACAAAATCGGCAATGAGACCCCCACTTTTTTATATTTAAAGCTTATACAGGGTGTCCCGTGAGGATTTACTCATTAGCCGTAGAGGGGGACTCGCCGCCCGGACAAAAACCAGTTTATTGACGTTTTACTAATAAACTAAAAAAATTATTAAAAATCATGAGATTAATGAAAATAAAATGTTAAAAGCTCAAAATGTTCACATAAATATACTCTATAGAATGGCTATCTTCAATTTTTTCAAAAATAAAAAATAAAATAATTTTTTTAACTTTTTTACTAAAAAATTTAATTTAATTAAAAAATAAAATATTTGTAGTGCTTACCTCTGCGAGTCTTAATAAAAAAACATAATTACGATATCTCCATTATTTCAGGAGATATCGCAATGAGTAAATCCTCACGGGACACCCTGTATACTATACAAAGGTGGGCATTAACTTGTTAAAAAGTTAAAGTTAAGTTAAAAAGTTAATTTTTTTTTAACTTTTTAACTTAACTAGTTAAATATTTTTGTTTTTAACTTATTAACTTATTCAGTTAAAATGTTTATTGTTGTAACTTAACTTTTTATAGTTAATTGTCATTGTCATGCAGTTAAGTTAATTTAATTTTTGAGTCATGCGTAATCAACTAGGCAATACCGATTGGTCGACTTTTTTACGATTTTAGTAATTTATTTTCGAATTATGTATTATAATAATTTAATTTTTTACACAGTGTTAAATATCTTGGTAAATGTTTTTGTATAACAAAATACCTACTATGGTAGTATATGACTTAAAAATATTGTACCTTCAAAAAAAAAATTTTTTTTAATTTTTTTAAATGAAATAACTTTTTTTTTAACTGAGATAAGTTAATTTTATTTTCTCTTTTAACTTTAAACTTATCTAGTTAATTTTTTTTCCTTGTTAACTTTTAACTTAACTGAAGGCAATTTAAATGAATTAACTTAACTTTCCACAGTTAATTATTTTCATTAACTTGCCCACCATTGATACTATAACTCATAAACATGAAAATAAATACGCATAAGCGTGGCCAGATTCTTATAGCAGGTGTTATACCGAAGCCTAAAATAGTCTTGAAGAAGAATTCTCATTAAATATGTTACCGCGTATAATTAGGTATTAATTAATATGCTTATATATATTATTATGTATACGCAGCAACATCTTTTAATACTACCTAGTACCTATGTTATCTGCAGCTCATTTTTTTCTGAAATCTAGCCATATATAGCCATTTAGGTCTTAATTTTATTTTTTATCTATATCTGACGTCTCTCAATTTTAAAACTATACTTTAGTATATAAAACAACATTTTTAATTTAAATTTATGTTGTTTTTTACTGCAATTATTTAGCTTTTTCTTTTTTTGAAGTAGGTAACGCAATTTTTATCAAAAATACGACGTATAAGTCATATGTAAATCCACCAAAAGTACCTATAACTTCCAAGGTTTTTGGAAGATATTTTTAATTTATATTTTGTGATGTTTCTTTCTTGAATGTTAACTACTTAAAATTATCAACGTTTTTTCACTGAATATTACTTCTTTTTTCAATTACGTATTTTATCAAAATGTTTTACTATATGTATAATCTGTCCCAAAGAATGAAAAACGTGTTTGGAATATTTGGTGGTGATCGGTTGAACTGGTCAGATTTCTATCTCTTTAAAACAAACAAACTTGTTATAGGTAATAATTATATTACGGTGTATTTTAATACATTTTATATAATTATACATAGTTATTACTTGAAACGTTCCGTTTAGGCAATAGTGTATACACTGTACAGCAAGTTTCAGTATGTCTCTATCAGGCACGTCTACAGAAACCAATTTGGGGAGAGGGTGAACTCCCAAAACTTTTGTTTATACTTTATACCGTTGTGGACTAGGTATATAAATTATAAAACAATTAGTTTTTATTAATATTTGTATATATGCTTCGAACTATAGTTTAAAAACGGTTTCTTGGAAGTTTATCGTTGATTATCTATATTATATAGTCCATACTAACCAACATTGTACACGGGGCCGTGTACAAGGATGAATATTCTGAGTGGGAGGAAGGATATATTATAAATTATAATCTAGATTCTAAGGTACTATCTTAGAAGTAGGAAAAAATTGTATGGGTACTCGTGTTACACTTCTGTATAGGTTAATTAGTTTTTGAGTTAGGCATCCTATATAATGTTTCAAGGGAGATTTAACTTTCTACTTTACTCCAACGGGCTGTGTGAGTAATCGATTTTCTACGCCTAGAAAATGTTTATTATTACTAACGGAAATTGAACTGTTTATGTTTATTATGAAGTATTAGTTATTACTTATTACTAGTTATCAATCCAGTGAAAGTGTATTATACATCTGTATTATAATTATAATATAATATTATGATTGTATTATATAGGTATTTGCAGTCCGGCGGCATCGTCCTGTCCGAAGACTTCGAAAACGATTCGAGTGAGTCTCGACGATATTTTGGGCAGTAACAATTTCAGATTATTGTTATACCTCACACGTTATTCATTTTAATTTACAGACTGTAACATCATACCATTACCGCCCAAAGACCCGAGGGCCGTACAGCAAATGACAGCTTCGAAACCAAGACACCAGAGGAAGTATCCGTTGGTCATGCCAAACTCCAGCGGTGATGGTTCGTCGTGCCAAATGGCCATGACGGCGGTTTCAGATTTGGAAAAACAAAACGACACTATTGCAGAAAGGAATCATTTCCATGAACAAATGTAAGTGTATGGACCACCCCTGTCGTTATTTGCTCGATTGCTTCGATCTATATTTTACATTGACGATCTAAAAGTCGCACGCGGTCATGCACTGCACCTGCAGTATAAAGGGCTGTAGCTTGTAGGGCTGCAACTTGTATGCATCTAAGATCTTTAGATTAAAAAGGGGGGGGTAACATGGATTGTACTTTAAAGTTTTAAAGAGGTAATTATTATGTTGTCGATAGTAGTTTAAAACTCCAGTCTTATAAAGAATACATTTATTTTTTATTTGGTATACGTATTCGAATAAATGAGTATTAAAGTATTCGAATACTATTAGAATATATTTTTTCAGATTCTATATTTCTCATAGATTATTTAAATCTTATTAAACGTATTTTACTTAGATGAATGAACAATTAACTCGTTGTAGCTCCTCTGACAATAGCAATTAATATGGGACTTGAAGTAAGTGTGATGAAGGGGACGAAAATCTTGAGTGAAAGTAATTCGTTTAACATTTATATATATATACGACGTATATATGTATATATAATGTTTGGTTTGTTTTTATCTCAAAAAGATGGTGTTTTCTAATGACTTAAAAAAAAACAACTAGAAATTTTCTTCTATGATTTAAAATGCTTTACCTACTGTATTTTTTTAATTTTCGAAATTTGGACGAATAAATTAAAATTATAACAATCGGGATTTGCTGATCAGTTTTCACCCTCTAGCCAAATTGTTTTTCACTTAAATTTAGACCAAGTAAATAAGATATTGTTTATACTGTTATTCATAAATATAATCGCATGTGTGCATTGCCGTTAAACTGTTTAAGCATAAATACCACATAATCTGTCTCTGGAGGACCTCGTTAAACTTTTGACTACGCCTGAAGCAATGAGGTGGATTAATAATAATTTAAAATTGTTTCACTTACATTTTCATTATCATTATTATTAGGTAACTGTGATAATTTAATTAGACATTTTTTCGTAATTTAGTGTGTCTTTGTCGAACTTATAAACAACTATAGTCTATCACTCAGTAACATTTTTTTTTGTCACGAAAATGTATTTTTACCTTCCATAACTTTGAAAAGTCCGTACCCAATAAACTAGGTTTCCCCCAACTTCTCATTTACCATGCGTTTACAAGGAAATTCAATATTATCAAAAACATTAATTGCATCAGCCATAAATAAATGTCGAGTTATTTTTTAGTTTGAACCATTTGTCGTAATTTGTGCAATCTGTCACTTTTGGTGTGATTTGTATAAGTGAATTGTCAGCATTAATTATAAATACAGGGGATCCCGTGTCTATTGCAAACGAATATTTTATTTTATTAATTTTGCCTACTACCTCAAGTCTTAGGCCTGGTTCGATTTGCAGCTGGAAGCAAAATCGCATGACGTGACGTGATCTATTTGTTGTATTGTCATTACATTTTTTGCTGCTCGGTTACTAATTTTTATTTTTGAAATTAATAATATTTTCATTAAAAATGTATGCAAGTGGCTATTGCGTTGTTATGAAACTGAGATTGCTTATTGTGGGATTTAGTTAGATACCATAATACCTATTGACAGTTGTCATCAGCCATCAGGTTTATTGACAGTTATAAAGTGTAAGCAAAATTTCATTCAAATATTTAAACCTATGTCCTGTTATAGTGTGATTCCAAACTCAACTAATACTGAACTAATCATGGGTTGGGCTTTAGGGGATTAACCCCTAAAAATATACAGGTTTTTAGTTGTGTGGGATCGAAGCCCCCCGCTCACATACGTGTTAAAGATTTTAGCCCCCCCTGGAATTTTAATGGATTTCCGCTAATGGAAATACTGCAGGCACCTATCTGTTTTACCGGACTCTTTTTTTGTTTTAGCTTATCTAGTTAAATATGCTCAAAACGATGATGAAGTCAGAATTTGGCGGTCAGACACTTAGTTTTGAAGTTATAGCTATTTAAAGTCCGCACCCACCTAAGGTGGTTTTACATAACAAGTCGAGGGATGTTTTCGATTTTAATAAAATTGTCTAAACCAGCGTAGTGAACGAGTGACTGATTACGCTGCAGGGTGTATACGAAAATACTATAAATTTCAATTAGGTATAGCTATAACTTTAAAACTAAGCCCGATCGCCATATTCTAACTTCACCATCGTTTTTAGTATGCTTAACTACACAACTTAAACTAAGAAAAGTATGTCCGGTAGAACAGAAAAGTTCCCAACTAGTAACTACTAAAGTGAACATAAAGGTTGAAACTTAAAATAGATTAATGAATATTATTTCTGAAATAGTTTGAGAATATGAAGATGAATAATGTATAATAATATTTAAACAATTAAGTTAACGATATTGCATTTGAGGAAGTTCTAATCACAGGTGGTTGAAGTACTGTTAACTTTCTTATAATGGGACATCGCTAAAATCCATAGGCGCAAATAGCGAATTATATTGACAGGGGCTCAAGTCATACGGTATTTTAACGAAAAAACATCCCTCACGCCCCCGCCATCATAAAATAAAAATATTACTTAATATTGAGGTATATATATTTATGTATAAATTATTAATTAATAGGTAATAGGTATCATCATCAAATTGATTAGCAAAATCATTTAATACTGCTCTTATCATGATAACGTGTCAATAATCAATATCAACGTATTTTTCAATATTAATGAACCCGAAACTAATAAATCGTTCTTACTTCTTACCCACACCGCGCCTAACGAATTTTGGTTTTTTTTTTAGATTCTACGTATTTTAACTAGTTAATAATAATATAGTATTATAGTATCAGTGTTGGGTAAGTTACTTTACTCGTTACTCAAATAAAATTGTAATGAAATTACTTTATTTTTAAAATAGAAAAGTAATTCACTACTTTCTCGTTACAAAAATAAAAATAAAATTTTAATTGCTTGGCAAATATCTTCTGCAGTCAAATTGAACAAGAAAATTCTTTAAAAAACATATATAGTTAATAGGATAATTTAAAATTTAGTCTTCCACCCAAGCTATATTCATAATAAACCTATTTAAAGGAATCAAATTAAATAATAAATTTAATTAACTGTTCTCGTGATTTACGGTGCAATTAGACATTTCAAACGTCAAAACCATTGAAAACTGAATTGTGCTTAGTTAAAATTAAATATATATACATATTAGATTGGTAAACATACAATAATACCCCATTATGCATATATTTTTTTTCAATTCGCAATAGGTAGGTAGGTACTTAATAATTCGAAACTGTAACGCGTTATTTTATAGAAATTACTTTTAAAAAGTAATTTCCATTAAATTTTCGTTACTTGGAAATAATTCTAATGAAATAACGTAACGCGTTACAAGCAAAGTAACGCCGTTACAGTAACGTGTTACTTTCGTTACGTTACTACCCAACACTATATAGTATATACTTACAGTCTATGTATGACAAGTAACGCCCGTTACGTCTACCACACCCGATGTCGAGGTCCTACAGATAACACTTTAAAAGTTATTGATTATTGTATGAACATCGAACGAAAATATTATATTATGTATAATAATTATAATATACACCTAGGTATCGTAGGTATCGTTTGATTTATTTATTTAAAATACAAAATGTGCAGTGTGCACGTATATATATTAAACACAATAACAATACCGAAAAAGGTATACAAATTAAAAATTAAAAAAATCATGAACACACAAGCAAAAGCTATAATTTTTCGCCGTCCCCAAAAACTTGCCACTTGGGGCATTTGTCCCTTTTTCCCCCTCCCTAAATTCGCCACTGGTCACAGTGTAAATTATATAGAATACTAGCTGATCCCGTGCACTTCGTCGCCCGTTAAATGGATCAACTCAATACTACCTACTCAAACTATGTTCAATTCATTATTCAATATTCGGTGTATGGTGTTCAAAATTTATCTTATCTTTCCCGTTGCCCTGAATAAAAATTCTGAATCGCAGCAGTACATTATCAGGTAGGCAATCTACCTGCGGTAGATCGCGGACCCCGTGCTGTTTGTACGGAAGTGTATGATTTAACTCTAAAGTATCAAAGTTATACCAAGTTTATTTTGATGTAATACTGTGGATTAATATAATAAATTTGGTTGCTCGTAAAAAATCGCAACTCTTAAAAAAATTATGATTGTTGAACTCCTTTTGGGTGTAATTTTCTGCGGTAAGTGCAACTCTGCCACCCTGGTAAGCATTGTTCAATAATTCGATTTGATGCAAGCTTGTACCTGATCTGCCCGAATAACCAATGGCAACCAATAAATAAATGCTAATTTCTAATGTAGACTGTAACCAATGGCAACTATAAATAAATAAAAATAAAATTTCCAATTTCTATCGTGAATCTCAATGTCCCTGTTTCAGCACCTATTTAAAATGCGAATTTTGGCAAATCCTTTCTTAGCGCACGTCTATATTATAATAGCTATCTGTATGCCAAATTTCAGCCAGATCCGTCCAATGGTTTGAGCTGTGCGTTGATAGCAGTCAATCAGCTTACTGTTTTTTATATACAGATATGGTTGCCATGGTAATATGGACACACACACACACACACACACACACACACACACACACACACACACTGACATACATTCATTTATATATATATAGATTGATATGAAATCTTGGTAACCTTAGTAACCAAGGCAACCTTGGTAACCATGGTAACATGGACACACAGACACACACACACTGACATACATTCATTTTTATATATAGAATATAAGTGTATACTAAATAACGATATAAGGTAACCCCTAACTATCGACAGAGCTATTGTACCGTGGACGAGACCCGCATTCTAGGCCCCGATAAATGTATGGAAACTTTGCGTCGGCGACAGAGAGGGAGAGACAGAGAAAATACACATAATGTTCATGTTTTTATTTAGATCAACGTAGTATGATATGAGTATATGACATTGGTTTTCACATGGTTTTTAGTACCACTGAAGTGAGTTTTGACGAGAGAATCGCCTTAGAACTAGATGCCCTGGACCAGTTGGGCGCTGTTGAATCACCGGTAGCTGAACGGCAAGCACACACCTTCCCTGTGATGCTTGAACCCGGCTGCGACGAAGAGGAAAACTTTGAGCAGCAAAAAACGTTTGACAGAGGTGTCGATGTTGTGGATCGGCCTGAGCATGGCCGGGGTCTGGACTGTGATGAAGTCAGAATTATGATCAAAGTTCTCGGGACCAAAGTATGTATTTATTTCGTTCATAAATACATAATGATGATATCCATATTGTTGATTTGCGTGAAATTTTTTTTTCTTATACCAGGTGTCTGGTGAACAGTGTTTGGACAAGTTAAGAGCTACTGGTTGGGATGTGCACCATGCGATAAAGTTGGCCAAACTAGAAGCAGCTCTGGAGGCCGGAGGCTATATCAATATCAAGCACAGTGTGTGCTTAAGCGCTTTGGAAAATACTAATTGGGACATAGTCAAAGCGGCCAGTGGTATTATTGATAACATGGGGGCAACTATCAATAAAAGGGGTATTTTAGTATAAGTTCAGCAATATTAATACAAAGTGCCAAAATACTTATCCTAACGCAATATTTATAATATATTTTGAATAATGTTTTTTTTTTTTTTTATAGAAACGTATTATTTATACATTTATTAGTTTTATTTAACATGGGATATAAAAAAATTGCCAATTACGTATATTTTAAGATTTCTCTTATTTTCAGACCAATTTTTTTTACTTCGTTTTTTTTTTTTTTTTATCATAATTACCCTGTATAAGTTCCTGTTCCTACTTGAATCTTACTTTATATGAATGAAAATCAAATTATAAAATAAGATTAAGCCTTTATTATTATTATGATTATTATTAATATCAAAATACATGTTATAAAAAAATATATATAATATACATAAGTATAAATATAAGTGCTATTTTTTAATCGCTTATTTTACACAAAAAGTAATCTAACAATAGATTTTTGTATTACTTTGTATTTTTATACTTTAAATATATTATATACATATTTGTATGCACTTGGTTAATTTATCATGTGCGAAACAAAATTGAAACAACTTTACAATATGGTTGCCTAGAATGTTTTTAATGTTTATTTCCAATCTGATAATATGAGTTGGATAAACATTTGTTTCTTATTGTTTGTCACGTGTCACCACAAATCCCCTGATAAACGGTAAGCCGATTCCGACTTTTTCCTGATATGAAATGTAGTCTTCTCCAAAGAAATTCAAGAGCGTGATTTCCTCGTAGTAGATTCGGTCCTTGAAGAATTTCCAGCTGGCCAGCGCATACGCCACCACGCACACGGGATTGATCATGACAATCTAAATAAGTAATAAAACCGTATATTCTGTGTTTTGTTATTAACCATGATATTAATTTTGTATACATTACCTGTGTGCCTATGGACCAGTAAAACCATCCAACATAACTAGGATGTCTGAACCACGAGTACACTCCGTGTGTGACCAGTGTATGGGTCTGTGCTTTTTCTTGCTGCACTAAATGCGTGAAGTTATCTCTAGCAGTCCATATGGCACCTTTTCTCAAAGCCTCGCCAAAAGCACATAGCAGAAGACCAAAGTAACTGATTTCATGAATAGTTTTCATATCTGAGAAAGAGAAGAATATAATTATTGCTTTGTGTATAGATTTATAGTATAATTATGTTATGATATAGACTATACTACTATAGTATATTATACTATAAGTATTATAAATCAATTTGGTTTTTGCATTGTGCACAAAATATCCTATAGCCAAAGTGGTTGGATGTTGCAAACTATAATTTTGGTTGTCGATAATAATTTTCAAATAATATTACTGCATAAGATACATAACTAAATTAAAATAATTAAAGAATCTCCTTACTCTTAAATAAATTAAGAGGACGTTAAACCGACATTTGTTGTCTCCGCCTTACAAGTGCGTAGCATAGTATGTCATTGTACGCTCAGCAAACTCGTTTAACTCCGTTAGCTTAAAAATTGGAGTGAATTGACCTCTTATAAAATTTAAAGTTAAGATTATTATCTAGGCAATCTCATGGGCTTTATATTATATTTTAATTTTAAAGCGAGTTATGAGTATTTTATGATGTACAAACAATTTAAAAATTTAAAATACTCATAACAAGCTTTAAAATTAAAATATAATAAAAAGCCAATGAGTTTTTTTTTATACTGACAGAAAATAACATATTAATAAAAACATTAAAATGATTTATCCATCTCCTGTAAGCATATGCTTGTTAGATTGCCAGATAATAATCTTACCTTTATATTTTATAAGAGGTCAAGTCAATTCACCCTAATTTTTAAGCCAACAGAGTTAAACGTGTTCTCCTGAGCCTTCAATTTGCTATGTTATGCACTTGTAAAACGGAAACAACAAATGTCGGTGTAACGTCTTCTTAAAAATGTAAATTATGTAGAGAATCTAATGCATTTTAAAGGCTTCATTACCACGTAAGAAGTAATGCCACAATAAATATTCGAGCCAACTAGTTGTAGCAGCTACACCATAAGCGATACTGTGATCCAACATGAACGATGAGGACGTTAGAGTTTTAGGATTACACACAGCTATGCTGAGGAACTCTGAGTAATGAAATATGGCCATCACACATATGTACCTGTATGTAAAACAAATAAAATATATTGGTTATTCTTTAAATTAAGTATCAAATAGTTTTAACTATTTATTATACATATCTAAACCCTGATGATTAATTAGATAATAAGATATGTATGATGGGTAAAAAAATCACATCTGTTATTAAACTTATGTTAAACCATTAAGAATTTCTTCCTTGAAAATTTTGCTCTGTCTGAGTCTGTATGTAACTACCACATATTGATACATCAACTTTTTCTTCTTGGAAATATTGTATTTTTCTGTTTTAAACTGGCTTATATTTATGATATTTCAATTTAATGAGTAATGACTTCAAGAGTATGTAACTTAAATAACAACGCAATTTCAAAATGTTCATATATCAGAAAAATTTAATTTTGTAAATAAATTTATATACTAACACTGATAATATTCTTAATTTTAAAAGTAAGTCAATGCACTCTAATATTAAAGCTAACGATACAATATTGGTTATATTGAATATCTGAATGTAAATTTTCTATGTCGTATATTTGTAGGATAGACAACATATGGGGGTAGTTTTCTCTTAACTATATGTGCAACATTTGATACACCGACTTAACTTTCAGAAAGTGCATTTTAACTATAATACTCGAAACTAGCGTCAAATTGAATTAATTTCATGATAAGTAAACAGTAATATTTTGAATTAATGTAATCCCTTCTAATGTTCCTCAAAAGTTCAATTTCATTATTTTTGTCTTAGTGTCAATTGCTAGTTACATCACAGAAAATTCCCTAGCTATTTGAAAGGTGATATGGAAGTGTATGTTTTTTAAAACTAAGAACAATATATTATCATAAACACAATAGTTGTATTTTGTTACACATTGATAAACAACAGGTAGGTACATTAAAGGGTTTATAGATCGACATTTATTACCATCCAAAAGGCTTCCAGGAGGCCGGTGCTTGGATCGAGATCAGCAATCCTGCAGCCATGGCCAAACCCAAGAACAAGGCCTGGGCACATACCTGAGAGATTTGTAGACGACATGTTAAAATAGGTACACTAGTAATTGCACACTGTGGCCCGTCTGGCGACCACAATACTCACTTTATACGTTGTTCCTCGGTTGACGACGCGTACTAGGACGTTGGCGATGGCTGCGTAGACGATAAACAAGTGCAACGGGTTCACAACTGCAGGGTCGACGTAGGTGTCCAGCAGGTCACTATTCCGAAGCAGCAACCACACGAATAAGATGGACAAGCCCAACAGAAAACCGTAAACACTTACGATACCATTTTTCGAAATCATTTTCCAAATAAATGTAATACGCGGTCAATAGGTGGTGGCGGGGCTACGGCCTTACGCGTTTCATTTTAAATTTTTACTATTTTACTGTACATTTAGTCACGACTCACGAACGGGGTAGTCAAGTTGTATGCGGTCAGCACTAGGAAGCATAATTTCTTTATCTACTCTCAGTGGTAGGTGAACATCGTTAAAAATATGATAAATATTGACCCGTCTTGCCGTCTTGGTTTTCGAGGTTTTCGTTGTGTTTGCGACGTTTGCGTAGTATTCGAGTTTTCGGAACCGTTTTAGGCATGTCGTTATTTACATCACGATTATAGATAAGATTATGGGCCTTATCAAATTTAAGTTTTAAACATTGGTCACAGAATTTCGTTTTAAATATTGTGTGCATGATTCAATGTTTACAATTTACTATTTACATTGAGGCCATTGAGCCATCGATATACAGGGTTGGGCAGTATCTTCGATACAAGTATCTAAGATACGTATCTTAGATACATTTGTATCTTGTATCTTGTATCTCGATACAATTATGTGAAGTATCGAGTATCTTGTATCGCGATACATTTTTAGTCAATGTATCGAGTATTTCATGAATTAATTTAATCGAAAGATACTCGATACATTAAAGCGATACTTTGAAAAATTAATTGTTTACGATTATTTTTACTGGTCAGAAACCACTTTTGAAAAGTGACTAATGTATTATTATTACTGAAAGTGTCAATGTTTTTTATTTTATTTTTCATTCTAATTACTTAAGAGGACGTCTCACCCGGATGTGTTGTCTCAGTCTTACACACGTACGACATGCCAAATGTCCGTTTGCTAGTTTCAATAGTCAATAGGGTATTGTCAGTTTTGATATTAGAGTGAATCAACCTACTATCAAACTTTTAGGTACCTAACAACATTATCTGTGTTCTCTCGTTGGTTTTTTACGATATTTTAATTTTTAAGTGAGTTATGAACATTTTAGAATATGAATACTTTACAATTTTACATACCCATAATTCACTTAAAAATTAAAATATCGTAAGAAAATCAACGAGAGAACACAGATAATGTTGTTACCTAAAAGTTTGATAATAGGTCAATTCACTCTAATATAAAAACTGACAATATCATATTGAAACTAGCCAACGAACATTTGGTATGTCGTATGTGTGTAAGACGGAGACAACACATGTGGGTGAGGCGTCCTCTTAATGAAGTGGCCATACCCACAATAATAAACATAATTTTTAAAAATCCAGTGACTAATTTTATTAAAATGTATTGAGTATCGAGTATCGAGTATCTTGTATCGCGATAGTCCAAAGCCAAGTATCGAGTATCTAGTATCGCGATACTCTAGAGCCAAGTATCGAGTATCTAGTATCTCGATACTCCAAATCCAGGTATCTAGTATCTACTATCTCGATACTGATTTTTGAGTATCTTGCCCATCCCTGTCGATATATCGATCATTGAGCCGTTGAGACTTGAGATTTGAATTTCGAAGTGACTTTCGAACCGACTGCTGCAGAGGAGCCGTCTTCCAATTCAACCAACACAGATTGACAGATCTTTGGACTTCGTGATATTATGTAAGTTTGAACGTTTCTATCATAATATTTTATAGACGTATAATTAATGATGTCCATGATTTCTATGAACATAAAAATTAATAATTATCTCAATATCACAGAAAGTCAACATCAAGACGCAACATCAAAAAAAATCACACAAGTATAGATTACATAATACCGGTACTACGGTTCCTGTTGAATCACTACTGACTACGCACTACATAGGCACAGAACAATTAATAACAACACCCACTTTGTAAGTTCATATGTCTTGATCTTTTGTTATTAGGATGTCGGCTCACCATTTGTTTTCTCTTTCCTGATACATGCGCAACATACCAAATTTATATTTAATAGAACCAACTCTGTGTTATTACTTATAATATTAGAGTGAATTCACCCATCTTCAAACTTTAACCTAAGAACATCACCTGTGTCCCTAAGTTATCCCTAACATAGAATTATTTACATAAGTAGGTAATTGCATTGTTGAATTACAATCAGGGGTGCAGTTTCAATGAAAAAACTGGAGGTGCTGACTTCTGAAGCACCTCTAGTTATTTCTCATATTATCTTATGGTTATGGACACCGGCAAAATTTCTATTAAAATTTACATTGTAATAGGGCACACCCAAGCCCTCAAATTGCGTCTCTGATAACAATGACTAAAGAAAAGCTGTATTATTGTTGATGAGCGAATAATATAATTAGTTATAATTTATATTTATTTCTAGAAATTAAAATATGTCTGTCAAACAAGAGCATCCTTTAATTGTAAAACCAGAAACAGAAATAAACATTAAGAAAAGTAAAAATGATGAAGATTCTGAAAGAACTAAAACTCCAGATAATAAAGCTGAAGAAACAAAGACAGTTAACACTGAGTAAATTTTATAAATACTTTTTTCAACTTAGGTGATTTTTTAACTAAGCCATGGTACACCTGAGTAAATTTCTGTAAATTGTATAATATTTTATTATTAATCAACAGTGCAACAAACAATCATGCATTTGTATATCAATCTTGCTAAGTCATATTTAATGCTATACTCCGGCCCACGAGAGAACGTCCGTTAAAACTTGTCCGACGCTGCGCATCTGCATGTTGCCGAATAGTGGGAATGACATCATGGTGGGAGAAAATAGACGTCGCGTATTACTATATTGATGCACGGTTTACGTATGAACTCTCGTGGGCCGGAGTATAGATGACATAGAAATCCATTTCAAGGTACCATGGTTAAGTATGTGAAGTTGCAATTTTATATTATTGCGCTGTATAAAATGTATGGGAATTGTTGTGACGTAAAATTAGTAAACAATAAAAATAAAACGCTACTAGTCAGTGTTTTGTGCCCACATTAAGCAATTAGTGGAAAACATGTTATGTGAAATAGTCTTAACTTCTTGATCTTCTATTTCAGTTGTGTTGTGACGTGTGCGTGCGTTTTTTTAGTTCAACAAATTAAACATTTTAATATTTAGACAAATAAAACATAAGTTTAAAAAATATGAATGGAAATCAAATTACTTATGATTTTTTTCTTTGGTTAATCTGCATATTTTTAGCACATAGCTTTAGATTACATTACTAATATTTTTGTATTGTGTATAAATAAGTTAACTCATTTTAAATATTTTTTTACCTATTTTTTTTTATAGAACAGAACCAGTTGTTGAAGAGAGGCCAATTTTTGTGTGCAAAAACTGTAATCTGACGGAACGATATGATTGTTTTAACGACCATGTATCTTTTAATCGCAAGGTGGGAACAAAAGTTGATTACTATTTAGCGAGAGATCCATTTTCTCCACGCAGCAAAAGACAATTTTTAATCTTAGGATCGGTATGTTCTATGTGTGATAAAGACGTTTGCATTAAACCTGAATGCAGTATATTTTATTCCAAGTTTTTCTGCTCTATATGTGCAAGAAAATATATTTCAAATTTTCCTACTAGTATTCAAGAAAAAATCAAAACTACAAAAAGAATTTAGAAAATTAATCTATACATTTTTGTAAATGGTTTAGTTTTTGTATTGTATATCTTTATTATAAACTTGGACATGTATAAATATATTTAATACAATATTATTGTGAATCATTCTTATTTTTTTTTTTTCTATAATGACATAGTGTATTTTTAATTGAATTTGTAACTTTGTAAGATATCACAAAAGATCTCATAAAGTAGAATAAATATATCAATTTCTATTATTTTTCTCAATTTGTTTTTTTAGTTATTATAATTATGAGAAAATATAAATCACTTTTTTTTTGTAGTTCTGTTAATGTGACACCTGCAGCAAGATTGTGGATCTAAATATCTAATATATTACCTTTGCAGAAATATGTACTTGACCCAACCTACTACCTAATATTCACCTAAATATGGTCAGTGTAATATAACACATAGCTTCATACATTATTGCAATAGTTGATGAGTGTGAGTGTCTCAATCATTACGTACACTGTACACATATAAATAAGTAAATTGTTCATTTCATTAACGAATTGGATTTTTGAGATTTAGCTGATGGCAAAATCTTGGAATATTCAAGGTTTAATGCAGTAACTCCTTAAGATTGGGTTTGACTGTTTATATTATAACAGTAATTCTCTAGTATTATCTAATTAAGTAGGTAGGTATAGGATAGAATATATTATAATATTATTCTTGGATACAATATTCCTGTTGTGCTTGATTAAACTATGCCTTGGACATTAGACACTGTGTGATTCGGCCAAACCTGGTGGCTGTGGCTTTGAACCACGAATTAAGATATACCTTAGATATATCTTAAATCGTACCTTGAACACAAATGGATCATAGCAGGACAATTTCTCGCTATCCATGACCAGTTCCGCAATTAGGATTCTCGGGGACCTGGACACAGTCAATGTATGGGTACCGTATAGGTACCGAGTAAAATATTATATAAGTTCTATGGATTTATCATAGTAAATGATATATTTTATAGTAATATCCATGGCAATTGTCAATTGTCGACATTCGTCGGCGACGATTAACAGTTCTAATAATTTCAGTGAACAAAAAAATAATATAGATAGTTCGTTAAGCCGTATACATTATACTGTATGTTTTAGAACAAACTCGCACATTTCGTTATAATCAGGTTAATTTCATAAAATATTTCGATACCTACTTTCAAGTTTCAATTCGGAGCGAGATGATGATGGATGAAGATGGCCGTTTCTTCGGCGACGGCGGCACTCTAGCTAGGTTTCACCGGAAGAGGAGTCGATGTTTACGAGTAAGATTGTTTTCATATTAATACTATTTTACATTTACGTTAAGACTTAAATTAAATATTTATTGCCACCGACACTCTGCGTTAACTGGGTGACGTAGAAGCATTTAAAAGTTTAATCCTAAAAGCGCAATGTGTAAAATACGAGGGACCGAACAGTCCAAAGGCCGTCTTCGTTTCACCACGCCACGTTTAATACGTATCTTTTTGCATATACTATACGCCGGGTATCACCTTAGGTTTGCACGAAGTATTTAAAACAATAATACAATATACCTAATGTCAGTGGCGTCCGCAGGGGGGGGACTAAAGGGATGAAGCCCCACCACATTGCCCGTATTATTGTTACTTTTTCAAAAAAATATTAATCAAGTTATACTGTCAACTATAGTAAGCAAGAAGTAAATTTCATATATGTCTTACCAGAATGAATTCATTTTTGAAAAAACATAGTATTTGCATACCAATTTTCATTTTATTTTATTCAATTATCTGTAAATTTTGCTTAAAAGTATGAACTACTTGTATGAAAGACCTTGTATTAAATTGTCTAGCCTTATAGCTATATATATTTTATATTTAAAAGTTTTGAACTACATATTAACTGTAATTTTGACGAAATTTGAACTTTAAATGCTTATAAAAAATAACCATGGTGCCTATGTAGTGTTTGAAGTATGAAATATTTCACAAAAACGTGACACTTTGAAATTTTTTTACACAAATAAAAACACAATTTATTTATTTTTTTAACACAATGTTCAGTGTTCTAAATTCTAATGACAGAATTCAGTATTTATACAATATACATGTACCTATAATATTGTATACCTACTTGTATCATTTAAAAATGTTGAATACTATTTTAAATATATAATACCAAAGGTTAGGTATACATACACAGGTACCATATAGTTATGAAGGTAATTTATAACAATTATATGTAAATATAAAACTTATTTAAAAATAAAACAAAATATATCAAAATACTGAAATATTTCATTTTTTTTAAATTTCATGAAATTTTCAAACACTATGCCTATGTATCGTTAATATTTTAGCTATAATAAAATAACTTACGAATTACATTTTTAAGGTTTTTGACCGGATAAATAATTTTTTATTGACATTTATATAGAAAAAAAAAATTTAATTATTCAAATACAATCCAAGTGAAGACGGTATAACCAAAACATTTAAATAAATTTTCATTTTTTTTTCTCCAATTATTTTTAAAAGCACTTAGAATTTTCAATTTCGACCTCCTAAATAAGTACCAACTAGATCCAATTTGCTTCCAAAAACATACACTAGGCATCGAAGCTTATGATCAGAGCATTTTTTCTACCAGAAAAGTTGAAAAGTTACAAACATTTTAAAATACCTCAAATAAACGTCTGAAATTATTAGACTGGACAAAATAAAAATGTAACTAATTTTCAAGCCCCTCCCCCCCCCCATTGAAAAATATTGCGGACGCCACTGTCTAATGTTATCAATATTTATATTTTATATACATTATAAGCCTCATGTATTTTATTAGCATGTAGTTTATACCCTAGATGGCTAGATATAGGTACCTACCTATTAAATGTTTTGCAATACACTTTAAATTAAATTATAGTTGTTATCAATAGACAGTCTTCAAACAAACTTATTTCTGGAGATTTTCAAAACAGATTATGCTTAGAAAAATTGCACAGTTGTCGTAGCAGTCAGTTGCTAGATCAACCCATGTGACCAAAAAATAGGAATTATTCTTGTTTTTTTAAATAATTTTTTCGAAAAATATACGTAATATGTATAGCTCATACAATTAAGAATTTATAGTTAATAGAACTACGGGTGTTTATACTTCATAGATACCTATTTTTTTTATTGAAATCTTGTAATTTTATAGCTTATTATTATTAACAATTAGGGTAAATAGTTTTTTATCGACTAATAAATTAGGACCTATTCTACAAAATAATTATTTATATAAAAAAATTTTAACAATTTAATGCAAGGATTCTCATAAATTGATCATACAGCAGTCTTAAAACACCAAAAATACATTTGTACATATGCACACCTACCAAATAAAAATTTTACATTTTAGTTCCCTATTATGGTGTAGATACTAATACAAACAATAAATTATTATTTGAAAACACATCGTATAAGTACCTATTATTATTTACTAAATACCTACAACTAAAATAAAAATAAACATTTGATTACATTCTAAATGCCTGTAATATAATATTATATATAAAAATTGAATTTTTATTACGAATACTTATCGTTTACACAACCACAGGGAAAAAAAATTAAAAAAAATTGAAGAACACATCATTGTAATATTAATACAGTCATCGATCCACCCAGAATCCCAAATCTAAAATATATCCGATAAGTTTTAAAATTAAAATATTTAATCATTATTATTAATTTTGTATTCAGCAGTTATAATTATAGACTTGGAATTTTACAGTCTATTTGGTATTATAGTCGGTAGGTACTGTAAATTTGATGCATTTACTGAGTTCCTTTATGTTAACTCTAAAATCCAGTAATCACATTTTTATTTAATGGTTCATAAATTACAATATGCTTTTATAAAAATATGCTTGTACTTCTGCAGATATCTATTCTCCATCTTGATCAATAATTAAATTAATATACGAAAATAGTAATTTAAATAATACATAAATCATATTATTATAATTCAAATTCAAAATTATAAATTGTTTAGGTTTATTGTCGTATCAATTTTCAATGAACAAATTGTTCCTTAACACGGAACTCTTTGTTATAAAAAGTTGCATTACATTATATCCGTGGATCCATCATATTGACGTTCCCTAGTATAATATAATATCTAATTTCATTTATATTCTATGGCAAATCTCAAATCGTTGCAGAAGACACAGTCGATTAAAAATTCTAAAATTTCAATGAGCAAAGCACACATCAGTAAAAAACTTACTGCGTTCCGTATAATTTTATTTTTTATAAATCAAAATATTTAAAGTTTTATTATATTTTGGAGTGTTTCCTCATCGGCGTCACAGTTCACACACGTCACGGATTCCTCCGAAAGAATCGATAATTAAAGTAAGTTTGTTTTCATATTCTTTTGGGGCTTAATTTCGCTTTAATTTTTTCTAAAATGCATAGTAACAAATAAATCTTATTTCGCTATGAAAAAATAATAAAACGTGAAATATTTTAAATTTGCGTGAAATAATTTATCATGATTATAATTTATAACCACAATACCAGCTACTATTTTTAAATTACAACAAAATAACTAAAATCGTTATTCTTTGTTTTAATAAGTAATTTCGTCCAAATTTGAACTTATAATTTCTATACAAATTAACTGTGTTTTTAATAGATTATTTATGAGAATTCTTGTTTTACATTTTCAATCCTTAGCAATAAAAGTTGAACATTTTATATTTTTTTAACTACTAAATAGAAATTTGTAAATAATCAATTTGATAAATTATGTTAAAAATTGAACTTTAATTAGGTATTTATTAAAAAACCGTGCCTATGGATTTTATTGTTTCTCAACTGCTATTATAATAACTACTTATGAGGAAACTTTTATTACATTTTTATATTATGGGTAAACAAAGAAATTTGTGTATGTATCTGACAACAAAATATTTTGAAAATTGTCAAGATTATGATACATTTTGTAGAAATTTGAACTTTAAATGCCTATAAAAAAAAGGTGCCTATGTAGGTATTTCTAATATTTTTTAACTCCTATTATAACAACTTACGAGGAACTTTGTGTGGTTTTTATGCTTTTTGACCCAACGAATAACATTTTATTGACATTTATAGAATACAGAACTAAAAACATTTCATAATTCAAATGTCTATAAACCACTGAAAAAGAGACGAAATATTTTATATTGTATAGAAAATTATAGTTTAAACATTTGATGGACATTTTAAATACCGACGGTTAATAGGAGTTGTTGAATAACGACAAAATAAGAAAATCGTTATACGAGAATCTTTGTAAAATCAACACATTCATTGCTCCCGTAGTCAGCTCTTAAATACAAACTAACACATAATAGTTAGGTAGGTAGGTATAATACAAATTTAACATTATACATATAAAATATGATATCCTTAACGCTTAGGTCATAACTCATAAGAATATCTGAATATTGTTGAACATTTTACTGCAGGCTGCGTGTTATTTCAGAGATGATATTCGTCAGTCAAGATTTGCCAACTGTGTATAAAATATCATAAGCAGAATGAAATGTGTGAACGTTGCAGTGTTTGGAGGACTAAGTTTGATAGCAGATTTTGATTCGGACACGGGGTATGTATTTTCTTATTTTTCAATTATTTGTATTGTAACTATACTGGTATAACACTATTCTGGCTATCAATAAAGTCGTGATAAAAATTAGGAAATTGGTCAGATATGATATTTTTTGGAATGTAATTATTTTGAGTAGGTAATTTGCCCAATTAAATTAAAATATTTTCACCGATAATCAAGTACGATGATATGACTTGTAGGTAACTAGAGATTGAGTGAATAGAAAGTGTGTGGTATGGCGAAAGATGAAAAATAAATGTAAGGTTAGGGTAAGTAAGTGGAGTGAGAGTAGCAGATATGAGAATGTTAAGTTTTTGGCCGAACTTGTATAATTGTGTAGGTACTTGTGTGAGGAGGGGTAAGAAGAAGTGTGAAGGTAGAATAGTTAGGCTAACAATGTCAAATACGTAGGTAAGGAATTAAGTATACCCAAGTGAATACATAAATACATTTCAGCCAATTTCATATTACAGAGTATAGTTCAGTAATAACGAAATTATTAAAATACATTTCTCGTAGGTACCTACAAAATTTATTGCGACTTTCTTATAACAACATAATGTCACATTGTCTCATACTTTATGTGACTATTTTTAGATTCTGAGCGGAGTGATGAATGTATTGATTTTACGATAATGTGTGTGTTTTTTTAAAAAAAAATCTTTTTTCGTCTGTTAATACCATTTAGGACAGTAAAAGTGCTTAGATTTTGTTCAACCAGTGCCGCAACTTGGTACATATTGGTGGGTGTGCCACCAAATATAGAATATTATATGCCTAAAACACCGAAAATCGTGAACTTCTCCAGTCTATAACTTCAAAACTAATGATTTCCGAAAATTTATTTTTGCACCATCGTTCTAAACTCGTCGAATTAAATAGGTTTCAAAAAAAAAAAATCTAAATTTCGTGGAGCCGCTAAACTAGATTTGTTCCAAAAAAACGTGCCTGTATTTTTTTAATATTTTATAACTGCTATTGTATCAACTTATGAGGAACTTTGTATTACTTTTAAGCTTTTTGACCCAACGAATAAAATTTTATTGACATTTATAGAATACAGAACTAAAAACATTTCATAATTCAAATATCTATAAATCACTGTAAACGATTCAAAATCTTTTGAAAATTTTATAATGTATGGAAAATGATAGTTTAAACATTCGATGGACATTTTAAATACCGGCGGTTTATAGTTGTTGAATAACAACAAAATACGAAAACCGTTATACGAGAATCATATACAAATCATTGTAAAATCAAAACCTTTATTGCTCCCATAGTCCGCTCTAAAATACAAACTATCACATAATAGTTAGGTAGGTATAATACAAATTAAAGATTATACATTTATACATATAAAATATAATATCTGTAACGCGTAGGTCATAACTCATAAGAATATCTGAATATTGTTGAACATTTTACTGCAGGCTGCGTGTTATTTCAGAGATGGTATTATTCGTCAGTCAAAATTTGCCAACTGTGTATAAGCAGAATGAAATGTGTGAACGTTGCAGTGTTTGGAGGACTAAGTTTGATAGCAGATTTCGATTCGGACACGGGGTATGTATTTTTTTATTTTTCAGTAGGTTTTTTTTTTATTATTGTTAATTGATCAGGAGATGTATTTTCTTATTTTTCAATTATTTTTGTATTGTAACTATACTGGTATAACACTATTCTGGCTATCAATAAAGTCGTGAAAAAAATTAGGAAATTGTACGGATATGATATTTTTTGGTATGTAATTCTTTTGAGTAGATAATTCGCTCAATGAAATTTAAATATTTTCACCGATAATCAAGTACGATGACTTGTAGGTAATCAACAACTACTGTTAAATTCAAATATTTTGTGCTACACCATATGATACATATTGCATTTTATTTTTCTACTCATTTGGTATTAATGAGCGTAATTATTTTCAAAATAATTGCATATTAAATGAACCATCATAATTGCTTGTCGAATATTGCCTTCAATTTAAGTTATATTAATTGTCATAAACTTTACAAAATAAGTTATATAAATACATCTCATTTCAAATTGAAGTGGAGTGGAGTGAGAGTAGCAGATATGAGAATGTTAAGTTTTTGGCCGAACTTGTATAATTGTGTACTTGTGTGAGAAGGGGTAAGAAGAAGTGTGAAGGTAGAATAGTTAGGCTAACAATGTCAAATACGTAGGTAAGGAATTCAGTATACCTATCTTTTCTGATAGGAAAGTGAATCTAGTTGGTATTTTGGGGGGTAAAAATTAAAAATTTTAAAAATCCATAGTCACAATTTTTTTTTTTTTACAAGCATTTAAAGTTCAAATATTGACAAAATACGTAATATTCACGAAAATGGGCAAATTATTTTGAGTTAGAAATTCCTAAAATGTTTTATTTTTAAATCTAAGGTCTGAAAAAGTAATACAAGATTTATCATAAGTTTGTCTACCTTTATCGAAAAAAAAAAAAATGTCTACAAGCATGTGCATGTCAAATAAAATTTTTATGAGGGTTTAAAGTTCATTTTATTACAATATTGGATATTCACTCGATTTCTCATGTAACGATTTTCTTCTTTTGTTGTAATTCAAAAACGAATAACTGTAGATACATGAAAATTTCACTGGATGTGTGTATTTTTATTTTCCATACACCATAACATTTTGAAAATATTTTGACTCGTTTTGAGCTGTTTAAGGACAATTTCAAATTTCAATTTTTTTAGTTTTTTTTTATGAATATCAATAAAGATTAATTTGTTGGGCCAAAGAGCGTGAATATTTAATACAAGGCTAGTGTTATATTGTTACAATAACAGTTGAAAAGATTAAAAATATATAGGCACAGTTTTTTTTTATAAGCATTTAAAGATCAAATTTTGACAAAATTTATCAAAATCTCGAAAATTATCAATCATTGTAATTAATAAATTATAAAATGTTCAGTTTTTATAGCTAAGGATTACAAATTCAACACAAAGGTTCTCATAAATAGTTCATACTATAACCAAAAAATCTAAAAAATATATGAACACACTTATTTTTTACAGACATTTTAAATTCAAATTTGGACGAAATTACATATTAAAAAACCTAGAATAACTATTTTAGTTATTTTGTTGTGATTGAATAATATTATTCGTGGGTACTTGAAACTTCTAAAGTGTACTATTATATATCTATGATAGTATCACGGTTTTTGTTGATGTATAACGCGTTATAAGTACCTAATGGATAATGTGATATGATTAATTTGGAATTTATTATAGGTCAATTTTTTTTTTAATACCATAGATATGTATATAATTGCCTTAAACCTAGACTGACATACCGTCACCGCTCAGAATCGTTTTTCTTATACAATGATATTATATCATTGAATTCAAATTTAATACCATCCATTATACAGTGACCCACTTGTAACCTACTGTACAGCAGAGCGACACCCACTTGCCCACCTTTTTATAATATTAATTCAACCGGCTACCGTATTAATTATAAGTAATAACTTTTAACAATATAAATATAATATAAGGTATCCACACTGACAAAACCGTCACCGCTCAGAATCGTATTTGTATACAATGATATTATATCATTGAATTCAAATTAAATACCATCCATTATACAGTGACCCACTTGTAACCTACTGAACAGCAGAGTGACATCCACTTACCCACCTTTTTCGTCATAAAGCTGTTTTTAACTTCATGAGTTGATTGTTAATGTATGTGATTGTATCTATTTGTTGCTAATAATGAATTGGCCACCAAACTAACCATTTTTATATTACCTATATGGCCATACCGGACAATGATTACCAAGACCAAGTACCTACCTATTAAAATTACACCCATCCCAGACCTTTTGGTGTTTCAGTGAACCACAAAATGCATGATCAAGCCGCCTCTGGCGTAAGGTTAGGGTAGGACAGGAAATTAGACTTTAACTGATTATCATAGTTTTTAACACGGTCTTAAGGACTGCCAGCTAGAGTTGTACCAGTATAATTAAAAATATAAATTCAGCCAACCTAAATTAATGATTTTTTTACCACAACAAATTATAAAATGTATTTTAAAATATAATAAAATATTATTTTATTATGTTTTTTAGTTTTTATAAGGTTTTCAATACTTATAAGTTTTTGTAAATAGAAAATGTATAGAATCAATAGTTTTAATTTAAAATATGGTTTTGTGTTTTAATATCCTATTGTCGAAGAATTCTCAAATTTTCCTTCCCACTTTTTTTTACAATGTACTAAATCTAATTTTTTCCGCACATATTTACAAAGACCAAAACAGATACTTATCTGACTATATTTTTATTTGTATTTAGACTTAATAGTTTGTAATTTAAAATTGACTGTAGACTAAGCTTAAACACAATATTATTTTAAATTAAACATTATTTTATGTCCTTCATAAATTACAATCACATACCAGAGTCCGTGCAGGACCTCTTCCCATTTAATTTTTTTTGCATCCTTAATAAATTGCAATCATTTTTATACATTTTCTAATACATATAATATTACAGTGATACACTGATCATACAAACTGTTCGTTTAGTTTAATGTAAACAATGCCTAGGTTTTGGATCGTAGTTAAAATTTACTACAGTATTTAGTTTCCAGGTTGTTCTTTTGTTTAGTATTATTATTTCACCCAAGTTCCTGGTACAATTAATTTTTTAACTCTAGTAGATTTTTTTGTAAACCGGTTTAACCGGCCATACCTGCGAGTAAACTGGGTAGCTGTGTAAATACTATATAATTTAAAAACCTGGAGGTTATAGACTGCAGTCTCTAGTTCGTAGCAATATATTTTTTAAGTTTTTTTTTAAGAGTATTTTAAGAACATAATTTGATACTTTATTTATTTGATTTTTTATAATTCATTTGAGTGCAGGCTTCAATTTTTTTTTTATATATTTAAATTTTTATGATCTTTTTTTATAGATTTTTAAACATTGACAACCTAAATTTGTTTTAAAATTTTTTTGTTGATTTTTCAAATGGATTGGCTTGCGGGCGCCGATGTCCCCTTTAATTTTTTTTAAAATAATTTAACTAAAATTCATTAACCAAGTGCCATATGATTATTTTTTATTTTTTATTTGCTTCTTAAAACACGTTTTCTTGTGAGTGCCCACGATCCCTTTGCAATTTGTTTTCTATAAATTTAACTATAGATCTTTAAATACAAATATTTTCAAATTTGTCGAGTCTTTATTCTATATACTTAAAGTTTAATTTTAGCTCATTTGTTCTTGCTTTATGATATTGATTTGTCTACAGGCTTCCATGTTCCCCTCCACAATTTTTCTGATATTTAACTCCAGTTGATCTTTCTATATATAGATTTTTTAAACACTGACAACCAGGTGCCATTTAAATTTGTTTTTAAATTATTTTTTGCTTCTAAAATGCATCTGCCTGCGTGCTCCCATGTTAAATTCCTAATTTTTTTTTATGATTTAAACATTGACTAATTTATGTTCTTATAATAATATTTCTTTCTCTGATGTTGTTTTCTGCTTCAGTTTCTGGACATTTTAGTTTGAACTGTTTAATGTGTGTTACTTTTGTATAGTTTCTTCTATTTTTGTTTTGTTTTCTAAAATGTATTTGCCGAGGGCGCCATCACACCCCTTCAATTTTTTTTTAGGAATTTAACTTCAGTTGAATTTTGTGTATATATTCGAACATTGGTAACAAGCAGGTGAACTATGAATAATCCTTCTTAAATGATCTACTGATTATGAATAGTTTTTTCTATTTCCAACTGTATAATTTTTTCTACATTTTTTTTGGCTTCTAAAATGCATTTGCCTGCGGGCGCAAACAGTCCCCTTCAATTTTTCTGTAAGAAATTTAACTATAATTAAATGCTTTGTATAGACTTGATCATTGATTGCGGGTGCACAATAGATAATCTCTTTAATGAAATTATTATTTTGAATAGTTTATTCTGTGGCCATTTTAGTTTGAACAGTGTTTTTGTGTGGTCTTATTGTATAATTTTTTTTTCTAAAATTTATTTTCCTTAGGACGTAAATTTAACTATTGATCTTTAAATACAAATATTTTCAACTTTGTCGAGTCTTTAGAGAATACTAAAAGTTTAATTTTAGCTCATTTGTTCTTGATTTAAGTTCTTGATTTGCCTACAGGCTCCCATGTTCATCTACATAATTTTCCAGACATTTAACTCCAGTTGATCTTTCTATATAGAATTTTTAAACACTGACAACCAGGTACCAATTCAATTTTTTTTTTTAATAATTGTTGCTTCTAAAATGCATCTGCCTGCGTGTTCCCATGTTCCCCTACTTATGTTCTTATAATAATATTTCTTTCTCTGATGTTTTTATTTGCTTAAGATTCTGGACTTTTTAGTTTAAATTTATTAATTTGTGTTACCTTTGAATAATAAATAGTTTTTTTGTTTCCTAAAATGCATTTTCCTGCGGGCACAAACAGTCCCCTTCAATTTTTTTGTAAGAAATTTAACTATAATTAAATGCTTTGTATAGACTTGATCATTGATAACATGCGGGTGCACAATAGATAATCTCTTTAATGAAATTATTATTTTGAATAGTTTATTCTGTGGCAATTTTAGTTTGAACCTTAGATCATATACCATGGATGGAGCCATGCCTCGATATATTGAAGCACATATAAGCGAGTGTCTGACATTGATGTTTGATGTGCGCATGCGTAAGGATACCGGTCGCGGTCGCATAGTCAGATGTTGATGCGGCGGCTATCTTCGCGCGCATGCGCACATCAAACATCAATGTCAGAGATCGTCGGTTATATTTGCTTCAAATTGTTTACACGGCCGATACGGGCATGGCTCCATCCATAGTATATGATCTAAGGTTTGAACAGTGTTTTTGTGTTTTACTATTGTATAATTTTTTTTTCTAAAATGCATTTTTCTTAGGACGTAAATTTAACTATAGATCTTTAAATACAAATATTTTCAACTTTGTCGAGTCTTTAGAGAATACTAAAAGTTTAAATTTAGCTCATTTGCTCTTGATTTGCCTACAGGCTTCCATGTTCATCTACACAATTTTCCAGACATTTAACTCCAGTTGATCTTTCTATATAGATTTATTAAACACTGACAACCAGGTGCCAATTCAATTTTTTTTTAAAATAATTGTTGCTTCTAAAATGCATCTGCCTGCGTGTTCCTATGTTCCCCTACTTATGTTCTTATAATAATATTTCTTTCTCCGATGTTTTTTTTTGCTTAAGATTCTGGACTTTTTAGTTTAAATTTATTAATTTGTGTTACCTTTGAATAATAAATAGTTTTTTTGTTTCCTAAAATGCATTTGCCTGCGGGCGCAAACAGTCCCCTTCAATTTTTTTGTAAGAAATTTAACTATAATTAAATGCTTTGTATAGACTTGATCATTGATAACATGCGGGTGCACAATAGATAATCTCTTTAATGAAATTATTATTTTGAATAGTTTATTCTGTGGCCATTTTAGTTTGAACAGTGTTTTTGTGTGGTACTATTGTATAATTTTTTTTTCTAAAATGCATTTTCCTTAGGACGTAAATTTAACTATAGATCTTTAAATACAAATATTTTCAATTTTGTCGAGTCTTTAGAGAATACTAAAAGTTTATTTTAGCTCATTTGTTCTTGATTTATGTTCTTGATTTGCCTACAGGCTTCCATGTTCATCTACACAATTTTCCAGACATTTAACTCCAGTTGATCTTTCTATATAGATTTATTAAACACTGACAACCAGGTGCCAATTAAATTTTTTTTTTTTAAATTATTTGTTGCTTCTCAAATGCATCTGCCTGCGTGCTCCCATGTTCCCCTACTTATGTTCTTATAATAATATTTCTTTCTCTGATGTTTTTTTTTGCTTAAGATTCTGGACTTTTTAGTTTAAATTTATTAATTTGTGTTACCTTTGAATAATAAATAGTTTTTTTGTTTCCTAAAATGCATTTTCCTGCGGGCACAAGCAGTCCCCTTCAATTTTTTTGTAAGAAATTTAACTATAATTAAATGCTTTGTATAGACTTGATCATTGATAACATGCGGGTGCACAATAGATAATCTCTTTAATGAAATTATTATTTTGAATAGTTTATTCTGTGGCCATTTTAGTTTGAACAGTGTTTATGTGTGGTACTATTGTATAATTTTTTTTTCTAAAATGCATTTTCCTTAGGACGTAAATTTAACTATAGATCTTTAAATACAAATATTTTCAATTTTGTCGAGTCTTTAGAGAATACTAAAAGTTTATTTTAGCTCATTTGTTCTTGATTTATGTTCTTGATTTGCCTACAGGCTTCCATGTTCATCTACACAATTTTCCAGACATTTAACTCCAGTTGATCTTTCTATATAGAATTTTTAAACACTGACAACCAGGTGCCAATTCAATTTTTTTTTTAAATAATTGTTGCTTCTAAAATGCATCTGCCTGCGTGTTCCCATGTTCCCCTACTTATGTTCTTATAATAATATTTCTTTCTCTGATGTTTTTTTTTGCTTAAAATTCTGGACTTTTTAGTTTACATTTATTAATTTGTGTTACCTTTGAATAATAAATAGTTTTTTTGTTTCCTAAAATGCATTTGCCTGCGGGCGCAAACAGTCCCCTTCAATTTTTTTGTACGAAATTTAATTATAATTAAATGCTTTGTATAGACTTGATCATTGATAACATGCGGGTGCACAATAGATAATCTCTTTAATGAAATTATTATTTTGAATAGTTTATTCTGTGGCCATTTTAGTTTGAACAGTGTAATAATAATCTCATAATAATCTTTCTTTAATGAACTTATCATTGTTTTTTTTTTTTTTTAAGAATATGGAGTTTTTAGTTTAAATTCATTAATTTGTGTTACATTTGTATAATTTCTTTTAATTGTTTTTTTTTGTGTCCTAAAATGCATCTTCAGAAAGATCATTTCACTTGGAATATTGCAAGAGGAGTGATCTTCAATAAATATTCCTAGTGGAACATTCCTCCCGGAATATTCCTAGAAGATCATTCCTCATGGAATATTCTAGGAGGAATGAACCTCCCGGAATATTCCTAGTGGAACATTCCTCCCGGAATATTCCTAGAGGATTATTCCTCCCGGAATATTCCTAGAGAATTATTCCTCCCGGAATATTCCTAGTGGAACATTCCTCCCCGAATATTCCTAGAGGAAATATCCTCTAGGAATATTCCTAGTGGAAATATCCTCTAGGAATATTCCTAGTGGAAATATCCTCTAGGAATATTCGGGGAGGAATGTTCCACTAGGAATATTCCTAGAGGATATTTCCACTAGGAATATTCCGGGAGGAATGTTCCACTAGGAATATTCCTAGAGGATATTTGCTCTAGGAATATTCCGGGAGGAATGTTCCACTAGGAATATTCCGGGAGGAAATATCCTCTAGGAATATTCCGGGAGGAAATATCCTCTAGGAATATTCCGGGAGGAAATATCCTCTAGGAATATTCCGGGAGGAATGATCCTCTAGGAATATTCCGGGAGGAATGTTCCACTAGGAATATTCCGGGGGGAATGTTCCTCTAGGAATATTCCGGGAGGAATTTTCCACTAGGAATATTCCGGAAGGAATTTTCCACTAGGAATATTCCGGGAGGAAATATCCTCTAGGAATATTCCGGGAGGAAATATCCTCTAGGAATATTCCGGGAGGAAATATCCTCTAGGAATATTCCGGAAGGAAATATCCTCTAGGAATATTCCGGGAGGAATTTTCCACTAGGAATATTCCGGGAGGACATATCCTCTAGGAATATTCCGGGAGGAAATATCCTCTAGGAATATTCCGGGAGGAAATATCCTCTAGGAATATTCCGGGAGGAATAATTCTCTAGGAATATTCCGGGAGGAATAATCCTCTAGGAATATTCCGGGAGGAATGTTCCACTAGGAATATTCCTAGAGGATATTTGCTCTAGGAATATTCCGGGAGGAATGTTCCACTAGGAATATTCCGGGAGGAAATATCCTCAAGGAATATTCCGGGAGGACATATCCTCTAGGAATATTCCGGGAGGAATGATCCTCTAGGAATATTCCGGGAGGAATGTTCCACTAGGAATATTCCGGGGGGAATGTTCCTCTAGGAATATTCCGGGAGGAATTTTCCACTAGGAATATTCCGGGAGGAATTTTCCACTAGGAATATTCCGGGAGGAATTTTCCACTAGGAATATTCCGGGAGGAATTTTCCACTAGGAATATTCCGGGAGGAAATATCCTCTAGGAATATTCCGGGAGGAAATATCCTCTAGGAATATTCCGGAAGGAAATATCCTCTAGGAATATTCCGGGAGGAATTTTCCACTAGGAATATTCCGGGAGGACATATCCTCTAGGAATATTCCGGGAGGAAATATCCTCTAGGAATATTCTGGGAGGAAATATCCTCTAGGAATATTCCGGGAGGAAATATCCTCTAGGAATATTCCGGGAGGAAATATCCTCTGGAATATTCCGGGAGGAAATATCCTCTAGGAATATTCTGGGAATATTCTAAGAGGATTCAAACCCTTGGATTTCAGAGGACTCCACCTATATTATTCTATAATTCCTCTCAAACCCTAGACTTCAAATCCACCTTGAATATTCATAGATTTCTTTCCTTCTAGAAAATTCCAAGAGGACCATTAATCCTAGAATATACCAAGGAAGATTCGAAATCTTGGTTTTAAAATTAATCCTCCTGAAATATTTTATGAGGATAAAACCTCTATTAATATTCCCTTAATATACTAGAGTTTGAATCCTCGTAGAATATTACAGGAGGATCTTTCCTTTTAGAAAATTTCAAGAGGCTCATTCCTCCAAGAATATTAAAGTACAATTATTCCTCCTGAAAAATTCCATTAATCGCCCTCTTATATCCAAGAGGTTCAATCCTCCTGAAAAATCCATTAGGAGTCCTCTTAATTAACAGAGGTCCATTAATCCCAGAATACTACTTGAATATTAAAGGAGGATCAGTTCTCCAAGAGTTTTCCATAAGGATCGTACCTTTAGAAAAAATAATAAGATAAAATTAAACGTTAAGTACTCTCTAAACTTTAGACTCGACAAAGTTGAATGTATTTATATTAAAAAATCTTTCGAGTTAAATTTATAGAAATAAAGTTTTTAAGGGATACTGGGCACTAACTGGAAAATATATTTTCAGAAGCATATTAAAAAAACAAAAATTATAAAATAGTGTGGTAATTATAAATTGTGTGGTACAATAAAGAGTTCAAACTAAAATGTCCAGAATCTTTAACAGAAAAAACAATTCAAAATAATTAGTCTATTAAAGAAAGATGATACAACTGCTTGTTAACAATATTCAAGTCTATACAAAAAATTCAACTAGAGAAAAATTCCAAAAAAAAAATTGAAGGGGAGTGTTAGCGCCCGCAGGCAATTGCATTTTAGAAAACCAAAAAAAAATTTAGAAAAAATTATACATTAGGAAAACACATTAAAGAGTTCAAACTAAAATGTCCAGAATCAAAAACGGAAAAAACTATATTGCCAATGATTAGCTCATTAAAGAATGATGATACAGAGGGCAACTGCTTGTTAACAATATTCAAGTCTATACAAAAAAATTCAAATAGAGTTAAATTCCAAAAAAAAAAATTTAAGGGGCCCGTTGGCGCCCGCAGGCATTGCATTTAAAAAAACCAAAAAAAAAATTGGAAAAAATTATACAATCAGAACACATATTGAAGGGTTCAAACTGAAATCTCAAGAATCTAAAACAGAAAAAACAATATTGCCAATGATAAGCTCATTCAAGAATGATGATACAGAGGGCAACTGCTTGTTAACAATATTCAAGTCTATACAAAAAATTCAACCAGTCAATTTCCAAAAGAAAAAATTGAAGGGGAGTGTTAGCGCCCGCTGGCAATTACATTTTAGAAAACCAAAAAAAAATTTAGAAAAAATTATACATTAGGAAAAACATTAAAGAGTTCAAACTAAAATGTCCAGAATCCAAAACGGAAAAAACTATATTGCCAATGATTAAAGAATGATGATACAGAGGGCAACTGCTTGTTAACAATATTCAAGTCTATACAAAAAAATTCAAATAGAGTTAAATTCCAAAAAAAAAATTTGAAGGGGCCCGTTGGCGCCCGCAGGCATTGCATTTAAAAAAACCAAAAAAAAAATTAGAAAAAATTATACAATCAGAACACATATTGAAGGGTTCAAACTGAAATCTCAAGAATCTTAAACAGAAAAAACAATATTGCCAATGATTAGCTCATTCAAGAATGATGATACAGAGGGCAACTGCTTGTTAACAATATTCAAGTCTATACAAAAAATTCAACCAGAGTCAAATTCCAAAAGAAAAATTTGAAGGGGAGTGTTAGCGCCCGCAGGCAATTGCATTTTAGAAAACCAAAAAAAATTTAGAAAAAATTATACATTAGGAAAACACATTAAAGAGTTCAAACTAAAATGTCCAGAATCCAAAACGGAAAAAACTATATTGCCAATGATTAGCTCATTAAAGAATGATGATACAGAGGGCAACTGCTTGTTAACAATATTCAAGTCTATACAAAAAAATTCAAATAGAGTTAAATTCCAAAATAAAAATTGAAGGGGAGTGTTAGCGCCCGCAGGCAATTGCATTTTAGAAAACCAAACAAAAATTTAGAAAAAATTATACATTAGGAAAACACATTAAAGATTTCAAACTAAAATGTCCAGAATCCAAAACAGAAAAAACAATATTGCCAACGATTAGCTCATTAAAAAATGATGATACAGAGGGCACCTGATTCTTAACAATATTCAAGTCTATACAAAAAATTCAACTAGAGTCAAATTCCAAAAAAAAAATTTAAAGTTGAGTGTTGGCGCCCGCAGGCAATTGCACTTTAGAAAACCAAAAAAAAATTTAGAAATAATTATACAATCAGAACACATATTGAAGGGTTCAAACTAAAATCTCAAGAATCTTAAACAGAAAAAACAATATTGCCAATGATTAGCTCATTCAAGAATGATGATACAGAGGGCAACTGCTTCTTAACAATATTCGTCTATACAAAAAATTCAGCTAGAGAAAAATTCCAAAAAAAAAATTGAAGGGGAGTGTTAGCGCCCGCAGGCAATTGCATTTTAGAAAACCAAAAAAAAATTTAGAAAAAATTATACAGTAGGAAAACACATTAAAGAGTTCAAACTAAAATGTCCAGAATCCAAAATAGAAAAAACAAAATTGCCAATGATTAGCTAATTAAAGAATGAAGATACAGAGGTTACTTGTGGGTTATCAATATTCTAGACTATACAAAAAATTCAACTAGAGTCAAATTCCTAAAAAAAAAAGTTGAAGGGGAGTGTTGGCGACCGCAGGCAATTAAATTTTAGAAAACTAAAAAAAATTAAGAAAGAATTATACGATATTAAGCCAATTTGAAGGGTTCATACACTAAATGTCCAGAATCTTAAATAGAAAAACAATATTGCCAATGATTAGCTCATTAAAGAATGATGATACAGAGGGCACCTGATTCTTAACAATATTCAAGGCTATACAAAAAATTCAAATAGAGTTAAATTCCAAAAAAAAAAATTGAAGTGGCCCGTTGGCGCCCGCAGGCAATTGCATTTTAGAAAACAAAAAAATTTA
The DNA here is from genome assembly GCA_949089665.1 of Macrosiphum euphorbiae. Classification (NCBI taxonomy): domain Eukaryota; kingdom Metazoa; phylum Arthropoda; class Insecta; order Hemiptera; family Aphididae; genus Macrosiphum; species Macrosiphum euphorbiae. The sequence continues at coordinate 2,956,116 of CARXXK010000005.1, read as the reverse complement.
GAAAAAATTATACAATTTAGAACACATATTGAAGGGTTCAAACTAAAATGTCCAGAATCCAAAACGGAAAAAACTATATTGCCAATGATTAGCTCATTAAAGAATGATGATACAGAGGGAAACTGCTTGTTAACAATATTCAAGTCTGTACAAAAAATTCAAATAGAGTTAAATTCCAAAAAAAAAAATTGAAGTGGACCGTTGGCGCCCGCAGGCAATTGTATTTTAGAAAACCAAAAAAAAATTTAGAAAAAATGATACAATCAGAACACATATTGAAGGGTTCAAACTAAAATGTCCAGAATCCAAAACGGAAAAAACTATATTGCCAATGATTAGCTCATTAAAGAATGATGATACAGAGGGAAACTGCTTGTTAACAATACCTGTTGGCGCCCACAGGCAATTGCATTTTAGAAAACTAAAAAATAGTAAGAAAAAAATATACCATATTAAGCCAATTTGAAGGGTTCGTACACTAAATGTCCAGAATCATAAATAGAAAAACAACTGACGATGATTACCTCATTAAAGAATGATAATACAGAGGGCACCTGCAGGTAACCAATAAACAAGTCTGTGCAAAAAATTCAACAAGAATCAAATTCCAACAAAAAAAATTGAAGGGGCCTGTTGGCGCCCCCAGGCAATTGCATTTTAGAAAACCAATAAAAAATTTAGAAAAAATTATACAGTAGGAAAACACATTAAAGATTTCAAACTAAAATGTCCAGAATCCAAAACAGAAAAAACAATATTGCCAACGATTAGCTCATTAAAAAATGATGATACAGAGGGCACCTGATTCTTAACAATATTAAAGTCTATACAAAAAATTCAACTAGAGTCAAATTCCAAAAAAAAAATTTAAAGTTGAGTGTTGGCGCCCGCAGGCAATTGCATTTTAGAAAACCAAAAAAAAATTTAGAAAAAATTATACATTAGGAAAAACATTAAAGAGTTCAAACTAAAATGTCCAGAATCCAAAACGGAAAAAACTATATTGCCAATGATTAAAGAATGATGATACAGAGGGCAACTGCTTGTTAACAATATTCAAGTCTATACAAAAAAATTCAAATAGAGTTAAATTCAAAAAAAAAAATTTGAAGGGGCCCGTTGGCGCCCGCAGGCATTGCATTTAAAAAAACCAAAAAAAAAATTAGAAAAAATTATACAATCAGAACACATATTGAAGGGTTCAAACTGAAATCTCAAGAATCTTAAACAGAAAAAACAATATTGCCAATGATTAGCTCATTCAAGAATGACGATACAGAGGGCAACTGCTTGTTAACAATATTCAAGTCTATACAAAAAATTCAACCAGAGTCAAATTCCAAAAGAAAAATTTGAAGGGGAGTGTTAGCGCCCGCAGGCAATTGCATTTTAGAAAACCAAAAAAAATTTAGAAAAAATTATACATTAGGAAAACACATTAAAGAGTTCAAACTAAAATGTCCAGAATCCAAAACGGAAAAAACTATATTGCCAATGATTAGCTCATTAAAGAATGATGATACAGAGGGCAACTGCTTGTTAACAATATTCAAGTCTATACAAAAAAATTCAAATAGAGTTAAATTCCAAAATAAAAATTGAAGGGGCCCGTTGGCGCCCGCAGGCATTGCATTTAAAAAAACCAAAAAAAAAATTAGAAAAAATTATACAATCAGAACACATATTGAAGGGTTCAAACTGAAATCTCAAGAATCTTAAACAGAAAAAACAATATTGCCAATGATTAGCTCATTCAAGAATGATGATACAGAGGGCAACTGCTTGTTAACAATATTCAAGTCTATACAAAAAATTCAACCAGTCAAATTCCAAAAGAAAAAATTGAAGGGGAGTGTTAGCGCCCGCAGGCAATTGCATTTTAGAAAACCAAACAAAAATTTAGAAAAAATTATACATTAGGAAAACACATTAAAGATTTCAAACTAAAATGTCCAGAATCCAAAACAGAAAAAACAATATTGCCAACGATTAGCTCATTAAAAAATGATGATACAGAGGGCACCTGATTCTTAACAATATTCAAGTCTATACAAAAAATTCAACTAGAGTCAAATTCCAAAAAAAAAATTTAAAGTTGAGTGTTGGCGCCCGCAGGCAATTGCACTTTAGAAAACCAAAAAAAAATTTAGAAATAATTATACAATCAGAACACATATTGAAGGGTTCAAACTAAAATCTCAAGAATCTTAAACAGAAAAAACAATATTGCCAATGATTAGCTCATTCAAGAATGATGATACAGAGGGCAACTGCTTCTTAACAATATTCGTCTATACAAAAAATTCAGCTAGAGAAAAATTCCAAAAAAAAAATTGAAGGGGAGTGTTAGCGCCCGCAGGCAATTGCATTTTAGAAAACCAAAAAAAAATTTAGAAAAAATTATACAGTAGGAAAACACATTAAAGAGTTCAAACTAAAATGTCCAGAATCCAAAATAGAAAAAACAAAATTGCCAATGATTAGCTAATTAAAGAATGAAGATACAGAGGTTACTTGTGGGTTATCAATATTCTAGACTATACAAAAAATTCAACTAGAGTCAAATTCCTAAAAAAAAAAGTTGAAGGGGAGTGTTGGCGACCGCAGGCAATTAAATTTTAGAAAACTAAAAAAAATTAAGAAAGAATTATACGATATTAAGCCAATTTGAAGGGTTCATACACTAAATGTCCAGAATCTTAAATAGAAAAACAATATTGCCAATGATTAGCTCATTAAAGAATGATGATACAGAGGGCACCTGATTCTTAACAATATTCAAGGCTATACAAAAAATTCAAATAGAGTTAAATTCCAAAAAAAAAAATTGAAGTGGCCCGTTGGCGCCCGCAGGCAATTGCATTTTAGAAAACAAAAAAATTTAGAAAAAATTATACAATTTAGAACACATATTGAAGGGTTCAAACTAAAATGTCCAGAATCCAAAACGGAAAAAACTATATTGCCAATGATTAGCTCATTAAAGAATGATGATACAGAGGGAAACTGCTTGTTAACAATATTCAAGTCTGTACAAAAAATTCAAATAGAGTTAAATTCCAAAAAAAAAAAATTGAAGTGGACCGTTGGCGCCCGCAGGCAATTGTATTTTAGAAAACCAAAAAAAAATTTAGAAAAAATGATACAATCAGAACACATATTGAAGGGTTCAAACTAAAATGTCCAGAATCCAAAACGGAAAAAACTATATTGCCAATGATTAGCTCATTAAAGAATGATGATACAGAGGGAAACTGCTTGTTAACAATATTCAAGTCTACACAAAAAATTCAATTAGAGTTAAATTCCAAAAAAAAAATTGAAGGGGCCTGTTGGCGCCCACAGGCAATTGCATTTTAGAAAACTAAAAAATAGTAAGAAAAAAATATACCATATTAAGCCAATTTGAAGGGTTCGTACACTAAATGTCCAGAATCTTAAATAGAAAAACAACTGACGATGATTACCTCATTAAAGAATGATAATACAGAGGGCACCTGCAGGTAACCAATAAACAAGTCTGTGCAAAAAATTCAACAAGAATCAAATTCCAACAAAAAAAATTGAAGGGGCCTGTTGGCGCCCCCAGGCAATTGCATTTTAGAAAACCAATAAAAAATTTAGAAAAAATTATACAGTAGGAAAACACATTAAAGATTTCAAACTAAAATGTCCAGAATCCAAAACAGAAAAAACAATATTGCCAACGATTAGCTCATTAAAAAATGATGATACAGAGGGCACCTGATTCTTAACAATATTAAAGTCTATACAAAAAATTCAACTAGAGTCAAATTCCAAAAAAAAAATTTAAAGTTGAGTGTTGGCGCCCGCAGGCAATTGCATTTTAGAAAACCAAAAAAAAATTTAGAAAAAATTATACATTAGGAAAAACATTAAAGAGTTCAAACTAAAATGTCCAGAATCCAAAACGGAAAAAACTATATTGCCAATGATTAAAGAATGATGATACAGAGGGCAACTGCTTGTTAACAATATTCAAGTCTATACAAAAAAATTCAAATAGAGTTAAATTCAAAAAAAAAAAATTTGAAGGGGCCCGTTGGCGCCCGCAGGCATTGCATTTAAAAAAACCAAAAAAAAAATTAGAAAAAATTATACAATCAGAACACATATTGAAGGGTTCAAACTGAAATCTCAAGAATCTTAAACAGAAAAAACAATATTGCCAATGATTAGCTCATTCAAGAATGACGATACAGAGGGCAACTGCTTGTTAACAATATTCAAGTCTATACAAAAAATTCAACCAGAGTCAAATTCCAAAAGAAAAATTTGAAGGGGAGTGTTAGCGCCCGCAGGCAATTGCATTTTAGAAAACCAAAAAAAATTTAGAAAAAATTATACATTAGGAAAACACATTAAAGAGTTCAAACTAAAATGTCCAGAATCCAAAACGGAAAAAACTATATTGCCAATGATTAGCTCATTAAAGAATGATGATACAGAGGGCAACTGCTTGTTAACAATATTCAAGTCTATACAAAAAAATTCAAATAGAGTTAAATTCCAAAATAAAAATTGAAGGGGCCCGTTGGCGCCCGCAGGCATTGCATTTAAAAAAACCAAAAAAAAATTAGAAAAAATTATACAATCAGAACACATATTGAAGGGTTCAAACTGAAATCTCAAGAATCTTAAACAGAAAAAACAATATTGCCAATGATTAGCTCATTCAAGAATGATGATACAGAGGGCAACTGCTTGTTAACAATATTCAAGTCTATACAAAAAATTCAACCAGTCAAATTCCAAAAGAAAAAATTGAAGGGGAGTGTTAGCGCCCGCAGGCAATTGCATTTTAGAAAACCAAACAAAAATTTAGAAAAAATTATACATTAGGAAAACACATTAAAGATTTCAAACTAAAATGTCCAGAATCCAAAACAGAAAAAACAATATTGCCAACGATTAGCTCATTAAAAAATGATGATACAGAGGGCACCTGATTCTTAACAATATTCAAGTCTATACAAAAAATTCAACTAGAGTCAAATTCCAAAAAAAAAATTTAAAGTTGAGTGTTGGCGCCCGCAGGCAATTGCACTTTAGAAAACCAAAAAAAAATTTAGAAATAATTATACAATCAGAACACATATTGAAGGGTTCAAACTAAAATCTCAAGAATCTTAAACAGAAAAAACAATATTGCCAATGATTAGCTCATTCAAGAATGATGATACAGAGGGCAACTGCTTCTTAACAATATTCGTCTATACAAAAAATTCAGCTAGAGAAAAATTCCAAAAAAAAAATTGAAGGGGAGTGTTAGCGCCCGCAGGCAATTGCATTTTAGAAAACCAAAAAAAAATTTAGAAAAAATTATACAGTAGGAAAACACATTAAAGAGTTCAAACTAAAATGTCCAGAATCCAAAATAGAAAAAACAAAATTGCCAATGATTAGCTAATTAAAGAATGAAGATACAGAGGTTACTTGTGGGTTATCAATATTCTAGACTATACAAAAAATTCAACTAGAGTCAAATTCCTAAAAAAAAAAGTTGAAGGGGAGTGTTGGCGACCGCAGGCAATTAAATTTTAGAAAACTAAAAAAAATTAAGAAAGAATTATACGATATTAAGCCAATTTGAAGGGTTCATACACTAAATGTCCAGAATCTTAAATAGAAAAACAATATTGCCAATGATTAGCTCATTAAAGAATGATGATACAGAGGGCACCTGATTCTTAACAATATTCAAGGCTATACAAAAAATTCAAATAGAGTTAAATTCCAAAAAAAAAAATTGAAGTGGCCCGTTGGCGCCCGCAGGCAATTGCATTTTAGAAAACAAAAAAATTTAGAAAAAATTATACAATTTAGAACACATATTGAAGGGTTCAAACTAAAATGTCCAGAATCCAAAACGGAAAAAACTATATTGCCAATGATTAGCTCATTAAAGAATGATGATACAGAGGGAAACTGCTTGTTAACAATATTCAAGTCTGTACAAAAAATTCAAATAGAGTTAAATTCCAAAAAAAAAAATTGAAGTGGACCGTTGGCGCCCGCAGGCAATTGTATTTTAGAAAACCAAAAAAAAATTTAGAAAAAATGATACAATCAGAACACATATTGAAGGGTTCAAACTAAAATGTCCAGAATCCAAAACGGAAAAAACTATATTGCCAATGATTAGCTCATTAAAGAATGATGATACAGAGGGAAACTGCTTGTTAACAATATTCAAGTCTACACAAAAAATTCAATTAGAGTTAAATTCCAAAAAAAAAATTGAAGGGGCCTGTTGGCGCCCACAGGCAATTGCATTTTAGAAAACTAAAAAATAGTAAGAAAAAAATATACCATATTAAGCCAATTTGAAGGGTTCGTACACTAAATGTCCAGAATCTTAAATAGAAAAACAACTGACGATGATTACCTCATTAAAGAATGATAATACAGAGGGCACCTGCAGGTAACCAATAAACAAGTCTGTGCAAAAAATTCAACAAGAATCAAATTCCAACAAAAAAAATTGAAGGGGCCTGTTGGCGCCCCCAGGCAATTGCATTTTAGAAAACCAATAAAAAATTTAGAAAAAATTATACAGTAGGAAAACACATTAAAGATTTCAAACTAAAATGTCCAGAATCCAAAACAGAAAAAACAATATTGCCAACGATTAGCTCATTAAAAAATGATGATACAGAGGGCACCTGATTCTTAACAATATTAAAGTCTATACAAAAAATTCAACTAGAGTCAAATTCCAAAAAAAAAATTTAAAGTTGAGTGTTGGCGCCCGCAGGCAATTGCATTTTAGAAAACCAAAAAAAAATTTAGAAAAAATTATACATTAGGAAAAACATTAAAGAGTTCAAACTAAAATGTCCAGAATCCAAAACGGAAAAAACTATATTGCCAATGATTAAAGAATGATGATACAGAGGGCAACTGCTTGTTAACAATATTCAAGTCTATACAAAAAAATTCAAATAGAGTTAAATTCAAAAAAAAAAAATTTGAAGGGGCCCGTTGGCGCCCGCAGGCATTGCATTTAAAAAAACCAAAAAAAAAATTAGAAAAAATTATACAATCAGAACACATATTGAAGGGTTCAAACTGAAATCTCAAGAATCTTAAACAGAAAAAACAATATTGCCAATGATTAGCTCATTCAAGAATGACGATACAGAGGGCAACTGCTTGTTAACAATATTCAAGTCTATACAAAAAATTCAACCAGAGTCAAATTCCAAAAGAAAAATTTGAAGGGGAGTGTTAGCGCCCGCAGGCAATTGCATTTTAGAAAACCAAAAAAAATTTAGAAAAAATTATACATTAGGAAAACACATTAAAGAGTTCAAACTAAAATGTCCAGAATCCAAAACGGAAAAAACTATATTGCCAATGATTAGCTCATTAAAGAATGATGATACAGAGGGCAACTGCTTGTTAACAATATTCAAGTCTATACAAAAAAATTCAAATAGAGTTAAATTCCAAAATAAAAATTGAAGGGGCCCGTTGGCGCCCGCAGGCATTGCATTTAAAAAAACCAAAAAAAAAATTAGAAAAAATTATACAATCAGAACACATATTGAAGGGTTCAAACTGAAATCTCAAGAATCTTAAACAGAAAAAACAATATTGCCAATGATTAGCTCATTCAAGAATGATGATACAGAGGGCAACTGCTTGTTAACAATATTCAAGTCTATACAAAAAATTCAACCAGTCAAATTCCAAAAGAAAAAATTGAAGGGGAGTGTTAGCGCCCGCAGGCAATTGCATTTTAGAAAACCAAACAAAAATTTAGAAAAAATTATACATTAGGAAAACACATTAAAGATTTCAAACTAAAATGTCCAGAATCCAAAACAGAAAAAACAATATTGCCAACGATTAGCTCATTAAAAAATGATGATACAGAGGGCACCTGATTCTTAACAATATTCAAGTCTATACAAAAAATTCAACTAGAGTCAAATTCCAAAAAAAAAATTTAAAGTTGAGTGTTGGCGCCCGCAGGCAATTGCACTTTAGAAAACCAAAAAAAAATTTAGAAATAATTATACAATCAGAACACATATTGAAGGGTTCAAACTAAAATCTCAAGAATCTTAAACAGAAAAAACAATATTGCCAATGATTAGCTCATTCAAGAATGATGATACAGAGGGCAACTGCTTCTTAACAATATTCGTCTATACAAAAAATTCAGCTAGAGAAAAATTCCAAAAAAAAAATTGAAGGGGAGTGTTAGCGCCCGCAGGCAATTGCATTTTAGAAAACCAAAAAAAAATTTAGAAAAAATTATACAGTAGGAAAACACATTAAAGAGTTCAAACTAAAATGTCCAGAATCCAAAATAGAAAAAACAAAATTGCCAATGATTAGCTAATTAAAGAATGAAGATACAGAGGTTACTTGTGGGTTATCAATATTCTAGACTATACAAAAAATTCAACTAGAGTCAAATTCCTAAAAAAAAAAGTTGAAGGGGAGTGTTGGCGACCGCAGGCAATTAAATTTTAGAAAACTAAAAAAAATTAAGAAAGAATTATACGATATTAAGCCAATTTGAAGGGTTCATACACTAAATGTCCAGAATCTTAAATAGAAAAACAATATTGCCAATGATTAGCTCATTAAAGAATGATGATACAGAGGGCACCTGATTCTTAACAATATTCAAGGCTATACAAAAAATTCAAATAGAGTTAAATTCCAAAAAAAAAAATTGAAGTGGCCCGTTGGCGCCCGCAGGCAATTGCATTTTAGAAAACAAAAAAATTTAGAAAAAATTATACAATTTAGAACACATATTGAAGGGTTCAAACTAAAATGTCCAGAATCCAAAACGGAAAAAACTATATTGCCAATGATTAGCTCATTAAAGAATGATGATACAGAGGGAAACTGCTTGTTAACAATATTCAAGTCTGTACAAAAAATTCAAATAGAGTTAAATTCCAAAAAAAAAAATTGAAGTGGACCGTTGGCGCCCGCAGGCAATTGTATTTTAGAAAACCAAAAAAAATTTAGAAAAAATGATACAATCAGAACACATATTGAAGGGTTCAAACTAAAATGTCCAGAATCCAAAACGGAAAAAACTATATTGCCAATGATTAGCTCATTAAAGAATGATGATACAGAGGGAAACTGCTTGTTAACAATATTCAAGTCTACACAAAAAATTCAATTAGAGTTAAATTCCAAAAAAAAAATTGAAGGGGCCTGTTGGCGCCCACAGGCAATTGCATTTTAGAAAACTAAAAAATAGTAAGAAAAAAATATACCATATTAAGCCAATTTGAAGGGTTCGTACACTAAATGTCCAGAATCTTAAATAGAAAAACAACTGACGATGATTACCTCATTAAAGAATGATAATACAGAGGGCACCTGCAGGTAATCAATAAACAAGTCTGTGCAAAAAATTCAACAAGAGTCAAATTCCAACAAAAAAAATTGAAGGGGCCTGTTGGCGCCCCCAGGCAATTGCATTTTAGAAAACCAATAAAAAATTTAGAAAAAATTATACAGTAGGAAAACACATTAAAGATTTCAAACTAAAATGTCCAGAATCCAAAACAGAAAAAACAATATTGCCAACGATTAGCTCATTAAAAAATGATGATACAGAGGGCACCTGATTCTTAACAATATTAAAGTCTATACAAAAAATTCAACTAGAGTCAAATTCCAAAAAAAAAATTTAAAGTTGAGTGTTGGCGCCCGCAGGCAATTGCATTTTAGAAAACCAATAAAAAATTTAGAAAAAATTATACAGTAGGAAAACACATTAAAGATTTCAAACTAAAATGTCCAGAATCCAAAACGGAAAAAACTATATTGCCAATGATTAGCTTATTTATGAATGATGATACAGAGGGCACCTGATTCTTAACAATATTAAAGTCTATACAAAAAATTCAACTAGAGTCAAATTCCAAAAAAAAAATTTAAAGTTGAGTGTTGGCGCCCGCAGGCAATTGCATTTTAGAAAACCAATAAAAAATTTAGAAAAAATTATACAGTAGGAAAACACATTAAAGATTTCAAACTAAAATGTCCAGAATCCAAAACGGAAAAAACTATATTGCCAATGATTAACTTATTTATGAATGATGATACAGAGGGAAACTGCTTGTTAATAATATTCAAGTCTATACAAAAAATTCAAATAGAGTCAAATTCCAAAAAAAAAAATTGAAGGGGAGTGTTGGCGACCGCAGGCAATTAAATTTTAGAAAACTAAAAAAAATTAAGAAAGAATTATACGATAATATATATTATATATATTATATATATTATATATTATACGATATTTGAAGGGTTCATACACTAAATGTCCAGAATCTTAATTAGAAAAACAACTGACGATGATTACCTCATTAAAGAATGATCATTCAGAGGCCACCTGCAGGTAATCAATAAACAAGTCTGTGCAAAAAATTCAACTAGAGTCAAATTCCTAAATAGAAATTGAAGGTAGGAGGATAATTGCAATTTTTGGAAGGTGTTTCAATGGCTGTAATACGATTGAGAACGTTCGACCTTTTTTAGCGTACGATTGAGATCACTCGAAATGGAACAATGAAATAACCGCTGACCCAATAAAACAGTACTATTGAGAACGAAATTAAGTGCAACGTTGCCGAACTATATTCAAGTCAAAATAAAAATGAAATAAAACATTGAATAAAATAATTAAAAATTATAAATTTTAAAAATGTCATAATTTTTAAAAAAATTTGTATTATTGGTACCTACCAATAATACGAACATTTAAAAATAATTTACAATTTAATTTCCCTATATAAATTTCCCATATGTGTTAAATATTTTACGAATCCTTCAGAAGATTTTTTTTGACAGTAGTTAATATAAGACTGTATTGTTTTTGAAATTTTTTCTTCATCTGCTTTTGATGCCTTTTGAACAGTACCCTGTTGAATAGTATTGAGTTTTAAAGACGTTTATTCCTGCTACATAGTGTGTGAGCAGTGCTAAGAGTCATATATATTTATATAGGCTATAGCCATAGCCGATTATTATATGGCAAAGTTTGGCAACGTTGGGCGGAAAAATAAAAACTGAGCGTTCTCAATCGTAATAGTCAAAAGGGTCTAAGAAAGGTATCGCCAATAATGACCGTTCTCAATCGTATTCCTGCCGTTTCAATGCCTTGTTGGTAATGCCATCCTCACCTGGTGCTTTTGCTGAAGGGAGTCCTTTTTATTATGTCAGATACTTCTTTCGGCGTAACATAGTCTTCTGATGGAGGATTTACAAGGTCGCGTAGTGTTTGGATTGAGTTGGTGACTTCAGGTCATGGTGGGCCCGGATTGTTTTGGAACTGGGCTGACATTGTGTCTGCGAAAAGTTCTGCCTTTAAGTTAGTGTCGTAGAGTTTTGTCCCATCAGGTGCTTTGAGAGGTTGACATTTTGGTTGTTTGTCTCAGTCGTCGGTTCAATTTGTATATAGATTTGTTTTTAAAATTGAGAGTGGCAGTAAAAGAATTCCATTCAGATTATCTGTGGCGAGTGAGGATATCTTTGACATGGGACACCTGTGCGTTGTACAGCGTTTTCACCCGAGGGTCGCGCGTACGTTGCCAGTGTTTCCGTAGTAAACGCTTAGTATCAATCTCAAGCAGTATGTCATCAGGTGGTGATTTTGGTTGGTCTAATGTTCGCGATTCGTAGGAACAGTTTTTGATCTCTGATTGGATGACTTTGGTGAGTTGGTCGATGTTTTTGTTTATGTCATCGATGGTGGTGATGCGAATGTTTTTTATTTGGAGAGTTAGGTCGGTTTGGAACTTTCTCCAATTTATACGTTTCCTTGCTGATGGTGGCCCGCACATTGAAGGTCGGGATGATAGGTTTAGCATCTGAGGGTTATAGTCTGACGATAATTCGCAGTGATTGGTTAGGAGGTAGTGCGTGTTTGGCAAGTCTAGCAGGAAAATATCGAGGATGTCTGGTCGATGGGCCGCGATGTAGGGATAGTGAGTTGGCGAGTCAGAGGCAACGACCGAGTATCGGTTTACCCGCTCGGCATGTTGTGCAAGGGTCTTGCCTGATTTGTTACGTTGTGGGCATTGCCAGTCTGTGTGCTTAGCATTTAGGTCGCCGCCAATTATGAGAGGACCATCGTGGTTGGTCAGCGCGTCGAAATCTGTTGGTTTGACTGTAACGCCTGGGCTTTTGTATACTGCAGTTACCTGGGCGATGTTGTTTTCGAGTTTTATATTAACCGAGGTCGAGTCGAGTTCGGTTTGAATATTTACGGATTGATGTACAATGCCACGACGGATAAGCACTGCGGTTCCCCGTTTGGAGGTGTTCTTGGCCGTGGTTGGCGATCTGTATGGTAAGTATGAAAATTTGGGATTTTGAGCTGAGTTTTGGGGTGGAGGTGGGTTTCTCCAAGCAGGATTATATTTACGTTGTGAATTTTTACAAATGCTGTCAGTTCTGATATTCGGTTTCCGATACCGTTGCAGTTCCATGATAAGATTGATGAAGAAGAAGGTCATTCATCATAGGATGTAGGAATGGCGTTTATGATTCTCAGGACTGTTGTGATGACTGCATTTTTTGATGCGACGTCTTCACTTTCTTGAGCTGTTGTAAGGAGGTCTTTGATTATTTGTAGGAGCTTGGATGCGTTTATTGTAGGTTCGGGCTTTTCTGTTTGGTGTTTTGTTACATTTGCGTAAGATTTGATTTTTGATGCTATGGTGGTTTCGTGTGTTGCGGGTAGTGGTATAGGCGTTGGCATCGTTGTCAGCACGGATTTGTTTCTTGCTTCTCTGGAGTGGTCTATTTTTCCTTTGTAAATATCTGTGTAGTATGGGCAGCCCCTATAGTTTGCGGTGTGTTTTCCATTACAGTTGCAGCAGGTTGGGGTATCTTCTTTCGGTTTCTTGCATTCTTTGTTTGAATGGTTTGCTCCACACTTAACGCATCTTGGTGGGTGTCCTCACTGAAGTGATGAGTGGTCAAATCTCTGGCATGAAAAGCATTGGGCGCGACCCGTTGATTTATATGGTTCTATTTTTACTCGGACGTAGAAAAGTTCGGTGGTTTCAAATATTTCTTTCACATTTTCAGTGCGTTTTAGGGAGACCATGTGGATGGATTGGAAGTCTTTTATCATTTTTTACAAAAGCTCGGACAAAATTTGGTTTGAAACCTTCCTCTAGAAGTTCTTCCATGAGTTCATCGTCAGTAACGTCAAGTGGAACACCTTTAATTACAATATTGAGAGATTGTTCTTTGGTTAATGCAAAAGTGTGGAAGCTGATTTTGTTGATGGTCATGAATTGTTGGACGAGTCTGAATGAGGATTCTTCAGGGCAGTTTATTTGGATTTGTAACGGAATCGATGTAGTTTTTGCGGTCACTTGGTCGAGACCTTGAGTTTTTGCGTACATGGCTTTTGCTATTTTCCGCCATGGATGGTCAGTGGTTGTTTGGATCAGAATTGGTAGCATGCGGGTGGAGCGTTTATTGTCGGATTGTGGGTCATTTTTAAGTGATTTTTTGTTTGTCTCGTCAGTGTCCGAAGGGGGAGTAGACATGGTATCATTAGAATCAGAATACTCAGATCCATCCACAGAAACGGAACGAGAACGGTTGTTGCTGTTAGTGGTAATATCCGTGTCCGGAATTGATGAACAATTGGTGGCCATGGCCAGCTTCTTCAGAGTTATTGAATTTTCAGGAGGTGAGACAGTGCTAGATTGGCTTGCTTTGCGTTTTTTCGATGTGGTAGATAAGTCTTTAAGGCATGAGTTTAATGGAAATGATGGTGGTGAGAAGGCCCGATTACGACCCTTCTTATCGGTGGGATAAGGTGGTGTTGATTTTCGTTTGTTGCGTCCGACGCCACCACGATGAGTCATGGTCGGCGAAAATACTCGCGGATTGGTAACCTTATGCAACCGGTGCGTGACCCGGCCTCGGTAATCCCTCAGGTACCTTGCCTCGTGGTCGAGCAGGGGGGGAATATAAAGGAATTTTCTACTTTCGTAAGTCTATGCTGTGCTGGATGACTGGAAGTCGTCGTGCGGTAGATTGGTTCGTGTCAGGAGTGTTGGCGGAGAGCTGCATGTGTAAATTTTTCATTTTTCATTCTTCATTCACCTGGTTGTCGGTGTTTAAAAAATAAATATAGAAAGACTGGCAGTAGTTAAATAACAAAAAAATTGTGGAGGGGAACATGGAAGCCTTTAGGCAAATTAATATCATAAATCAAAAAAATGAGATAAAATTCAACATTAAATATTGTCTAAAAACTCGACAAAATTGAAAAATTTTATAGAAAATAAATTGTAAAGGAAAAGTGGCACTCACAGGAAAACGAGTTTTAAAGAGCAAATAAAAAAACAAAAAAAAATTTAGGAACACACATTAAAGAGTTTCAAATACTATTCAAAATAATTAGTTCATTAAAAATGATAAGACAGAGGGCACCTGCAGATTATCAATATTCAAGTCTATACAAAAAATTCAAGTAGAGTTAAATTCCTACCAAAAAATTGAAGGGAAATGTTGGCATCCGAAGGCAAATGCATATTAGAAAACAAAAAAACAAAATTTAGAAGAAATCATACAATAGTACCACATAATAAGGAGTTCAAACTAAAATGTCCAGAATCTTAATAAAAAAAAAACTATTTAAAATATTTAGTTCATTTATGAAAGATTATTCATAGGTTACCTACAGATTATCAATGTTCATGTCTATACGAAAAATTCAAATATAGTGAAATTCCCCCCAAAAAAATCGAATGGTTGTGTTGGCGCCGATATTCAAATGCATATTACAAAACAAAAAAAACTTAAAAAATATATAGGTACGAACTAGAAACTCCATTCTATAACCTCCAGGTTTGTAAATTATATAGTAAGTACACAGCTACTCAGTTTACTCGCTGGTATAGCCGGTTAGGGTTTAAAAATATTTATACAAAACAATCTACTAGAGTTAAATGACTCAAAAAAATAATTGTATGAGGAACCTGGGTGAAATAATAATTCTAAACAAAAGAGGAAGCTGGAAGCTAAATACTGCAGTACATTTTAACCACAATCCAAAAACTAGGTATTGTTTACATTAAAAGAAACGAACAGTTATTATGATCAGAGGTGTATCACCGTAATATTATATTAGAAAATGTATAAAAATGAATTCAATTTATTAAGGATGCAAAACAATTAAATGGGAACAGTGGCGTATATAGAAATAATTTTTTGTTATTTTTCAACAGGCTACGAAACATTATAACTCATAAGTTATAAGTTATAATAGTACCTAAGAAAATATATTGTTGTTCTATTTAAAAATACTGTAATTTCGGGGATGGATGGGCTGCAGCCCACTGTGCCCACCCCCTATATACGCCACTGAATGGGATGAGGTCCCGCACGGACTCTTGTATGTGATTGTAATTTATGAAGGACATAAAAATATAAAATAATGTTAAATTAAAAATAATATTGTGTTTAAGCTGGGTCTACAGTCAATTTTAAATTACAAACTATAAAGTCTTAATATAAATAAAAATATAGTCAGATAGGTATCTGTTTTGGTCTTTGTAAATATGCGCGGAAAAAATTAGATTTAGTACAATGTAAAAAAAAGTGGGAAGGAAGACTTGAAAATTCTTTGACACTAAGATATTAAAACACAAAATCATATTTTAAATTAAAACTATTGATTTTATACATTTTCTATTTAAAAAAACTTATAAGTATTGAAAACCTTATAAAAACTAAAAAACCTAATAAAATAATATTTTATTTTATTTTAAAATACATTTCATAATTTTTTGTGGTAAAAAATGCATTAATTAAGGTTAGCCGAGCTTAAGTTTTTAATTATACTGATACAACTCTAGCTGGCAGTCTTTAAGACCGTGTTAAAAACTATGATAATTAGTTAAAATCTAATTTCCCGACCTATCCTAACCTAACGCCAGAGCCGTTTGATCATGCATTTTGTGGTTCTCTGAACCACCAAAAATTATGGGGGGGGGGGGTGTTATTTTAATAGGTTAAATAAGGTTATTAAAGGTTTAATAGGTACTTTGTCTTGGTAATCACTAATCAGTGTCTGGTATGGTCATATAGGTAATATAAAAATGGTTAGTTTGATGGCCAATTCATTATTAGCAGCAAATATATACAATCACATAGGTACATTAACAATCAAATTATGAAGTTATAAACAGCTTTATGACGAAGAAGGTGGGTAAGTGGATGTCACTCTGCTGTTCAGTATCTTACAAGTGGGTCACTGTATAATGGATGGTATTAATTTGAATTCAATGATATAATATCATTGTATACGAAATACGATTCTGAGAGGTGACAGTTTGTCAGTGTGGATATCTTATATTTATATTGTTAAATATTATTACTTATAATTAATACGGTAGCCGGTTGAATTAATATTATAAAAAGGTGGGCAAGTGGATGTCGCTCTGCTGTACAGTAGGTTATAAGTGGGTCACTGTAATGGATGGTGTTAAATTTGAATTCAACGATATAATATCATTGTATAAGAAAAACGATTCTGAGCTAAAACGGTCAGTCAACCTATGATATTACGAAGTAGGTATATATTTGATGATATTAAGGTGAATAAAGTAATTTATATATAATCTATTTACGTGGAATCTTGTTTTAAATTTTCAATCCTTAGCTATAAAAGTTGAACGTTTTATAAATTTTTAACTACAAAATTTATATTAAATTTTAAATTTGATAAATTTTGTCAAAATTTGAATCTTAAATACTTATAAAAAAAATTGTGATTATGATTTTTAATATTTTTCAACTGCTCTTGTAACAATATATTAGGAGCTTTGCATCAAATTTTCACGCTTTTTTACCCAATAAATAAAATGTTATTGATATTTATAGAAAAAAAAACTAAATATATTGAAGACTGACAATGTCCGTAAACAACTCAAAAAGAGTCAAATTATTTTCAAAATTGTATGGTGAATAGAAAATGCCAATATAAACATTCAGTGAAATTTTAAAGTATCTACAGTCATTCGTTTTATAATTACAATAAAATAAGAAAATAGTTTCATGAGAAATCGAGTGAATATCAAATATTGTAAAAATATGAGTTTCAAACGCTCATAAAAATTTAATTTGAGTTTCTTGTAGAAATTTTTTTTTTGATAAAGGTAGACAAACTAACGAGAAATCTTGTATTACTTTTTCAGACCTTAGATTTAAAAAGAAAACATTTTAGGAATTTCTAACTCAAAATAATTTGCACATTTTCGTGAATTTTACGTATTTTGTCAATATTTGAACTTAAAATGCTTATAAAAAAAAACTGTGACTATGGATTTTTAGTAACTCGTCTAATATGCTACCTACCATAAAATGGTATCTATCAAAATACTGTATGCGTGTAGTATGCTACCTACCATAGTTATTTTTATTTCGTTTCATTTTATCGCGGGAAAGTACATTTGAGTCATTACGATAAGTAACATATTATAACAGGTGTACAAAATTATAGCTTATTATAGCCACTATGATAACTTTACTGATCCACCAAGTCCCATGGGCCATGATAACTTACTTTTAGATATATTATTTTAGTCTATGTTGTGTTTGTGTTGTGTACGGGTATGCGTCCTATTCGTAGCGAGTTTAAATTTTTATGTAATGCTGACGATATTGACGATGATTATTCAACTCAAAAAAATTACGGTACTCGCATTCAAGGTCCATGGATTTTTGGTATGTGTTATAAAAATGTTGATGGGGTTCTAGAACGAAGATTTTTTAAAGTGAAAAAAGAGATAAGGCAACTTTATTACAAATAATACTAAATGAAATAGAACTAGGATCAATTATTTATTCAGATCAATGGCGAGTATAGTTATACCTATACCTTAAAAGATATAGACTATCATCATGAAACCGTCAATCGTCGTTCCGAGTTTTTTGTTGATCCTACAACAGGCGCACAAACACAAACGATCGAGTGTATATGGAGACATGTCAAAACTAAATCCAGAATTAAAACCCGAGGAGCAACAGATTTGTTAGACCGACAGTTAAAAGAAGAATGGTAATACGCAACACGACTTATTAGAAGTTTTCTGGGATGACCGATGATGTAAAAATAATATACAATGTATGATAATGTATAATAATGACATATTATAAAGTACTTGACAACAATAAATTAATAAATTATTTAGTAATAAACTGTTATTAATATTATTGTCAATTTGTTATTGATCAATAATCCGTAAACTTTTTGTGGTAGGCATCGTTATACTATAGTTAGCATCCTAAGCACTAAAAAAGTAGCGGTAGGTAGCATATTAGACGAGTACCGATTTTTAATATTTTTCATTTGTCTTTGAAAAAAATATATTAGGAGCCTTCTATTAAATGATCAACCTTTTTTAAACAAAAAATAAAATTTTATTGATATATATAGAATAAAAAATTTAAAAAAATTGGAAACTGAAAATTTCCTTAAACAGCTCAAAATAATTCAAAATAGTTTGAAAATGTTGTGGTGTACAGGAAATACTAATATGAACATTCAGTCAAAATTTCATCTATTTACGGTAATTTGTTTTAGGGTTAGGTACACCAAAAACCAAAATCGACTTAAGCGAAAACCGATTTTGCGTACAAATTCTCGTTTTTCCTTTAATTAAATTAATTAAATTTTCTTTTGTTTTTCAGGGCGCTTTTGAAAACTGCTGAGAAATTCAACCCCCCAAAATACCAACTAGATTCACTTTTCTACCAGAAAAGATACCGTTGAACAAAATCTAAGCACTTTTACCGTCCTAAAAGACACAAAAAGATTTAAAAAAAAAAAAAACAAACACACACACAACATTGTAAAATAAATAATTCATTCATCACTCCGCTCAGAATATAAAAATAGTCACATAAAGTATGAGACAATGTGACATTATGTTGTTATAAGAAAGTCGCAATAAATTTTGTAGGTAGGTACCTATACGAGAAATGTATTTTAATAATTTCGTTATTACTGAACTATACTCTGTAATATGAAATTGACTGAAATGTATTCACTTCGGTATACTGAATTCCTTACCTACGTATTTGACATTGTTAGCCTAACTATTCTACCTTCACACTTCTTCTTACCCCTTCTCACACAAGTACACAATTATACAAGTTCGGCCAAAAACTTAACATTCTCATATCTGCTACTCTCACTCCACTCCACTTCAATTTGAAATGAGATGTATTTATATAACTTATTTTGTAAAGTTTATGACAATTAATATAACTTAAATTGAAGGCAATATTCGACAAGCAATTATGATGGTTCATTTAATATGCAATTATTTTGAAAATAATTACGCTCATTAATACCAAATGAGTAGAAAAATAAAATGCAATATGTATCATATGGTGTAGCACAAAATATTTGAATTTAACAGTAGTTGTTGATTACCTACAAGTCATCGTACTTGATTATCGGTGAAAATATTTAAATTTCATTGAGCGAATTATCTACTCAAAAGAATTACATACCAAAAAATATCATATCCGTACAATTTCCTAATTTTTTTCACGACTTTATTGATAGCCAGAATAGTGTTATACCAGTATAGTTACAATACAAAAATAATTGAAAAATAAGAAAATACATCTCCTGATCAATTAACAATAATAAAAAAAAAAACCTACTGAAAAATAAAAAAATACATACCCCGTGTCCGAATCGAAATCTGCTATCAAACTTAGTCCTCCAAACACTGCAACGTTCACACATTTCATTCTGCTTATACACAGTTGGCAAATTTTGACTGACGAATAATACCATCTCTGAAATAACACGCAGCCTGCAGTAAAATGTTCAACAATATTCAGATATTCTTATGAGTTATGACCTACGCGTTACAGATATTATATTTTATATGTATAAATGTATAATCTTTAATTTGTATTATACCTACCTAACTATTATGTGATAGTTTGTATTTTAGAGCGGACTATGGGAGCAATAAAGGTTTTGATTTTACAATGATTTGTATATGATTCTCGTATAACGGTTTTCGTATTTTGTTGTTATTCAACAACTATAAACCGCCGGTATTTAAAATGTCCATCGAATGTTTAAACTATCATTTTCCATACATTATAAAATTTTCAAAAGATTTTGAATCGTTTACAGTGATTTATAGATATTTGAATTATGAAATGTTTTTAGTTCTGTATTCTATAAATGTCAATAAAATTTTATTCGTTGGGTCAAAAAGCTTAAAAGTAATACAAAGTTCCTCATAAGTTGATACAATAGCAGTTATAAAATATTAAAAAAATACAGGCACGTTTTTTTGGAACAAATCTAGTTTAGCGGCTCCACGAAATTTAGATTTTTTTTTTTTGAAACCTATTTAATTCGACGAGTTTAGAACGATGGTGCAAAAATAAATTTTCGGAAATCATTAGTTTTGAAGTTATAGACTGGCGAAGTTCACGATTTTCGGTGTTTTAGGCATGCTAGAAACCATAGACATATTAACTAAATGGACTGCGCCTTGGGCAACAATTAATAAGCCAACATCAGATAAGCAAAAAGGGGTATCAGGGAAGAAAATATTACATATACTTCGTTTATTCCATGAATATAACGACTGATAAAAAAAACAGTAAGTGATAACGCTGTTTGTTTTCATTTATCACCTCGTGACTTCGTGTTCTACTGTCGTTGTGACGGGTCCTTAATTTTGCGATAATTGAATTTTGACTTCATAATATTTGAATTTTTAACTGTACTAATTACTTTTTTTTTTTTTTTTTTTTTTTATTGGATAACCCGCGGCAACATAGGCCATTGGGTGTTGGTAGGGAACTGTAGGTTTTTAGATTGGGTAGGTTGGTACACGTGTGTGTTTGTGGTGGCAGAATTTTTATTGGGGCACCCGTAGGTTTCTGCCATGCCCCGGGTTGGGGGATGGCGGCACTTGTACTCCGGACACCGTGACTTGCCCGGAGAAAAATGCCGCCCAGTGGTCGAGAGGCGAACCCGCGACTGCCAGCGCCGCAGTCGACGCGTTAGACCGCTCGGCCACCTCGTCCCCCTAATTACTTTTAGTGTAGAGTATATTTAGTTTTAGTTATTATTGTCTTTGGTTGTATATCACAATGGTTAAGATTTGCTCGATTCCACTTTGTAAAGGTGCTTCATCAAAACAATGCAACATTAAACTACACAAGTAAGATATTAATATATATGTTTCACTTGTATCGTTAGTCATAGATTTATGTTTTTTGTTAAAAGGTTTCCAGCTGACGAAAATCTCAGAAATATATGGGAAAAGTGTATAAAATCATATTATCCTAATTTTAAAACTAACCATAGCAGTTTAGTGTGTAGCAAACACTTTAGGGAAATTGATTTTATTAAAACTGCAAGATCTCAATCCTTTTCACTTATTAAGAGCGCAGTACCTTCATTATTTGATGTTGAAGAATGTGTTTATGTTTTCAACAAAGAACAATATGATAGTTCGAATACACATGAACCATCCCACATTGTTGTTCAAGATACGACAGAAAATATGAGCTATAGTGTTATTACATTATCACAATCAGATCTCCAAGGTGATAGTTTGAATATTACAGGGCTATCTAACATTGAAGCTGTAGAAGAAATTATACCAACAATAGATGACAGTTCGGATTTAGTTTGTGAACCTAGTGAAAATGTTCAAGTTACTCCAAAAAAAATGGCCAGCACTATGTAAATATAAATTTTAATATTAAAATAATAAATATGCCATTCTTCATTAAAATGTTATACTAATTTTAAAATTTTCTAGGAAAAGAAAAAGCTTATTTGGTGATTTTAATGTTGAAGATCTAAGAACTCCAACAAAACGCAAACGATATTGGAATGTATCTCAAGCAACTGTAAGAGACTTCAAAATAAAAACAAAAAGTCTGCAGAATAAAAATACATGGCTAAGAAAGAAGATAAAAAACCTATCGCAGTTGATTAATCATCTTAAGGAAGAGAAAAAAATTTCTGATAACTGTTTCACTATCCTTAAGGTAGAAATAGCGAATTAATTAAATATTTTGTTAACATTGTACAATATTTTAAGATTTATTTTAGGAGAATCTACCTACTGCACAGAGAGAGATGATTATGAAACAATTGAAACGTAACACTGAAAAGAAAATTTCACCTGAACTTAGGGATTTGCATTAACACTTAATTTTTATTCAGCTGCAGCATATAAATATGTAAGACAAGTGTTTAACAATTGTCTTCCACATCCATCAACGTTACGCAAATGGTATGCTGTAATCGATGGATCACCTGGCTTTACCAAAGAATCCATAAATGCTCTAGAAATTAAAGTGGCGGAAATGAAATTAAAAAACAAAATATTAGTATGTGGTATGATGATGGATGAAGTCAGTATTAAACAGGGTACACATTTTAATGGCACAAGGAACCAAGGCTATATAAGTTTAGGAACCGGTATAAATGATGATACTGATGCTCTTCCATTAGCAAAAGAAGCACTCGTCATTATGCTAGTTGCTATTAATTCTAATTGGAAAATTCCAATCGGCTATTTTTTACTTAATGGTTTATCTGGAGAAGAAAAAGCAAATTTAATTAAAACTGCTTTAACCATTGTCCACGATACCGGTGTTCTTGTGAAGACCTTAACATTTGATGGAGCAGCCTCAAATATTTCAATGGCTACTTCATTAGGAGCTAAACTGTATCCTCCAGATGTAAAAACATATATCTTGCACCCAATCACTGATGAAAAAATATTTATATTTTTGGATCCATGTCACATGTTGAAACTATGTCGGAATACACTTGGTGACTGGCAAACATTGTACAATAAGGATGGACAAGAGATTAAATGGGACTTATTTAAGCAGTTGGTAATTTTACAAGAAAATGCTGAACTACACTTGGCCACCAAAATAAGATCAAGACATATCAATTTTTTCAAAGAAAAAATGAAGGTCAAGCTTGCGGCTCAAACATTGAGTGAATCTGTTGCTAAAGCCCTGACATATTGTAGTGAACAAAATTTTTCTAATTTTCAAAACACCAATGCTACTTCAGAATTTTGCAAGAAAATAAATGACATTTTTGATATTCTAAATACTAGAAATTTTTTGGGTAAAACTCAATTTAAAAGACCACTTTACTTAAATAATGAGTTATTTCTTAAGACTTTCATTTCTTCGTCTATTGAATATCTATCTTCCCTACAGACCAAAATATATAATAAAGTGTCAAAATCACATAATTTTATTCCAATAATCAATTCTGGAAGAAAAACTGGGTTCAATGGCTTAATAGTATGCCTCAGAAGTCTTGGCGAGTTATTTGATGATGTTTTAAAATCAAATAAATTAGAATTTATTTTAACTTACAAAGTTTCTCAAGACCATCTTGAAATGTTTTTTTCCGCTATAAGATCTCGTGGTGGATTTTGTGATAACCCAACAGCCAGCCAATTTGAAGCGGCATACAAAAGATTACTAATACACAATGAATTAGTAACTTCTTCTCAAGCAAATTGTATATCACAAGATACAACTGTAATATTATCAACCACTAGTTCATCAAAAAAAAAAAATTCTAACCATTTAGAGCTGACCTGTGTAGCTGGGACAGATGAGGATACTAATTTGTATATGGACTTAAAGAACTCACCATATGTATCATATTTAATGGACACGACCCAATACATTGGTGGAGCTGTAACAAAAATATTACTAAAATTGACAAAATGTTCAGAATGTCTTCAAGTTTTATCTGAATCCAGTACAGCTCCTACACCATTAATATCAATAAAAAATCGAGGTAGGCTAATTAAGCCAAGTAGTGATGTAACTGAGCTGTGTCGAATCGCTGAAAATGTATTTCGAACTCAACAATCAGTATATACAACCAGCAGTGCAACGAATATCAGAGAAACATTCATTATCAAATCATTTTCTAAAATAAATATCAATAAATACTTTTTAAAAATGTCTAACCACATATACAATCAAGAACCAATAAACAATCATTTAATCCAGTTAATCAGAGACATTTTCAAAACCTACTTCAATATACGGATACACCATTTTAACAGCTCAAGAAGTCAGCCAAAAGAGAGAATACGTTCTCAGTTCACCAAACTCGTACATTTCAGAAACCAATAAACATTAAATTTTGTATGCTAATGGATGGTCCCATATATTTATTTAACATGTACATGTATGAAAGTAAAATATTTGTTATTATTATTATTTTTACTATTTTTTTTTATATTATCTATTACAACAATGTGTTTTATAATATAACAATATATAATTGTCTAGTGTATAAAAATGGGTTTCTTTGTTTGCCACTTAGTCATATAGGTCTATTACACACACACACACACACAATAAATTAAGGTACAACTTGAAATAATGCAGATTGTCATAGAGTGATTGCATCACATGATTAAAAAAGAAGACTTAACACGCAAATAAAAACTATGAGAACTTAATTCAACACATTATTGGATGATGAACTTTTTCAACTATTAACTACTGACTTAACTAAAATTATAATACTAATATTCACGATACCCTAATATTTTATGTAGGTATATTTCATTTTTATTTCAATTAATATTATAAAAAACATGAGGAAAATATGAGTTTTTAACCAGTTGATTCCCACCTAGTTAATTGTGTTTATGAGATTTTATAAATGTTATAATTAATATTATAAATACAATATAATAACAATAATATAAAATATATTCTAAATGGTTGTTTTTTTTAAAATGGATAGGCGGGAAATATAATACATGGAAGAAACAAGATATAATTAATTTTTTCTTCCACAATACCCCTTTTTGCTTATCTGATGTTGGCTGATTTGTTCGGTAGGCAGGGGGTGTAGAAGGCGCAGTCCATTTAGTTAATATGTCTATGCTAGAAACGCTCTATCTTAACGCTCTTATAACGAATTTTTTTTTTTATGCTAGAAATAAAAATTTGAATTAAATTGAATAAAATGATTAATCACTAAAAATAAAAAAAATATTATGGTTACAAATTATTTTATAATATTGTTAGATTAAGAATATATTTATATTAAATCACTATTTAAACGCTCTTATAATGTGGGCAGTGATTACACAGCTAGCGGCACTATGTTTCCGAAAAAAATAATTTAAAAATTCGTTAAAGAGCGTTAAAATATAGCGTTGCGCGCATGAGTAAAATACCGAAAATCGCGAACTTCACAAGTCTATAACTTCAAAACTAATCGTTTTCGAAAATGTATTTAAGTTAATTTTTACAAACATTATAAGTTCAAATTTGGACAAAATTACTTATTAAAACAAAGAATAACGATTTTAGTTATTTTGTTGTAATTTAAAAATAGTAGGTATTCGTTGATTCATAAAACTTTTAGAGTATATTATTATAATTTATATTCACGATGACACTTTCAAAATATGTAATTTTTTGGGGCAAAAATGACTTTAACCTACTGCAGTGTACTAATGCCTAATAATCTGTAGTCAATGTGGTTATAATGATAATAAATTATTCCAAGCAAATTTTAAATATTTTACGTTTTATTATTTTTTTATAGCGAAATATGATT
The DNA here is from genome assembly GCA_949089665.1 of Macrosiphum euphorbiae. Lineage (NCBI taxonomy): Eukaryota > Metazoa > Arthropoda > Insecta > Hemiptera > Aphididae > Macrosiphum > Macrosiphum euphorbiae. Next base: position 2,930,450 of record CARXXK010000005.1, on the reverse strand, counting down.
TATTTTTTAACATATATTTTAGAAAAAATCAAAGTAAAAATTAAGCCCCAAAAGAATATGAAAACAAACTTACATTAATTATCGACTCTTTCGGCGATGTGTGTGAACTGTGACGCCGATGAGGAAACGCTCCAGAATATAATAGAACTTAAAATATTGTGATTTATGAAAAATAAAATTATACGGAACGCGGTAAATTTTTTACTCATATCTGCTTGCTTATTGAAATTTTAGAATTTTTAATCGACTGTGTCGTCTGCAATGAGTTTGAGATTTGCCATAGAGTATAAATGATAGATATTATTATATTATACTAGGTAGGCAACGTCAATATGATGAATCCACGGATATAATATAATGCAACTTTTTATATCGAAGAGTTCCGTGTTAAGGAATAATTTTTTTATTGAAATTTGATATGATAATAAACCAAAATAGTTTATAATTTTGAATTTGAATTGTAATAATATGATATAGGTATTATTTAAATTACTATTTTCGTTTATTATTTTAATTATTGATTATGATGGTGAATAGATATCTGCAGAAGTACAAGCATATTTTCATAAAAGCATATTGTATTTTATGAATCATTAAATAAAAATGTGATTACTGGATGTTAGAGTTAACATAAAGGTACTCAGTAAATTTACAGTACCTATACCGACTATAATACCAACTAGATGGCAAAATTCCAAGTCTATCATTTTCTACGAATACTGCTGAATAGGTACGAAATTAATTTTAATGAGTAAATATGTTAATTTTAAATTTATCGGTTAAATTTTAGATTTTAGATTCTGAGCGGATCGATGACTGTATTAATTTTACAATGATGTTTTCTTTAATTTTTTAATTTTTTAAATTATTTTTTATTGTGTGAACGATAAGTACCTATTCGTAATAAATATTCAATTTTCATATATAATATTATATTATAAGCACTTAGAATGTAATCATATGTTTATATTTAGTTTAGTTGTAGGTATTTAGTAAATAATAATATAGGTATACGAAATTGTGTTTTCGAATAATAATTTATTGTTTGTATTAGTACCTACACCTACACCATAATAGGGAACTAAAATGTTGGAAAATTTGTATTTGGTAGGTGTAGTGTGTAAATGATGTACAAATGTATTTTTGGTGTTTTAATTCTGCTGTAAGATCAATTTATGAGAATCCTTGCATTAAATTGTTTTAATTTTTTTGTATATGAATAATTATTTTATAGAAGGTACTTACATGTAAGTCGATCAGAAACTATTTACACTGAATGTTAATAGTAAAAAGCTATTAAAATATCTATTGTTTGTATTTATTTGTTAATAATAATTAAGACTTAAATATTAGCAGTAATCTTGTTCCTTTCACAAAATGTTTTTTAATTATTCTTAATTTACATTTACATTAATACGTTTGGCATTTATCACAAATTGACCTCTGAATAATCATTCAATGATGAATTTAATAGTTACATTTCCGGTTACATTAATTATTGGATTATAAATTAGAATAACCTACAGTTTCCCCACTTTCTACTACAACATTATTTTATATTTAATTTTTTTTAAATTTTGTATGATGCAGTCTGCACCTTGTGCCGGTGATACGTAATATAATACAATTGATATTAGTGATGGGTACCCGATTATTTAATTAAATTATTTACAAGATTTCAATAAGAAAAAATATCTATTAAGTATAAGCATCCGCATTTCTATTAACTATAAATTCTTAATTGCATGAGCTGTGCATATTACATATATTTTTCGAAAAAATTATTTAAAAAAACAAGAATAATTTCTATTTTATGTCACACGGTTTGATTTAGAAATTGACTACTACGACGACTGTGCAACTTTTTTAAGCATGATCCGTTTTGAAAAGGTCCAGAAAAGAGTTTGTTTCAAGTCTGTCTGCCTTGATAACAACTAATTTAATTTTAGTGTATTGTTATATTAAATAATATATTATAATGAAAAATAATAACTATAGTAAAATATATAATTGCAAAACATTTAATACCTCCATCTAGGGTATAAACTACACTAAAAAATGTGTAAGTATGCTTATAAAATACATGAGGTTTATAATGCATTTATGTATAATATACAATATTAAGATTGATAACATTAAGTATATTGTTTCAAATACTTCGCGCAAACCTTAGGTGATACCCGGTGTATATGCAAAAAGATACGTATTAAACTTGGCGTGGTGAAACGAAGACGGCCTTTGGACATTGGACTGTTCGGTCTCGCGTATCTTACACACTGCGCTTTTAGGATTAAACTTATAAATGCTTCTACTTCACCCAGTTAACAGATTTTCGGTGGCAATAAATATTTAATTTAAGTCTTAAAGTAAATGTAAAATAGTAATAGTATGAAAACAAACTTACGCGGAAACATCGACTCTTCCGGTGAAACCTAGCTATAGAGTGCCGCCGTCGCCGAAGAAACGGCTATATTCATCCATCATCATCTCGCTCCAAACTGAAACTTGAAAGTATCGAAATATTTTATGAAAATAACCTGATCATAACGAAATGTGCGAGTTTGTGTTAAAACTAACATTATAATATACATGGCTAAACGAACTGTCCGTCTATATTGATGGCTCATTATTTTTTTGTTAAGTGAAATTATTAGAATTGGTAACCGTCGCCGACGAATGTCGACAATTGACGATTGCCACAGATATTATTTACTATGATAAATCCATAGAACTCATATATTATACTCAGTATCTATACAGTCTATTGATAAATCGTATGTACTAAAGCACTGCATGGGCCGGGCTGCATATTTATTTTTAGTGTACGGGCCTGAGCGGGATTTGCTTTTTTAAATTAATCTAAGATGGACTTGGGTTTCGAAAACTAGAACAGTGTTTAATGGGCCGGGCATTTTATATCAGGGTACGGGCTGGGTTGGGGCTGTATTCTGTAAATTATTTTTAAATCTATTATTTTATGAATGCACTACAAACTAATATCAATTAGTGATTAAGTATAAACATAATAAAATATTATATACCCGATGGTTATTGGAAATAGTCTTCGTAATCGTAATATAAGGATAAGTCTATAAATAATAATAAATTATTAATTACTATAAAGTATAAACATTGATTATAAATACTATTTATAATAAATGGTATAAAGTTTATACTATAAACTATACATAAATATTTTTTTAATTAAAAATAAAATTTTAAATAATTTAAAATAATTCTAACACCTACCCATGGTGGTTTTACATAACAAGTGGAGGGATGTTTTTGTTTTTAATTGTCCGTGCGAGTGACTACGTCGGGTATATATGTATATTAAAATACCAAAAATTTCAATTAGCTATATATCTTTAAAATAAGTCTGACCGCCAAATTCAGATTTCCCCGTCGTTTTCAAATAAAAACTAATGATTTCCGCAATATCCTTCTTAATTTGTTGTAACTTATAAGTTATAATATACATAGGATACCTACAAACAAAAAAAAATTGAAAAATTTGTGTTTGTGCTAAACTAGATTTGTTCCCAATAAATTATTATAATTTATAGTTATATTGTAAGTACAAATATTATGTTTGTAAAGTGTTAATGGGTGGGGGGAGGGGGTTGAACCTAAAAATTTAAAAATAGATGCAAGTCGCCGTCGGGGCCCCTGAGCTAACGATTACCGGCCCTCTACAGGGGCATTGCCCCGGCTGCCTCTGCGATTGTTGCCGCACTGCAGTCAGGGGGCCCCGACGATGCCGGTACATTATTTTTGACAAAAAAAAATAGAGGGGTGGAAAATGTAAATTATAAAAAGTGGATAGATGTCATCGAACCGTATCCCCCCACCCCACTTCGATCACTACAACTACCGTTTAAATGTTTGGAACGGAAAGCGCTTGCAGGATAGCTAGTTAAAATAAATGTTTAAATTGAAGAATAAAAATGGTATAATAGTTTGATCTTATTACAACATAATATTGTTATTGTTACAATATTATTGTTTAATCTTTAGTTTATACAGGGTGATCCACCAAGCGTGCTCACCAGCTCACCCCTATTTTTTCTTTTATAATTATTTTATCAAATTCTGATTTTTGGAATAGGTATTTAAGGAATGTCTTGTGTACAAAACTACAAACTTCTATATTTCAAATGAGAACCCACCATTTTTACTGTAAATTATTTAGTGAATAATTTTTAGAAAATTCAAAGTTCGAATGAGTAGTTTTTAGTTATTAAAATGTTTATAGTATGGATTAAAAAGTCCTCAAAAATAGTTTTGCAGAAATATAAAATATACGTTCTAATAAATCTAGTATTTATTATACTTGTCCATTTTTACAAATTATTAATATTGATATATTCATATTAATGTAGGTATACAATTTTCAAATCACCATAGCCTCCATATCTTATGAACCCATTATACCATTGGTCTTTTATCCTTAAAACATAAAAGTTAAATAACTACACCTATGAATTTTGTTACTTACGTAAATATGAGACACTGAATCAATCAAAAATTAGCCATTAGGTATAAAATTACAGGATTTCGAAAAAACAATTAATAAAACCGTACAGAACGCGTATGTTTTTTGCTCAAATCGGCTTGGATTATTTAAATTTTAGTTTATTTAATCGACTGCGTCCTCTGCAAAGGTTTTGGAAATTGACATAGATGAAGGCATAATATGATGAATCCACAGATAGATATTAATAAATATTAACACAGATAATAATATTATAGGTAATACATCTTTTCGTATCAAAGAGTATACGTGTTTAAAAATTGGTTATTCATTATTGAAATTTGATATGAAAATAACCAAGATAATTTATAATTTGAAATATAATTTAAATGAATTATGTCGAGGAAGTCAGTTTTAACCAAAATAATATTAATAAAATACACTAATTTTAACACTGTCGGTGCCATGTAAATTTAGCGATACCATTAATTTGAAAATCATGCAGGTACTAAGTAGGTACTTACGGATGTACTTCTCTATAAAATACACGTATTTAAAATTAAAATTATACATTGTTTTATAATATTCATATATTATTTGAACTCGTATCCAAATTAATTTGTATACAATTTTGTGTAACTATTAATTTGCAAAGTAGGTATATTTTCATATTTCATTAATCTAAGAAAATGTCTGGATCCATGTAGGTTGACCACTGTGATATCGCTGATGAGTATTGATGGAGCTAAAAGAGAAAAAACCCAGAGCGACGATTTGAGGAGGGGCATGAATTTCAAGCAGAATTTAAGAAAATCAGAAATTAATTTGACTCACGGGTTGATTAATGAAGATGAGATATGGAAACCAACTCGATCAGTGGAGTAAGGACTCGGGAACCAATTCTGTATAGTAGCTGTTAGTTCAAATTTTTTAACACAAGTCATATTTTATTTATGCAAATTATAAGCCTTATATGAAAAGGTAGAGTCGAGGCTTCAGTCCTTACTAATAATGTTATCAAGCTTCACTGATGATGATCTCTGACGAGTATAAGAATTATATTATGAATTACGAACACAAAACCGAGCTCACTCCGAATGTAACAAACAAAACTATTATGTCTGTCGGATGCAGAGACGACAGCGTTATGTGTACCATGGGCATGTCCTCAAATCAGTGAACAATACAATAATTAAAATTGATTTTTTTTTTTTTAACAAAACTATTTTTATTCATCTGTGTTATTATTTTTTATACGGTAGGTACCTTTATCAAAACGTTTTTACATACACTTTTGAGTTTTAGATAACATACAATTATTATTTCAATATTTATGAAACAAATTATTTAAAAATTTATGATACAATTTATGAAAATTATTATTATTATTTTTTATTTTTTATTGAACGTAAGCCCGGCAACTATGGCCATTAGCTGTATGGTTTGTTTGTAGGTGTATTGTATTGTTGGTAGTAGTAGGGGGGAACACGTGTGTGTTGGGTTTTGGCAGAATTTTCAATTTGGGCACCCGTAGGTATCTGCCATGCCCGGGTGGGGGATGGCGGCACTTGTTCTCCGGACACCGTGACTTGCCCGAAGAATAATGCCGCCCAGTGGCCGGGAATCGATCCGGCATCGGCAGCGTCGCGACCGACGCCTTAGACCGCTCGGCCACCTCGTCCCCCGCAAAAAAAAAAAATTATTATTAATAATATTGTTTATGATTAATTAATAAATTATAATATAGGTAATTAATATGAAATACATAATATTTTAAAACATATAATGTTCAATAAACGTACCACATCCAGGAACTTGACATATAATCGAACATTAAAATAGTAATAATAATTACTTATTAATACAACATTAAAAAACTGAACCATATTGAAATGTTTAATATTACAATATAGACACTGAAATATTATATCACTGTCTATTTCTTAGTATCAAATAGTTAATTCTTCAGAGGTCTATTTTTATAAATATATAGTTAACTCGTGTTTCGATTGTATGTATATAATATTGAATAATTAGTGGTAAGTCTTAAGCTCCAAAAGTTAAATGTAATGTCTATATAGTATATTGGATGTTTTATTTAGATGTTATTTTTGAAATATTTGGTTCTTAAAAAAACAAGTCACGACTTTTTCAGTAGATACTATATAGTTCCCCGTGGTGAAAATCACTACTTAACAACTTAACTAGATAAATGTTTGAATCTAAATAAAACAGTTCTAGTTTCCTTGAGCTATTCATTACCCGAAATCAAATCTATACTTTCGTATTCTGTCGATTTTTTTTTTGTACAGTCTTTATTAACACTATTTCAATAAAATAACTACCTATTGGATGATAAATTAGTATCACTATAAATTCCATAATATATTTAGGATCAGTATTTAGTCATATTTATTACAAAAAGACTGACATGGCCGAAAATGCAATAAAGTGTCTAAATTGTATACAATAATGTGTTGAATTTAAACATTAACACGAAATATTTCGGTTGAATGGTTTTTGCAAATTATTTGGATTTTTTTATTTAATTTAAAAAAAAATTAGTTCAATCCTTATTCAAATCATTATCAGCGGATTCAATGTAAAATCAAAAAGTCCGAATTGGAAACCTAAATTTTCGAGAAAAAATAAGGATTGTCCTACTTATAATAGTATTATAAATTATAAGCAACTTTCATACGTAAGGTTAAACTAAAAAGTCCAGAATCTTAAGCAAAAAAAACATCAGAGAAAGAAATATTATTATAAGAACAAAAGTAGGGGAATAAGGGAGCACGCAGGCAGATGCATTTTAGAAGCAACAAATAATTTAAAAAAAAATTTAATTGGCACCTGGTTGTCAGTGTTTAAAAAATCTCTATAGAAAGATCAACTGGAGTTAAATGTCTGGAAAATTGTGTAGATGAACATGGAAGCCTGTAGGCAAATCAATAACATAAATCAAGAAAAAATGAGCTAAAATTAAACTTTTAGTATTCTCTAAAGACTCGACAAAGTTGAAAATATTTGTATTTAAAGATCTATAATTAAATTTACGTCCTAAGGAAAATAAATTTTAGAAAAAAAAATTATACAATAAGACCACACAAAAACACTGTTCAAACTAAAATGGCCACAGAATAAACTATTCAAAATAATAATTTCATTAAAGAGATTATCTATTGTGCACCCGCATGTTATCAATGATCAAGTCTATACAAAGCATTTAATTATAGTTAAATTTCTTACAAAAAAATTGAAGGGGACTGTTTGCGCCCGCAGGCAAATGCATTTTAGGAAACAAAAAAACTATTTATTATTCAAAGGTAACACAAATTAATAAATTTAAACTAAAAAGTCCAGAATCTTAAGCAAAAAAAAACATCAGAGAAAGAAATATTATTATAAGAACATAATAGTAGGGGAACATGGGAGCACGCAGGCAGATGCATTTTAGAAGCAACAAATAATTTAAAAAAAAATTTAATTGGCACCTGGTTGTCAGTGTTTAAAAAATCTATATAGAAAGATCAACTGGAGTTAAATGTCTGGAAAATTGTGTAGATGAACATGGAAGCCTGTAGGCAAATCAATAACATAAATCAAGAACAAATGAGCTAAAATTAAAATTTTAGTATTCTCTAAAGACTCGACATAGTTGAAAATATTTGTATTTAAAGATCAATAGTTAAATTTACGTCCTAAGGAAAATGCATTTAAGAAAAAAAAATTATACAATAGGACCACACAAAAAAACAGTTCGAACTAAAATGCGCACAGAAAATAATTAGTTCATTAAAAAAAGATTATTCATGTGCACCCGCAAGTTATCAATGATCAAGTCTATACAAAACATTTAATTAGAGTTAAATTTCTTACAAAAAAATTGAAGGGGAGTGTTTGCCCCCGCAGGCAAATGCATTTTATAAAACTAAAATACAATTTATTATTCAAAGGTAAAACAAATTAATCAATTTAAACTAAAAACTCCAGAATATTACGCAAAAAAAAAATAATTAAAAATGATTAGTTCATTACAGAAAGATTATTCATAGTTCACCTGCGGATTATCAATGTTCAAATATATACAAAAAATTCAACCAGAGCTAAATTCCTAAATAAAAAAAATTGTAGTCGAGTGTTGGCGCCCTCGGGCAAATGCATTTTAGAAACCAAAAAAAATTTAGAAAAAATTATACAGTTGGAAATAGAAAAAACTATTCATAATCAGTAGATCATTTAAGAAGGATTATTCATAGTTCACTTGCTTGTTACCAATGTTCGAATATATACACAAAATTCAACTGAAGTTAAATTCCTAAAAAAAAAATTGAAGGGGTGTGATGGCGCCCTCGGGCAAATACATTTTAGGAAACAAAACAAAAATAGAAAAAATAGAAGAAATTATACAATAGGACCACACAAAAAAACAGTTCAAACTAAAATGCGCACAGAAAATAATTAGTTCATTAAAAAAAGATTATTCATTGTGCACTAACAGGTTATCGAGGATGAAGTCTATACAAAAAATTTATTTAGAGTTGAATTCCTTACAAAAAACTTGAATAGGAGTGTTTACCCCCGCAGGCAAATGCATTGTAGGAAACAAAAAAACAATTTATTATTCAAAGGTAACACAAATCAATCAATTTAAACTAAAAACTGCAGAATCTTAAGCAAAAAAAAAATAATTAACAATGATAAGTTCATTAGAGAAAGATTATTCATAGTTCACCTGCAGATTATCAATGTTCAAATCTATAGTGAAGTCGAGTGTTGGCGCCCTCGGGCAAATGCATTTTGGAAAACAAAAAGTTTAGAAAAAATTACACAGTTGAAAATAGAAAAAACTATTCATAATCACTAGATCATTTAAGAAGGATTATTCATAGTTCACCTGCTTGTGACCAATGTTCGAATCTATACACAAAATTCAACTAAAGTTAAATTCCTAAAAAAAAAAATTGAAGGGGTGTGATTGCGCCCTCGGCAAATACATTTTAGGAAACAAAACAAAAATAGAAGAAACTATACAAAAGTAACACACATTAAACAGTTCAAACTAAAATGTCCAGAAACTTAAGCAGAAAAAAACATCAGAGAAAGAAATATTATTATAAGAACATAAAGTAGTCAATGTTTAAATCATAAAAAAAAATTAGGAGGGGAACATGGGAGCACGCAGGCAGATGCATTTTAGAAGCAAAAAATAATTTAAAAAAAAATTTAAATGGCACCTGGTTGTCAGTGTTTAAAAAATCTATATATAGAAAGATCAACTGGAGTTAAATATCAGAAAAATTGTGGAGGGGAACATGGAAGCCTGTAGGCAAATCAATATCATAAAGCAAGAACAAATGAGCTAAAATTAAACTTTAAGTATATAGAATAAAGACTCGACAAATTTGAAAATATTTGTATTTAAAGATCTATAGTTAAATTTATAGAAAACAAATTGCAAAGGGATCGTGGGCACTCACAAGAAAACGTGTTTTAAGAAGCAATAAAAATAAAAAATAATCATATGGCACTTGGTTAATGAATTTTAGTTAAATTATTTTAAAAAAAATTAAAGGGGACATCGGCGCCCGCAAGCCAATCCATTTGAAAAATCAACAAAAAAATTTTAAAACAAATTTAGGTTGTCAATGTTTAAAAATCTATAAAAAAAGATCATAAAAATTTAAATATATAAAAAAAAAATTGAAGCCTGCACTCAAATGAATTATAAAAAATCAAATAAATAAAGTATCAAATTATGTTCTTAAAATACTCTTAAAAAAAAACTTAAAAAATATATTGCTACGAACTAGAGACTGCAGTCTATAACCTCCAGGTTTTTAAATTATATAGTATTTACACAGCTACCCAGTTTACTCGCAGGTATGGCCGGTTAAACCGGTTTACAAAAAAATCTACTAGAGTTAAAAAATTAATTGTACCAGGAACTTGGGTGAAATAATAATACTAAACAAAAGAACAACCTGGAAACTAAATACTGTAGTAAATTTTAACTACGATCCAAAACCTAGGCATTGTTTACATTAACTAACGAACAGTTTGTATGATCAGTGTATCACTGTAATATTATATGTATTAGAAAATGTATAAAAATGATTGCAATTTATTAAGGATGCAAAAAAAATTAAATGGGAAGAGGTCCTGCACGGACTCTGGTATGTGATTGTAATTTATGAAGGACATAAAATAATGTTTAATTTAAAATAATATTGTGTTTAAGCTTAGTCTACAGTCAATTTTAAATACAAAACTATTAAGTCTAAATACAAATAAAAATATAGTCAGATAAGTATCTGTTTTGGTCTTTGTAAATATGTGCGGAAAAAATTAGATTTAGTACATTGTAAAAAAAAGTGGGAAGGAAAATTTGAGAATTCTTCGACAATAGGATATTAAAACACAAAACCATATTTTAAATTAAAACTATTGATTCTATACATTTTCTATGTACAAAAACTTATAAGTATTGAAAACCTTATAAAACTAAAAACATAATAAAATAATATTTTATTATATTTTAAAATACATTTTATAATTTGTTGTGGTAAAAAAATCATTAATTTAGGTTGGCTGAATTTATATTTTTAATTATACTGGTACCAACTCTGCTGGCGTCCTTAAGACCGTGTTAAAAACTATGATAATCAGTTAAAGTCTAATTTCCTGTCCTACCCTAACCTTACGCCAGAGGCGGCTTGATCATGCATTTTGTGGTTCACTGAAACACCAAAAGGTCTGGGATGGGTGTAATTTTAATAGGTAGGTACTTGGTCTTGGTAATCATTGTCCGGTATGGCCATATAGGTAATATAAAAATGGTTAGTTTGGTGGCCAATTCATTATTAGCAACAAATAGATACAATCACATACATTAACAATCAACTCATGAAGTTAAAAACAGCTTTATGACGAAAAAGGTGGGTAAGTGGATGTCACTCTGCTGTTCAGTAGGTTACAAGTGGGTCACTGTATAATGGATGGTATTAATTTGAATTCAATGATATAATATCATTGTATACAAATACGATTCTGAGCGGTGACGGTTTTGTCAGTGTGGATACCTTATATTATATTTATATTGTTAAAAGTTATTACTTATAATTAATACGGTAGCCGGTTGAATTAATATTATAAAAATAGTTATTCTTGGTTTTTAATAAAATGTAATTTCATCCAAATTTGAACTTAAGATAACTATAAAAAAAAACGATTTAAGTATTTTTTTAGATATTTTGGTAACAGAATTAATTACTTACGTGGAACTTTGTTTTAAAGTTTTAATCTTTTAATCATTAGCTATAAAAGTTGAACATTTTATAAATTTTTAACAACTAAATAATTTATATTTATATTTGATATAAATTTCGTCAAAATTCGAACATTAAATGCTTATAAAAAAAATTGTGCCTATATATATATTTAATGTTTTCAACTGTTATTGTAACAATATAACAGGAGCCTTGTATTAAATATTCACGATCTTTGGCCCAACAAATTAATCTTTATTGATATTCATAAAAAAAAACTAAAAAAATTGAAATTTGAAATTGTCCTTAAACAGCTCAAAACGAGTCAAAATATTTTCAAAATGTTATGGTGTATAGAAAATAAAAATACAAACATTCAATGAAATTTTCATGTATCTACAGTTATTATTCGTTTTTGAATTACAACAAAATAAGAAAATCGTTACATGAGAAATCGAGTGAATATCCAATATTGTAATAAAATTAACTTTAAACGCTCATAAAAATTTTATTTGACATGCTTGTAGACATTTTTTTTTTTTTTTGATAAAGGTAGACAAACTTATGAGAAATCTTGTATTACTTTTTCAGACCTTAGATTTAAAAATAAAACATTTTAGGAATTTCTAACTCAAAATAATTTGCCCATTTTCGTGAATTTTACGTATTTTGTCAATATTTGAACTTTAAATGCTTGTAAAAAAAAAAAAATTGTGACTATGGATTTTTAAAATTTTCAATTTTTACCCCCCAAAATACCAACTAGATTCACTTTCCTATCAGAAAAGATACTGTTGAAGACCTCCTAGGGGTGCAAAGAACACCGGGCCCCCGTTAAATCATAACAATGGGCCCGGGGCCCGTGGCTGAATTATTTGAAACATTTTTCTTTTAAAATATTTATTCTTTATTTGAAAGTAGAAGGTTATTATATATTATTAACTTATGTTTAGTGACTAGCATCTTTATTAGTTATCGCCGTGCAACCCTCATCGTCAAGACACGACATATTAGACGTCAACGAGTGTACAAAACATATTTTCCCTTTTTGTAGTTTTATAGGAAATCACGAAATATTATTGATAAATCCCAATTTCCCATAATATAATTACTATAACCACAACCAGACTTAGGTTTAGCATCTACACTGCATACACTGTGAAAAATATAATATTATTATTATATTAATAATATTAATAAATTAATCGTATTTATCTACCATCGATTAGCATGTTTTTTTACTAATAATTAAAAAAATATTTGTTTAATAAAATATGTTATTACCAAGTGCAGGTATCTTACTATCTTATTATTTTATCAAAATATTTCTAATGAAATAAATGAAACTAATGGATACATTGGAATCATTTCATTATTATTATTTAATATTTATTATAATATAAAACAAAGTCCTAACTACAATTATAACAAAATAATAAAAATAATAATTTCGAATGACAGGGGGCTGAATTATACCGCCAAAATAATCATATTCTCAAATTCCTTAATTTTGCCATTTTGTGATGGCTGATGGTTTATTGCATTTAAATTGGGACAAGAAATTAAATGGTTTTAAGGGCCGCATACCACTTTGCTCCTCACTCCTCACCTATCTGTGTACAATCACTACAATGTACAATGTGTTCAGTGCTCTTCACCTATCTGTAAGCAGTATTGCAGTGTACCTATATTATATTAACTTCATAATATTTTAAGGTTTGTAACAAAAGCTAAACACAACAATCAATATGTATTTAATGACCTAATTGTACATGAGCATAGTCGCAACTAGGGTTAAAATTCTGGGGGGGGGGGTACAGCCCACCTAACAAAACTATTAATTTAAAATAACCTATAAGCGGTTTATATCTTATAAATAAATAAGGAATATTTTTTCGAGGGGTGTAAATCGTAGTCAGTGGGAGGGGGATAATTATTCCCCATAGTTGCGCCTCTGTACATGGTCCCTATATATTTGGTGGCACACCCACCAATATGTACCAAGTTGCGGCACTGGTTGAACAAAATCTAAGCACTTTTACTGTCCTAAAAGGTATTAACAGACGAAAAAAGATTTTTTTTAAAAAAAACACACACATTATCGTAAAATCAATACATTCATCACTCCGCTCAGAATCTAAAAATAGTCACATAAAGTATGAGACAATGTGACATTATGTTGTTATAAGAAAGTCGGAATAAATTTTGTAGGTACCTACGAGAAATGTATTTTAATAATTTCGTTATTACTGAACTATACTCTGTAATATGAAATTGGCTGAAATGTAATACATCACTTAGGTATACTCAGGGCCGGATTTAGGGGGGGCCCAGGGGGCCCCGGGCCTCCACAAATTGAGGGCCCCCACTAAATGTTTTTTTTACATCCAAGTATATTGTATAAAACACAATATAACATTTTCAAAACGGATTTAAATCACAACATGAATAAAAATATTCAATCATTGATATTGTCATAAATTTATAAATAAATGTTATTATTAATATTTAATAACTAATGAATTTATAGAAGTGAGTAGCTAGCTTACAAATGTGAATTTAAAATCGATTATTATGTTATTATTATCTTGTAGACTTGTAGATATTTTAATTAAAAACAGTTATAAATAAACACATATTATAACTTGTATAGCAAGTCGTCCGCTGTGGACTGTTATAAATAAATGCGTGCTGAATAAGTTCTAAATAAAAACAAATAGGTAGATGGTACACTCAGTTTTCACGCTTCAACCATAAAGTATATTTTGATCGTGATATTTATCCAGGTTAGTAGGTACAATGTATTTTTTATTAAATTAAATTTAGTAATTCGACGATTTTCAATCAAGGGGGCTGCTATCTGTGTAAAAAAGTGGCATTTAGACCAAAAATCTAGACAAAACTGTAGTAATTTGGTTTGACAGATTTCAATTTTGAAAAAGGATTAAGATTGATTAACGAGATAACCTACTAGGTTTTTATCGTGGTGATTTTTAATATTCCGAAAATTGTTAGTGTCACGATTAAAAATATAAATAAAAAATATCGTTTTTTATATTTATTGATAGCACAGCTGGAAAAATAGATTTTCAAAATCACCTCGATAAAAACCTAGTTATAATTTAATAATCTATAATATAATAGTTTAATAACAACTTGTTCCTGCACGTACGATAGTAGTTAAGAGCCGTCACTGTAGGTAGAAAAAAATAGATCGTAAAAACATGTTTTCGTAGTTCCAATAGTACTCAGGCCTCGTAAGTCGTAGAAACATAGTTTTTATACCAAATTAAACACGAGAAGTTTATCTAATAACTGTTGGAATATATTTTTTAAATTTGTTTTCAAATTTTATTTGTGTTTGAAAAATTTGTAAAAAAATTAAGTGTCCGTCGAATATAACTGACTGTCCGACCAGGCGATAAATCATTGTTTTTTCATAACCAAAATTCTGGTTATTAAATATATTATGTACTTAATCGAAAAAAATATCTACTTCTAAAGGTGGGCCCAGGGCCCCCACATTCCTAAATCCGGCCCTGGGTATACTTAATTCCTTACCTACGTATTTGACATTGTTAGCCTAACTATTCTACCTTCACACTTCTTCTTACCCCTTCTCACACAAGTACCTACACAATTATACAAGTTCGGCCAAAAACTTAACATTCTCATATCTGCTACTCTCACTCCACTTACTTACCCTAACCTTACATTTATTTTTCATCTTTCGCCATACCACACACTTTCTATTCACTCAATCTCTAGTTACCTACAAGTCATATCATCGTACTTGATTATCGGTGAAAATATTTAAATTTAATTGGGCAAATTACCTACTCAAAATAATTACATTCCAAAAAATATCATATCTGACCAATTTCCTAATTTTTATCACGACTTTATTGATAGCCAGAATAGTGTTATACCAGTATAGTTACAATACAAATAATTGAAAAATAAGAAAATACATACCCCGTGTCCGAATCAAAATCTGCTATCAAACTTAGTCCTCCAAACACTGCAACGTTCACACATTTCATTCTGCTTATTATATTTTATACACAGTTGGCAAATCTTGACTGACGAATATCATCTCTGAAATAACACGCAACCTGCAGTAAAATGTTCAACAATATTCAGATATTCTTATGAGTTATGACCTAAGCGTTAAGGATATCATATTTTATATGTATAATGTTTAATTTGTATTATACCTATACCTACCTAACTATTATGTGTTAGTTTGTATTTAAGAGCTGACTACGGAAGCAATGAATGTGTTGATTTTACAAAGATTCTCGTATAACGATTTTCTTATTTTGTCGTTATTCAACAACTCCTATTAACCGTCGGTATTTAAAATGTCCATCAAATGTTTAAACTATAATTTTCTATACAATATAAAATATTTCGTCTCTTTTTCAGTGGTTTATAGACATTTGAATTATGAAATGTTATTAGTTCTGTATTCTATAAATGTCAATAAAATGTTATTCGTTGGGTCAAAAAGCATAAAAACCACACAAAGTTCCTCGTAAGTTGTTATAATAGGAGTTAAAAAATATTAGAAATACCTACATAGGCACCTTTTTTTTATAGGCATTTAAAGTTCAAATTTCTACAAAATGTATCATAATCTTGACAATTTTCAAAATATTTTGTTGTCAGATACATACACAAATTTCTTTGTTTACCCATAATATAAAAATGTAATAAAAGTTTCCTCATAAGTAGTTATTATAATAGCAGTTGAGAAACAATAAAATCCATAGGCACGGTTTTTTAATAAATACCTAATTAAAGTTCAATTTTTAACATAATTTATCAAATTGATTATTTACAAATTTCTATTTAGTAGTTAAAAAAATATAAAATGTTCAACTTTTATTGCTAAGGATTGAAAATGTAAAACAAGAATTCTCATAAATAATCTATTAAAAACACAGTTAATTTGTATAGAAATTATAAGTTCAAATTTGGACGAAATTACTTATTAAAACAAAGAATAACGATTTTAGTTATTTTGTTGTAATTTAAAAATAGTAGCTGGTATTGTGGTTATAAATTATAATCATGATAAATTATTTCACGCAAATTTAAAATATTTCACGTTTTATTATTTTTTCATAGCGAAATAAGATTTATTTGTTACTATGCATTTTAGAAAAAATTAAAGTGAAATTATAAGCCCCAAAAGAATATGAAAACAAACTTACTTTAATTATCGATTCTTTCGGAGGAATCCGTGACGTGTGTGAACTGTGACGCCGATGAGGAAACACTCCAAAATATAATAAAACTTTAAATATTTTGATTTATAAAAAATAAAATTATACGGAACGCAGTAAGTTTTTTACTAATGTGTGCTTTGCTCATTGAAATTTTAGAATTTTTAATCGACTGTGTCTTCTGCAACGATTTGAGATTTGCCATAGAATATAAATGAAATTAGATATTATATTATACTAGCTGAACCCGTGCACCTCGTCGCCCATTAAAAATACCTACTCCATATGTATTTTACGGATTATATTAATCTCAAAACGTTAATTAACATAATCAAAAAGGGATTACCCATCATTTGTGCCCAGGTTCACGCTTGCCAACTACAGAAGGGCATTCTGATATACAATATTTCTCGTTTTACCATCTGGGGCGTACACATACAAATCTTCCGGTCTCCCGACGCGGGAGCAGGCAACATACAGCTGTCCATGGGAGAAGCATGGATTTTCCAAATTTAGGCCACACACTTGTAGTGATTGGCCCTGTGCCTTGTTGATGGTCATGGCAAAAGCGATTCGCACCGGAAACTGCAAACGTTTGAACGTGAAGGGCAAATCCGTAGGAATCATTGGGATTCGGGGCAACATTACATATTCGCCCATAAACTTTCCGTTTAAAATTGTAGCCTCGATAATGTTGTTCATCAATTTCGTTACCGAAAGCCTGGTACCATTACAGAGTCGTGGAGGATTGATGTTTCGTAGAAGAATGACGGGAACGCCAATTTTCAACGATAGAACGTGCGGTGGCATGCCTGGCAAATCAAGCGAATTTAAGAATTCAGGTGGATAATTGACTTCCTCGTCTTGACTCGTTACAGTGTCTATGAACTTGTAAGTTTTCAATTCGCCTGGTACCTTGTTTTGAATTCTGAAATTGATAGCATTCACATCGATGTTTTTGGCTGCCAATATGGCCCGGGCACCGAGCCACTGAAGATTTTTGTAATTTTGTGGCAGATTCGGGAAGACCTTTGCAATTAACTCATCTGCGGTAGCCGTGATCTTACAGAAATCGGCCGGCAATGTGATGCATTGTGTTGATTGATCGACGGTCATTAAGCCATTACCCATATCTAACAATTGTTTTGCGAACAAATCTGCCGATGCCTCATTCCGTAGTTGTACCCGCATATTAGTCTTCAAGCTCAATTTATGCACGTGCAGCCACAAACCTGAAGATTTGAGACATGCATTGAGTTCATCTGCTGGGGTTGAACGTGGTATTACCGGTAGAGTTTGCCGAAAATCACCGGACAGCAAAATGAGTGCACCACCGAATAATAGGCCAGAATTTCCTCTTAAATCTCTTAGGGTGCGATCAAGGGCTTCTAATGATTTTTTGTGCGCCATTGTACATTCGTCCCACACAATGATCGTACATGATCGGAGGATTTTCCCGATTCCTGAATTTTTAGTGATATTGCACGTTGGTCTCTCCGTGAATTGTACGTTCAACGGTAATTTCAGTGTTGAATGCGCGGTTCGCCCACCCTCCAGAAGAGTTGCTGCAATTCCTGAAGATGCCATAGCCAGTGCAGTATCGTTTTGGGAGCGTATCGCTGCCAAAATTATTGAGATTAGGAAAGTCTTGCCCGTGCCCCCGGGCGCATCCAGGAAATACAATCCTCCGCTTTTACTTTTGATTGCCTGCATAATTCTGTCGTACGCATTACGTTGTTCAGTAACCAACTTTGGGAGATTCTTTTGAACAAATCTACCCATTTCGGCGTCGTCAAACTGTGGCTCACGTTGCAAATCTCGATTAAAACGGCCGTTGATGGATCGATTCGGCGAAGGCAGTCCAAGTTGAACCAGAGCTTTGTTAACGATTTCCAAACACATGTCCTCAATCTCAATTAATGCCTCATTATACACAATGGGGGAAAAACGAATGTCCGGAACTTGATTCGTAGTACGCAATCGATGTAAAATGTCTTCGCTCATGTAGTCTCTGTATTTTTCCCAAAGGTCTTTTGGATTTGATGGGAAGCACGTTGTTAAGATTATCGCAAATAGAGAGCGTATTTGCCGTGGTCGAGCAATATTCGATGCATCAGCGAGTGAAATATCCCAATGGGCATCGTTTTCAAGAAGATGTAACTCTTGGCAAGCTGCATGATACGTGGCACAAACCCGCCCGTCCACCGTTCTCAATTCTTCGAAGGATGTCGGCCCACGTACATTGATTAACAGTAAGCGCAAGTAAAAGCATTCCAAATTGTTTGGATGAACTGTGTATAAACGGCCTAACGCATCGGTCATATATAAACCTGAGTGCCCCTCCACTGCCTTGCCCTGTATGCGACGTTGAAACTTTTTCAAATGATAATATGCGCCAAATTGCCTCATTACTACTAATGTAGCGGCCGAGTTGATATTGATTTATTTCATCGATAGTTCTAGTTCTATTTTCCACACCAAACACCGCCCCCTTTGTTGACATATTTGCAAATGTATTTGATGGATTTCAC
This sequence comes from Macrosiphum euphorbiae, assembly GCA_949089665.1. NCBI lineage: Eukaryota > Metazoa > Arthropoda > Insecta > Hemiptera > Aphididae > Macrosiphum > Macrosiphum euphorbiae. The sequence goes on along the minus strand of CARXXK010000005.1, from coordinate 2,910,946 downwards.
AGAATTGCAATACTCAACATTGATGTGTGCCTTGAACGTCTTTGAGAGTAATGGTGAATACGGTACAACCCAACGATTATCAACTTCGACGTCAATATTACGTACTTTTAGAGTGATAGATTTGCCGCCATCCGTGGTTGATCGTCGACGATAGAGTGGATACCCGTCATTCCCGGTGATGGTCTCACTAACCAAAGCTCTCGGGTATCGCTTGGTGCATTTCCCATCAGACATGCATGGTGAGGAAGGGTTGAGTGCCCTACATGGACCATGAATCATGTTTTTTGTGACGACCTCTAATAAAACTGGGTCTCCGTCGCCATCGGGTAATTCTGCAGAAATAAGCTGATCAATTATATCTGGTGTTAATTTTGTGATCATCCAGATTAAAATGTGTGCATGGGGCAATCCCCGTTTTTGCCATTCGATGGAATACATCCAACAGCGTGTCTCTCCAAAAACCTGATGCTTAACAATGAAATCCATAAAAGATCTCAACTTCTGTTTGAACACTCGTGCGGTAATATCATGGCGATCCGAAGAAGATTGGCCAGGCAACAATAGTAATTTTATTTCGTCCCATGTAGGATTACATGTGAATGTAATGAACAGATCTGGACGGCCATAAGCGCGAACATATGTCATGGCGTCTTGCGCGTATTCATGCATGTGCCTTGGGCTACCCGTGAATGTAGCCGGGAGAATGACCATATTTCCCAAATCATTAGGATTCACGTTGCCATCAATAGCAATGGCATCACGTAAATGAATGTATTCTTCCGAACGCAGCGTGGTTTGATTCAACCGAATGTAGAGTAAACGCTCGGTTTCGATTTTGGCATACATATCGACAATATATTGATGAAACAATTGTCTACATTTCAAGATATGATTTTCGACGCCTACCCGAATCATCAAGCGATACGAATAGTACTTCATGGCACTGACCTTCTTATTCGTTTCCTCCCCTGTTTGCGGATTTCTCAATTTAATTTTGAAATGATATCCGTCTTCGCCTTGCCAAAATAAAATCGGATATTGCAATCCGTCATATGAGCGATGAGTTTCCGCGACCCTTTGCAAGTTTCCATCCCTGCGATGTAGAATTATGTCACGGGAATTGAATTCATCTCCAACCATAATGATCGCCACCTCATCAATTGTAGGTGCATTGTATTGGCGCTCGTGTTGACCGAGGGGTGTTTTGTCTGCTCGTATTACAACCCTGTAATCATCGGCTGGCATTCGGTGAAGGGCAATTCTAAACAAACGGATCAATTCGTTGTGTTGATCGTATAGAGATTGTAATGCAGCGACAATTTCTCGTCTCGTGCCCGCATTGTGGGTACAACGTTGATCGATTTGGTCATCGCTATTCCCCATGAAATATATTTGGAGATATTTAGGTTCCATATCTGGCAGGGGTAATAATGATCCAGCCCGATGATAGATTTGACCTTGCACCTTGAATGTTGGCATGTAATTATCCCTCACGACGTTCGTTGCCCCAAATGAAGTCATTTGGAAACACGAATTGTATCGACGGATATTTGTTAAAAAATGTTTCGATATGCTCGTATCGCCTGCCACCAACGTTGATAATGGTTCGGGTGGTGCATGTAGGGCTGGCAGTTTAACCTTACCCCGAGCACAGCACATTCCAGGGGCTTCATTCTTAAACTTAAATGCTCCACAATAATTGCAGGGTACATCCATTATTCCGATGGCCACGCTTGGGTGGGTGCTGTAATTAATATCGGCATCATAGTGTAGTGCACAAAGGTTCAATTCGGTGGTTCGTCTGGATCGAGCACCCATTACTCGCATGGTCCCCAATCTTGCTTCTCGGTGCTCGTCTGTCTCAGATGAGCGGACCCGTGACTGACATTCTCGGTTTGTCCTCAACCTGGCTTCTCTTTGCTCGTCTGTCCCGGATGAGCGCGCCCTAGACTGACTTTCTCGGTTTGTCCTCAACCTGGCTTCTCTTTGCTCGTCTGTCTCAGATGAGCGGACCCGTGACTGACATTCACGGTTTGTCCTCACTCTGGTTTCTCTTTGCTCGTCTGGCTCGGATGAGCGGGCCCGGGACCGCCGTTCTCGGTCGGTACTCAACCTGGCTTCTCTTTGCTCGTCTGGCTCGGATAAGCGGGCCAGGGACTGACGTTCTCGGTTGGTCCTCAACCTGGCTTCTCTTTGCTCGTCTGTTTCCGCGGCTCGTGTTTCCCGCTTCTTGCGTGCTAGAACTGCGGGACTATTTATCGATCGTTTGTTGTTGGGCATAATAAATTAACTAATAATAGTAGAAATTCTTATAATAGTTGCAATTGAATTCAGTTATAAAAATGAATCGTTAGGCACTATAATAAATAACAAACGTGTTAAACCATTGGCAACCAATAACTATTATTATTATAGCTTTGAAACCCACGGTAACTATTTAAAAACTAAAAGGTCCATAAGTTTCAAAATATTATATAATTGATATGAAATCTTGGTAACCTTAGTAACCATGGCAACCTTGGTAACCATGGTAACATGGACACACAGACACACAGACACACTGACACACTGACATACATTCATTTTTATATATATAGACTAGGGAACGTCAATATGATGGATCCACGGATATAATGTAATGCAACTTTTTATAACAAAGAGTTCCGTGTTAAGGAACAATTTGTTCATTGAAAATTGATACGACAATAAACCTAAACAGTTTATAATTTTTAATTTGAATTATAATAATATGATTTAGGTATTATTTAAATTACTATTTTCGTATATTAATTTAATTATTGATCAAGATGGAGAATAGATATCTGCAGAAGTACAAGCATATTTTTATAAAAGCATATTGTAATTTATGAACCATTAAATAAAAATGTGATTACTGGATTTTAAAGTTAACATAAAGGAACTCAGTAAATGCATCAAATTTACAGTACCTACCGACTATAATACCAAATAGACTGTAAATTTCCAAGTCTATAATTATAACTGCTGAATACAAAATTAATAATAATGATTAAATATTTTAATTTTAAAACTTATCGGATATATTTTAGATTTGGGATTCTGGGTGGATCGATGACTGTATTAATATTACAATGATGTGTTCTTCAATTTTTTTTAATTTTTTTTCCCTGTGATTGCGTAAACGATAAGTATTCGTATTAAAAATTCAATTTTTATATATAATATTATATTACAGGCATTTAGAATGTAATCAAATGTTTATTTTTATTTTAGTTGTAGGTATTTAGTAAATAATAATAGGTACTTATACGATGTGTTTTCAAATAATAATTTATTGTTTGTATTAGTATCTACACCATAATAGGGAACTAAAATGTAAAATTTTTATTTGGTAGGTGTGCATATGTACAAATGTATTTTTGGTGTTTTAAGACTGCTGTATGATCAATTTATGAGAATCCTTGCATTAAATTGTTAAAATTTTTTTATATAAATAATTATTTTGTAGAATAGGTCCTAATTTATTAGTCGATAAAAAACTATTTACCCTAATTGTCAATAGTAAAAAGCTATAAAAATATCTATTGTTGGTATTTACTTGTTAATAATAAGTAAGACTTAAATATTAGCAGTAATCTTGTTTGTTTCACAAAATGTTTTTTAATTATTCTTAATTTAATATAATAGTTTCATTCCCGGTTACATTATTTATTGGATTATAAATTAGAATAAACTATAGTTTCCCAGCTTCTTATATTTTATTTATTTTTTTAATTTTTAAAATGAAGTCTGCACCTTGTGCCGGTGATTTTACACGTAATATAATAAAATTAATACTAGTGATGGGTACCCGATTGGTTTATTAAATTATTTACAAGATTTCAATAAAAAAAAGAGGTATCCATGAAGTATAAACACCAGTGTTCGCGACTCATATATCTGGCCGTCTTCGTGAGAACACTAATGATGTACCCAATCCGCGGTTGACAGATAGGTACGCATTATGTCACCTGCGGTGCGAACCGACGGACGCCGATGGCGTCCGTATTGCGTCCAAAGTCCGTCCGAGCCGCCCGCCGTGTGTCCGGCGCCGGCGCCTGTTCGTTGTTGTCTCTCTTGCCGTACGTCTGGCATGTTCGTAGCCGCACTGCCGCGTAACTAATTGTTGAACTTCGCGTGCGTTCTGGCGTTACCGCGGCGTCTCGAGTTTGTGCTTCGTGTTGCAATCGTAATACCTACTGTGTGCGAGTTATTCGGTGGATACGTGGATCCAATTCCGCAGTCGTTTGGACTGAGGTTGGCACGGTGCACTGTGCAATATAGTGCGTCGGGCGTCCGTTACTTGGATTTACACGTGGTTGCACGTGTTCGAAACCGATTGGTACAACATTGTCGTCATCGAACAAGTGTCGTTGGACTTATCAACCTCCAAAATCGCGGTACTACTGTCTGGTCGACCGGACGGTGAAATCACTATCAATATTGCTCATTATCTTCACACATATCACGGTCGTATCGTTATTATTTGTATTTATTATTGTAGGATATACGTGTCCCCGTGACCTACTTACGGCCTTATTTAATTTATTGTAATTTAAATTTATTATTTGTATACGTACGCAAAACCTGTGTTTGACGGCGTTTATAATTGTTATTTATACTGTGGAGACGTCCACCCCAACAATTTTCGTGAATAATTCAATACACATTATTATACCATCAAATTTTGAGTTCCTTTTATTTATAGTATTATAATTCTAGTATCCTACTTGTAAGTACGAGTCTTTGGGGCTAACTGTCCATTAAGAGCTCCATCGGCGTACATTTTGGTAGCAGAGCGTGGTTACTAGGTCTTTTGGCAAAGTAGCCGTTAAACAGTACTTAGGTTGTGGGTATCATTGTAGTACAATTAGTGGGTAACGGGAACTCCTTTTCATCCGATATTCAATTGTGTAGGTACTATTCCTATTACAGTTCCTATAATCCTATCGGATTTTTACAGTTAGGTAATCAATATAAGTCGCATTACCGCACTTGATTATTACAAACTGTTGTTCATTATTATTTATGTGTTTTATTATTTTGTGCCACCGTGTTGGCCATAATTGCATATTGAATTTTTTTGCTTAATATTAATTTATTTAATTATTTAATTTAATTTATATAGTTCAAGCTTTTATTTGTCCTCGTAGATTGTTCGTTATTATAAGTTATTACAGGACCGTATAGTTGTTAGTAACTGTACAAATTATTTTCGGTAGCGCTTTTTACATTTTCTAATATCTTGATAAGCATTGGCTTCAATTAATTGTTACTATTTTACTTGTATTATTGTCGTCCATCCGTTATTATCCGCACATTGCTGTAACTTGACTATTGTTCACGATGAATGACACCGAGATTAACCGCATACAACGCTTGATGGAGCGAGATGTTATGAAACGTAATGTGACTATGAACCGTTTGCGCTCAATCATGACTCTTGCAGAGCGGAGTATGAAGGATCCTGAAGTGTCACCGCATTTATTAGAGGCAGTTGAGGACTTGGACAGCCTGTGGTCAAAGTTTGAAGTGGAGGATGAGGCAGTCCTTGAACACTTATTCGCTCTCGATCGCTCATCTGAGTACAAGGTAGATTTAGGTACCGAGATGCGTGAGATAGTCACGTATTGCCGATCTGTTGCGAAGCGATATCGTGAGTCTGAGCAATGTTCTAGTAACACATCTGTGCGCAGTGGGTCCCATGCGTCATTAGACCCAGTTGGTACAAGCTCAGAAAAACATCAGGCCAGTGTTTTGGACGTTCCGCCAATTGAAAACAAGTCAGGTCCGGTAGCGCGTACACGCTTGCCTGAAATTCCACTACCGAGTTTTGACGGTGACATTTTTCAGTGGCCTTCTTTTCGTGACACGTTCTTGGATATGGTCGATAGTACGACACTCCCCAACATCGACAAGTTGCATCATCTGTTAAGTTGCTTGAAAGGAGTTGCAGCAGACGCAATTCGGAGTATACCGCCGTCAGGCCATACTTATAAATTAATTTGGTCTAGTCTGGAATCTCGTTTCGATAAACCCCGTTTGCTTGCTGGATCAGTGGTTGAATTGTTGTTGACCACACCACCATCTACTTCCGAATCCCTGTCAGAACTTAACCGTTTTATGCTCGCCTTTTGTGAGAGCGTATCCGTGCTTGAATCATTGGCCATACCAAACCTTGGTGACTTCATATTGTTTTCGTTAGCTTCGCGCTGCCTACCAACTTCATGCAGGACGTTGTTCGAAGCTCAGGTGACGTCTGATTTCCCTACTGTTCATGAACTTTTCGCATTCGTCAAGTCGCGTGTGTCTATCCTTGAACGAGTCCAGGACCTTCAAGTTCCAAAACCGGTCCAATCGTCATCGCGTTCTTCGGGCCATCCGCGCCAAGAAAAGGGGACTCTCCGAAAATCGGAAAAAACTCCGCAGTCATCTTTTGTCAATGCAGCACCACCGCCGTCATCAAAGCCCCAATGCACGTGTTGCGGTAAGGGCCAACATGCGTTACCGTTGTGTAACAAATTTAAAAGGTTTTCCAAGGATGCCCGGTCGAAATGGGCCCGAGAGCACAAGTTATGCTTTCGATGCTTGGCGGAGGGTCATTGGACTCCTAAGTGCAAATCATCAATAGTATGTTCTCAGTGCTCACGCAAACACCACACATTGATCCATACAGAGGAAGTCGCCGCAACCACCAGGAAGGAAGACACCGTTCCTGTTGCTGATCAGATAGCGTCCGCGCCGACTTCTTGTGTTGGACAGCTCGATTCTCATTCTGTATTGCTGGGTACAGCACTCGTTCAGGTTCGTGACCATGGAGGTACCCTACATACTGTTCGTGCTTTAATTGACTCTGCGTCTCAAATGAGTGCTATTACGTCATCATGCACGACTCGTCTTGGGTTGCGTGTATCACGTTGGACGGCGCCGGTAACAGGGTTGTCCGGTGCGTCAGTTCCTAATACTCTTGGTATTGTGGAATGTAATGTACAGCCTCGGTATTCTGAGGAACCGGTGTTCCCTGTAAAAGCGTGGGTGTTCTCGACGATCACAGCAAATATGCCACGACAACCGTTGTCTCGCGCTGTGTCTGAAAAGTACCGACATTTAGCGTTAGCTGACCCTTCATTTACAATTCCTGGTGACATTGACCTGTTGTTAGGTGCAGACATATTTGCCCAGGTCTTGGATGGCAAACGTGTATCCGTCGGGGAGGCTTGGCCAGTCGCGTTTGGTTCCGTCTTCGGGTGGATCATTATTGGACCCGTCCCTTATAATACTTCGAAATCACCACACTCATGCCCCACATCGATGTTGAACTGCATCTCTGTGGAATCGTTACTTGACAAATTTTGGAGGGTTGAAGAGCCTGAGGTAGCACCCGAAGGATTCACCGAGGAAGGTCAATGTGAATCAATGTTTCGTGCGGGGTGCATTCGTTCCAGTTCCGGCCGTTTTACAGTTCCTCTCCCCTTTCGTCAACCCGTGGATGACGAGGTTTTCCGCGGTTCCCGTACGGTTGCGCTCAAGCGGTTTGAGTATTTAGAGAGAAAGCTGTCTGCTGACCAAAGACTTCGTGAACTATACACTCAATTCATGTTAGAGTACAGCTCATTAGGGCACATGTCGCCCGCTTCTAGTCCCGGAGCATACTTTATACCACATCATGCTGTGTACCGACCGTCAGAAACGAATCCGAAAATTCGTGTAGTGTTTGATGCGTCCGCCCGATCTTTTAGTGGTACCTCATTAAACACCTGTCTATTACAAGGTCCAAAGTTGCAACGTGACGTCGTGGACGTGTTGCTTCTGTTCCGTTTGTTGAGGTATGTTTTCACAACAGACATTTGCAAAATGTACCGACAAATTTTGATTGCCCCGGAACAACGTAAATACCAACACATTTTTTGGCGTGCGTCGCCACACGATCAGCTGCAAGAATACAAACTTAACACGGTCACATATGGTGTAAATTGCGCACCGTACCTCGCCATTCGTGTATTACAACAAATTGCTGATTCCGACTGTGCTGACTTTCCTTCCGTCCGTAAGGCACTATTGTTTCACACATATGTAGACGACATATGCGTCGGTGCCGATTCTGAAGATGCCGCTGTAGAATTGCAGTCTGCGCTGATCACCGTCCTCGGCCGAGCTGGATTGGAACTTAAGAAGTGGTCCAGCAATACTCAATCTGTTCTGAATCACGTGCCTCCGGAAGACAAAGTCAACGGCGCGTTGCCATTTGATGAAGGCGATGGGGTAAAGGTATTAGGTCTCCGTTGGAATCCACGCGATGATTCATTTGGTTATGGATTCCAGGACGAGAAGATGGTGGCCACAAAAAGAGGAATGTTATCCTTGATAGCCAGGATATTTGATCCTTTAGGCCTTTTATCACCTGTTGTTTTCTTTGCGAAGCATTTAATGAAATTGGTGTGGAAGGCGAATGTCTCCTGGGACGAACCATTGCCAATTTCCGTTAACGAAGTTTGGCACCAATTCGTGTCCGAATTGCCAGAATTACAAAAGATATGTATTCCGCGCTTTGTTAACACGCGCTCGGGTATTCGTGTGATACTATGTGGTTTCTGCGACGCGTCCGAGCGTGGATACGCAGCTGTCGTTTATATCCGCTCTGAAAATTCGTCTGGTACCCCTTTCGTGTCCTTATTGGGTTCCAAGACCAAACTAGCCCCGATGGCTGCGTCAACAATCCCGCGGTTGGAGCTATGCGGCGCAGCCCTGCTAGCGAAGTGGATGTCTCGCATCAAGGAGACATTAAACGTGGAGGTGGAAGTCGTTGAAATTCACGCTTGGTCTGACTCCACCATCGTACTTAATTGGTTGGCCGTACGCCATGCGATGTTCAAGATTTTTGTGTCCAATAGGATCCATCAAATACAATCGCTATTGCCGGATTGTCAGTGGCACCACGTACCCTCAGAGAATAATCCGGCTGATTGTGCTTCAAGAGGATTGTCACCCTCTGAACTAATGGACAATGTATTGTTTTGGAACGGTCCAACGTTTCTCAATTCACCAACCGCTGAATGGGTTGTCCGTGTTCCTTTTATCGAGCCAAATCAGCTCCCTGAGGCCAAGATGGAGAACCCCGTGGTCTTACTAGCCGAGACTGAACCAGAATGGTACTCCCGTTTTTCGTCGTATGTGCACATGATTCGTGTTGTCGCCCATGTGCGACGTTTCATCTCCCTCTGTCGTCGCCGCCCGCAAGTCTTCGAGTGTTATCTCACGCGCGGTGAGCTCGATTCGGCGTTATTGTCAGTAGTCCGATTCTCCCAACAGTCCTTCTTCAGCAGACTTCACGGTGAATTGAGTTGTTCGAAACCAATATCGACTCGGCATGTAGCCCGACTCCGACCTTTCCTTGCCGAGGATGGTATAATCCGTGTCGGTGGTCGACTTTCCAACGCTGAATTATCAATGGAACAACGACATCCCGTCCTGTTGGCGAAGTCATCTCATTTATCAATTCTATTAGTACGTCATTGGCATGACCTTACCGGCCATAGTGGCCCACGAGTCATGACAGCTCTTCTGGGACGTCAATATTGGATTATGTCACTGGGCACTCTGATCCGTACCGTCATAAGTCATTGTACCCGTTGCGTGCGATTGTCAGCCATTAATCCTCAACCGGTCATGGCCGATTTACCACGATCCCGAGTAACTGCATGTCGCCCTTTCTCCCGTGTAGGGATTGATTATGCGGGACCATTGCTGATGAAGGAGCATCGCCTTCGGAAGGCTCGTCAGTACAAAGTATATGTGGCGGTTTTTGTATGCTTCGTAGTCAAGGCGGTACACCTCGAGGTCGTATCTGACCTGTCCACCGATGCTTTTATTGCTGCGTTAAATCGTTTTGTATCTCGTCGCGGTCTTCCCGTCGACATTTACTCGGACTGTGGAACTAACTTCGTCGGCGCTGCAGCTCAACTTAAAGAACTGGTTAACCATCCTGATAACCAAGGTCGATTGTCTGCCACCATACAATCTGTTTGGCACTTCAACCCCCCTGGCGCACCGCATTTTGGTGGACTGTGGGAGGCGGCAGTCAAGTCGGCAAAGTCCCTTCTGGTCCGGATCATGGGGGAGCACACGTTTACTCTTGAAGAATTCAACACCATGTTATGCCGTGTGGAGGCCATATTAAATTCTCGGCCGCTCGTCCCCAGTTCTACTGATCCTAACGAGGTAGACTATCTATCGCCGGGACATTTCCTCATAGGTCAGCCGTTACTAGCAGTGCCTGAGGAACCCGTTTCGCCCTCTCAGCGTTCGCTAAGTAACCGCTGGAAGCTAATTAATCAGTGCGCCCAAGCCTTTTGGCGCCGCTGGAGGGACGAGTACCTGCAAACCTTGCAGACGAGGGGACGATGGACGGCTGATGCTCCAAACTTGGTGGTTGACGACATAGTCGTTGTCAAGGATCCGCATTCACCACCGTTAACCTGGCGTATGGCCCGTGTAATAGAGACAGTGCCGGGTGCCGACGGTGTCGTGCGCGTAGTGCGCCTTCGGACGCCGACAGGTCTTTTGACACGTCCAGTCGCAAAGGTGGTAAAGTTGCCTACTGCGTAAATCTTTCATCCTCACAGTTCCTGATCCATGTAATTTATAACAATTCTTTTATTTATTTAATTTTTTAATATTTTATGGTAAAACACATGCCACGCTCGAAACTTTGATGGGGCTCTAGACAGGGGTTCCATTGGCTCGTAGTTCGGCGGGGAGGTACTAACGTTTGACCCAAAATATAAAGGGGTACTATTTAATTATTCGTGAACTGTATTTTATGGACCCTGGTCATTACCATGTATACTGTATTGTTCGCACCTCCACCGCCACACTGTATATCTATTACTATTTGATGTATATATATATATATTTGTTTTTTTTTATTGTATTCACACTCAACATTCATCATCGCTCGACCGAAAGTTGTCATACGTCTCCGTATCCCAAGGGGGAGCATGTTCGCGACTCATATATCTGGCCGTCTTCGTGAGAACACTAATGATGTACCCAATCCGCGGTTGACAGATAGGTACGCATTATGTCACCTGCGGTGCGAACCGACGGACGCCGATGGCGTCCGTATTGCGTCCAAAGTCCGTCCGAGCCGCCCGCCGTGTGTCCGGCGCCGGCGCCTGTTCGTTGTTGTCTCTCTTGCCGTACGTCTGGCATGTTCGTAGCCGCACTGCCGCGTAACTAATTGTTGAACTTCGCGTGCGTTCTGGCGTTACCGCGGCGTCTCGAGTTTGTGCTTCGTGTTGCAATCGTAATACCTACTGTGTGCGAGTTATTCGGTGGATACGTGGATCCAATTCCGCAGTCGTTTGGACTGAGGTTGGCACGGTGCACTGTGCAATATAGTGCGTCGGGCGTCCGTTACTTGGATTTACACGTGGTTGCACGTGTTCGAAACCGATTGGTACAACATTGTCGTCATCGAACAAGTGTCGTTGGACTTATCAACCTCCAAAATCGCGGTACTACTGTCTGGTCGACCGGACGGTGAAATCACTATCAATATTGCTCATTATCTTCACACATATCACGGTCGTATCGTTATTATTTGTATTTATTATTGTAGGATATACGTGTCCCCGTGACCTACTTACGGCCTTATTTAATTTATTGTAATTTAAATTTATTATTTGTATACGTACGCAAAACCTGTGTTTGACGGCGTTTATAATTGTTATTTATACTGTGGAGACGTCCACCCCAACAATTTTCGTGAATAATTCAATACACATTATTATACCATCAAATTTTGAGTTCCTTTTATTTATAGTATTATAATTCTAGTATCCTACTTGTAAGTACGAGTCTTTGGGGCTAACTGTCCATTAAGAGCTCCATCGGCGTACAACCAGTATTTCTATTAACTATAAATTCTTAATTGTATGAACTATACATATTACGTATATTTTTCGGAAAAATTATTTAAAAAAACCAGAATAATTCCTATTTTTTGTCACATGGGTTGATCTAGCAACCGACTGCTACGACAACTGTGCAATTTTTCTAAGCATAATCCGTTTTGAAAATCTCCAGAAATAAGTTTATTTTAAGACTGTCTTGATAACAACTAATTCAATTTAAAGTGTATTGCAAAACATTTAATAGGTACCTATATCTAGCCATCCAGGGTATAAACTATACATGCTAATAAAATACATGAGGCTTATAATGTGTATAAAATATAAAGATTGATAACATTAGGTACCTATATTGTATTATTGTTTTAAATACTTCGCGCAAACCTAAGGTGACACCCAGCGCGCGTATAGTATATGCAAAAAGATACGTATTAAACGTGGCGTGGTGAAACGAAGACGGCCTTTGGACTGTTCGGTCTCTAGTATTTTACACATTGCGCTTTTAGGATTAAACTTTTAAATGCTTCTACGTCACCCAGTTAACGCAGAGTGTCGGTGGCAATAAATATTTAATTTAAGTCTTAAAGTAAATGTAAAATAGTAATAATATGAAAACAATCTTACTCGGAAACATCGACTCCTCTTCCGGTGAAATCTAGCTAGAGTGCCACCGTCGCCGAAGAAACGGCCATCTTCATCCATCATAATCTCGCTCTGAATTGAAACTTGAAAGTATCGAAATATTTTATGAAAATAATCTGAATATAACGAAATGTGCGAGTTTGTGCTAAAACATACAGTATAATGTATACGGCTTAACGAACTGTCCGTCTATATTAATGGCTTATTATTTTTTTGTTCACTGAAATTATTAGAATTGTTAATCGTCGCCAACGAATGTCGACAATTGACGATTGCCATAGATATTACTATAAAATATATCATTTACTATAATAAATCCATAGAACTTATATAATATTATACTCGGTACCTATACGGTCTATTGATAAATGGTATGTACTTTTACAGAAGTCTTTGTGATCCGCCTATTCTGGTTTTCTATTTCAGTTATAGTTCGCATGCCAAATGTAACTACGCAAAACTGATCCGCAAGTTTATAGACATTCTATTATTCGAATGCATTATCCCGCCAGTTCCTCTAGACACAGTGTTTGAGAAATTATATTTTTTTTGGCACCTAATTAAATTACAATATGAATTATTATAAACTACCTATGTAGGTACTTGTCCAAAACTCGACTACCGGGATTTAAATAAAAAAATTCGATTTATTTAACCTATTATATATTGATATATTATAAAATAGGAACTTAACCTACCAATAATATCACTATATAAAATAATTAAAAGTGATAATTTGAAGACAATTTCTTAAAACCCCTAAAATATTTTTTTAAATTTAATGTTATAATCTAGTTTACTGCTCACTCAAAATTTTCAATTTTTTTTTGCTTATATAAACCTATATGTTGCAACCGGTTATGATATATTATATGATGCAAAAATTAATTGCCAGGAAATTATTAGATTTTATTGTGTAGCCTTACGAATTTCACGATTTTCGGTGTCTTACGCAACCGTACAACGCTCAATGGTTATGGAGCTTAAGTATAACAAATTAAAATTATTTTTTTAACCTAGGTAAATCAACGTTTTAAAAATGATGGTGCAAAAATAATTGTAACACCCTTCCGTGGTGGTTTTACATAACAAGTCGAGGGATGTTTTGATTTTAATTGTCCGTGCGAGTGACTGCGTCGGGTATATAATATGAAAATACCTACCAACAATTTTAATTTAGCTATATATCTTTAAAATAAGTCTGACCCCCAAATTCAAACTTCCCCGTCGTTTTCAATTAAAAACTAATGATTTTCGCAATATGATTCTTAGTTCACTTGTAAATTGTAATATACATAGGTTACCGACAAAAAAAAAATTGAGAAATTCGCGTGGGTGCTAAACTAGACTTGTTCCCAATAAATTATTATAATTTATAATTATATTGTAAATACAAATATTATGTTTGTAAAGTGTTCATGGGGGATGTACCTACAAATTTAAAAATAGATGCGAGGGGTCGTTGGGGCCCTCTGAGCAAACGATTAGCAGCCCTCTACAGGGGTTTTGTCCCAGCTGCCCCTGCGGCTGTTGCTGCACGGTCCTTGGCGTGATTATGCCGCCATCATACGACCATGGATACGACTCCCCAACTCGATAAAATATATGTATATTTGAATATATTATATGTAAATATACAAAATAATATCCTCACATATTTTCAAAAAATTATTCGAATAGGAAAATGTTTTGTGTCTGAAAACAGTAAATTTCAAAATATTTCTTTAAATATAATAAATTATAGATGTATATTTTTTATCATTACCTATTTAAAACAATAAAAAGTACAATGTTACAAAAAAGTATAATGTTCAAAACAATTGTTATTGTAATAGGTAATAATCACAATATTAAACAAAGATCCATTGAAATTAATAACTATAGTAGGTACTGTATATAGCCTATAAGTATATTTGATTATATTATTGTGAAAAAGTAACTTATTTACCCATTTATATGAAACCTTGTTTTAAAGTTTCAATCCTTAGCTATAAAAGTTGAACATTTTATAAATGTTCAATTTGATCAATTTCGTCAAATCAAACTTTAAATGCTTTTTAAAAAAAATTGTGCATATGTAAATAAATAATAAATGTTTATTTGCAAAAAAAATGTCTTTTGTACATAGATAACATAACTTATTAAGTATAGTATACAAATAAAATAATATATAGAATTGAAATAAGTAAGAGTTTGTAAATATTTGCAGCCCTCCCTCATGTACTTTTAATATTATTCAACTGCTATTGTAACAATATATAAAGAGCCTTGTATTAAATTGTCAAGCTTTTTTACCCAACAAATAACATTTTATTGATTACTATATTTTGTTTGCGTTGCTAAAAATTAAAATTTAAAATTTAAAAATTACATTTTCACGGTTTTTGACCGAACAAATAAAATTGTATTGGCATTTATTGAAAAAAAAACTAAAAAAATTTTAAATGTTCGCGACATAAAAATGAGTCAAAATGTTATCAAGTACAGGAATTGATAAAATATGGTTTAATTTCAAGTTAACTACAGTTAGTCGTTTTTGAATTACAATACCAAATAAGAAAAACGCTATATACCTATATGAGAAATTGAGTGAATATCCAATATTCCAATGTTGCTAAACGATTCACAAGCTCGTAAAAATATAATCTGACTTTCAGGTAGACATTTAAAAGTTCCTAATATATTGATAACGTAAATTATAGATGTGGTATTCATTACCTTAAATAAATGCACACTGTCGACACACAATATTACTTGTATTACATTTTAATAATTATTCAGTGAATAACCTGAGGGTAGGTATTATATAGGTATAATCATAACTAAGTTACAATTTGTCAATTTGATATCTTAAAATATGTTAGTATAATATTATGGTTTATAAGTTTAATAAAATCAACAAACTTAAAATGCATTCTCCAGCTAGCCCCTAGCACAGTGTTGAGGAAGTAATATTTTTTTGATAATTAAATTACATTACGAATTATAAGTTGTATAGGTATTAATCTAAAACTCGACTACCAGGATTTAAATACAAAAATGTGATATAGATAACCTATATGATATATTATAAATTAAAAATGTAAAAATTTGAATAAATTCCTGAAAACCCCTAAAAAAAAAATTGTGTGTTTGAGTTTTTCTCATAGAATCCAAATGTTTAACATTATTTAATTGAGCTTAAAACTATTTAGGTGGTATCTGCTAGGTAGGTACCTACAAATCATACTAAATAATAATTAACATTAATTAGGTAATCATTATAATATATTTTATTATTTTATTAGGTAGTAAATAGGAAGGTACCTACCTAATGCGTGTTTTAGGGTGCTTTGTAAGAATGTAAAAAAAAAAGCTCGGACAAACTTCGTTTTGAAGTTATTGATCAAAAACTTCAAAAACTACATTTTTTTCGTATATTAGGTATAAAGTTTTTAAAAAAAAAATACTTAGAATTGAATAACGCTCGGACAAAAAATCGAACATATCCCCCGATTGGCTAATCGTATGTAAAACCACCTTGGGCAGGCCTCTGAATTAAACAGAAGTTGTTAAAAAAAAACACCAAACACGAGTTCCTCCTTGCAGCATTAAAGTAGTTAAAAAAAAATATTTGAAAAATCGATAGGTTGCTAAACCAGAATTATGCCGAATCACGCGGTAATTATTTAAATGTTATCTTATCACACACGTAGATATCGAAGTAATGCATGAACAACAGTCGTGGCTCCGCAACAGTAATACTTGCCACCGAAATATGGCATTTGTAGGCTCGTGAATCTTTTTTGTAATTTTGTCATGGGTCTTCCTATATAGACCGTGGATCTATGCTTCCATGATACCACAGAACAATATGATGATACTGATATTTTTTATAGTGATTACCATTACTGTCTGGCATGAACTAAGATCACGGACGTATATACAGGACTGGTCACGAACGCTCTTTACTGTATAAGCCTTTGGAAAATTAGTGTCACGCCTGTGGGCCCACTATGGTCTATGCTGACATCTAGCGGATAATAAAGCAACTAGTCGTTTATTTCAAAATACATTTTATTTCTATCAACATTTAATATATTATAATATTCTAATAATATTGTGTGTATCTTTTACACCCATGTTATAAATATATTAAACCTTTTTATTTACATAAAGAGATTTCCCTCCAAAAATTGTATCTTAATGTATTAATTTGCATAATATATGATATATAATATGTAAAATAAAATGTAAATGAATTATTCGGTATTGCTATTTTGTTATTATTTTATTATCCTTAATTAAATAAATATGGTACAGTTTTGTTGTTTTCCCCATTGTGTTTCAAAAAAGGGACAAAACATATCTTCGTAAGTAGTATTAAAATTATACATTTAATCGTTAATAGAACAGTTGTGGGAAATATTTCTAATTACTATACCTAAGCAATTAGAATGATTAAATTGCAATTTGTTTAATTAATTGTAGATTTGGATTTCCAAAACAAAAAATCTTTTTTGATAAATGGGTTTCATTATTGCAGACCATAAATACAAAGTATGTAAATAAAATTTCATATAGGCTATGTGAAAAACATTTCAAAGCTAGCGATATTGTAGGTGTTTATTTATATTTTTTTAATTTATTGGATACCTATAAGTCACAACTTATTTTATTTCATTCTTCTTATTATTAGCTACAAATGGAACGTAAAAATTTAAAACCAGATGCTATACCACAGGTACCCAATTTCAGAAAAATAACTTAAATTAAATATACTGAGTAGATAAATATTAAATTAAACATTTTATTTAAGATTGATATCGAGGACAATATGCTACCACCAGCTGATATAAATATTTCTGACCCATGGCATTTAACAGTACTACTCCCATAACATATTTGGCACACAAGAACAAAATACATAAAAATGATTCAAATGAAAAGGTGATAACCTTAATATAGTAATAACAGGGACGTACAAAGTACATATGTAATGTATATTTGTAATGAGTATTTTAAATATACGTAACGGACGTCTGTGGTATACATCCATTTCAGTATGAATAATGAAAATAAAAAGAAAAATAATTAAATAATTTCGCAATTAAATATAACACAAATAGATGGCGCAATGTGTATTCCTGTGGTCCCAAGCGTGACACTAATTTTCCACTGATAACGACTCGTGCCCAGTCCTGTATATACGTCCGTGACTAAGATTTATCTTAGTTCATGCTGTCTGGTAACTGGTTATGTCAATGGTTGACGCGTCCACCGTTATCATTTATTGTTTCCACCACCGTATTGCATATGGCTGCCGGCTTTTGTGATAACGCGACTAGAAACGTCGGCCGCATAAGGGTTTTCAGTATTTGAGCTGTAACAATTAACAACATTATTCTTGTTATTTGAATGTTGTTGATGGCTCACTATAAATGACAATATTACAATAACGAGATAAATTTAATTGTAATCAATTTTCAAAGTTTCAGTAATTCCTTATTTGTCGATTTGTTTTTCAATTACCTATTTCACAAATAATTTATCGCAGATTATAGTTTTGGATACACCGTTCGATTAGTTGACTGTACTGTTTTTACGCTTTAGATCTGTACGAATCATAATATATTCGATATTAATATATTTGCTCATATTTTGGTAAGTTATTAAAAATACTTGTTGATTTAAAAACACTATAAAAATATCAAACACGAGCCTATAAAGAGATCGATTTCTTTTTGATTAGGTGGATACATTTTTTATTTATATTTTGACTAATTTTTTTTTCGTGAAGTATGCACATAATATCTTTATAGTTATTGTCTTGGCTGTTGGCTTCATTAACCCGTCTAAATAGTACATTTGGTTGGACTATCAAAAATTAATTTATCACATGGGTATATTTATTTTTTTGAGAAATGCCTTATAAAAAAAATATTTTTGGGTGCACTATAGATTTATTGTTTTTTTTTTTACATTGAACAATTAATTTAAATATGAAAAACGCTCACTAACAAAGATTATCTTATTTGTTTTTTTCTTAGACATGTATGTACAAGTATCAGCAAGTGAAAACAGTGATCCTATTGACATGCCTACGGAAGGCGACAACAGTCTTCTGTTATCTACTTTAGAAGCACAATATCCTGGAATAATCGGTTTGAAGTATCGTGTTAACAATAGGTTGCGTATAGTACGTCTCAATGAAGGCAAATTGTACCCTCCCGAAGATGGCTGGTTAGATCGTATGTATATGTGCAATTTTAGAAATACACCTACAGAAAAACGTAAGCACAGTGAAGTTGATGATAATAATAAGGCAGAAGATGATAACAGTGTTTCTGATATGGATTTGGTTGTACTCGGTTTACCGTGGAAGGTAACTGAAGAGGATTTGAAAAAATATTTCACCAAATTTGGTCAGGTAGAATATACTCAAATTAAGACTGATCTTAATGGTAAATCAAAAGGGTACGGATTTGTCAGGTTTAAGCATAAGAAATCTCAAGTCCGCGTTATGCTAGAACGACACAACATTGAAGGTCGATGGTGTGATGTACGTATACCAAATAGTAAAGATAAACATGTAAATAAAGTTCCGCGTAAAGTATTTATAGGTCAAGTGTCTGAAGACGTGGATGAAGATGCATTAAAAAATTATTTTATCAAATTTGGTGAAATATCAGATTTATTTTTACCCAGACCACATAGAGGTTTTGCATTTGTGACATTTACTGACCCTTTATCAGCTCAAAAGGTTATTGGTAAAGATCATAAAGTTGGTGACTGTAGTGTGGTGTGTACAGAAGCTATACCAAAAAAAGAAATGGCTCCCAAATGGAATGATTACGATAGTAGAGACAGAGTTAAGGATAGGAGAAGAGAACGATCGCCCAATCAGCCACAAGCCTGGTCCCAAGATCACATTTGGGACTATGATCAGGAATATTATGACCGGTTATATAGCCGAGGAAGTGGTCATCAATCAGCCAATAATAGTTATGCAAATGAAAAGAATATAAATTCAGAAATGGTAGCAGCTGCAGTAAACAAAGCAGTAATGGGAGTGATTGGAAATTTGAAAGGACAGGGTAATCAAGGTGATAAATTACCAGGAACAGATGATTGGTGGATGAGGAGATGAATAAGTTATTAAAGTCAAAAATTACCTTTGATATATGTTTATAAATAAATGTCCATCAAACTAGTATTGATATTATAGAACTGATTTTGAATACCCAAATTTTAATGGGAAAAAAATCAATAAATACAGCTATTCAATTATTAATAAATTAAATGATAATACACCAGTCCAATGACTATCACTTGCAAGTTCCTCGATAATATTCTTACTATAGGTACCAAACAAACTTTGTTTTAATAATATGTTTTATAGATAATTTGTGCATTCACTTAAATTGTTGATAACTCTAAATCTGTATTATCACATTTTTTTTTATAAATATCTTTTAACTGAAATTTAATGTAAACATTACATCACATTTTACCCAAATCTAATTTAGTAAAGAAAAGAAAAGAAAAAAATTATTGTTATATTATCTTAACTGTTGTCATTTTTGTTTATTTTTTAAAGGATTTTAATCAATTGTCGGTATGCAAAAATGGAACAAACAAATTTTAACAAAATTATTATTTAAAAAAAATGTCTTATTATTAAATTATACAATTTTTGAATAATTTTTTTTCTTGCCAATTTAGATAGAATTACATTATTATAGAATTTATGAAATATTTTTTTTTGTTTCTTTCTACAAAATCACATTTATTTTCCCAATACAATATTATGTACCTCTATATTATGTGTCTTTTTTAATTAAATTATATTTTCCTAAACACCACAATAAAGTTTATACACATTGTTTTTTAAATTTAAGAGTTAAGTATATGTGTTATTCACATTAATACTAATAATAAATAAAAATAAAAATATTTCGTGTAATATTTTTTTTTTAAGAATATGATTTATCAATTTTTCCAATTTACATAAATGTCCTATATAATTTTTTTAAAGAAAATAAATATATATATATATATTAACTATTTGTTTGAAATTTGTACTTATAATAAAACATTTGTTTCTACTTACAAATTCTTAATTGTATTATGAGGACCTCACACCCGCATGACATTATATTTTCTCAGTTTTACAAACGTAAACATAAAATTCAACAGAACCAATTTTGTTGTTATCTTTAATTTTGTTGAGAGAGATATTATATTATGTGTTTTTAAAATATTTTTATTTTTGAGTAAGTCATGAATATTTTACAGTTATTTCTTGATGAAAATTAAAATATTGTTAACATTTTTACCTTTGAGTTTGATAATATGTCAATTCACTGTAATATTAAAGTTGACTACACAAAATTTGCTTTTCTGAACATACATTTTCTATGTTATAAGCTTGTAAGAGGGAGATAACACATAATATATAGTGAGACTTTCTCTTAAATAAAATATAGGTATCTCAATTGTGGGTAAACTACATCCTCCTACTGCAGACAATGCAGCCGGTAAACCATAATTTTAGTTTGTAAAATAAATATAAATGATACAAAAAAACTAAAATATAAGCATCTTTTGGCCCTCCGTTAAAAAAGTTTGCCCGTCCCTTAGATATCTAGTACCCATTTGAAACAAATGTTTTGGTTATTTAACAGAAATTTTGATAGCCGTTCAATATAATATAATATTATGCCCACTATGCCAATCATTAATCAGAATAACAGTGATTTCCACAAGTGCACATTTTTTTTTTTTTTTAGATGACCCGCGGTAACATAGGCCATTGGGTGGGGGTAGAACTGTGAGTTTTGTATTGGATAGGAATTTCTAGTGGGGCACCCGTAGTTTCTGCCATGCCCCAGGTGGGGGATGGTGGCACTTGATCTCCGGACACCGTAACTTGCCCGAAGAAAAATGCCGCTCAGTAGCCGAGAATTAAACCAGCTATGGCTGCACCGCAACCGACGTCTTAGACCACTCGGCCACCTTGTCCCCTTACAATGTATTGTATATTCATGTTATGTTACTTTTATGAAATAAGGTAGCAGTTAAAAAAAAATATTCATTTTGATAAGATTATACAGATATTCCAACAATAATTAGTTCAGTTTATTTAATGCGCTACGCACATATAATATTACTCAAATAAACATAAATATCATTTTTAGAAATCTAATGGAAATCCTTTTAAAAATAAAATTATTCAACTGATGGTAAAATTGGGAAATAAATTGTCAAGTTTGTATATTTAACGCAAACACACGATTTACATAACAAACAAAACTAGGTTAAAAATTCAATAACTTTTATTTAGTTCAGACAATTTGGCCTAAATGTCAGTTCCAATATACAATAACAAACTGGTGAATCTATAGAAATAAATTATTATGTACTGATAAAACTTATTTTTTTATTATAAACAGTTCATACAGTGTATAATTATGTATACCATTATATATATATTATATATGTATATTTTATATAAATAGTAGGTACATATATATAATAAATATATATACAATAATATTATATATTTAAAACATTACTTACTACAACAGGATAGGACGATAATTTAAAATACATGAACAACACTGGCCACTAACAAAAAAGAAAAAAAAGAAGGAAAACAATAATATGTATAAAAAGAAAAACATTTAAACTGTAAACTTATACGATTTACCTTTGGTATTTCAGTTTTAAAACAAACTGAATAAAAACAGCGAAGGAAGAGATAAATATGTTTACGTTGTGCATCGCGGTTATATGTATGAGGTTTTGTTAGAACAATTTTTATACATATTTATTCCACTAATTAGTACATCATGGTTAAGTCAATATTTCTTAATGCTAATAGTATACACATGATACATTAAAACAATACTTTGGTACTTAATCTCACGGAAATTGTGCACATTCTGTCATTATTATATCCTTCTCATCTAGGGGAACTATTACAGAAAACTAATTTAGATACATTTCTTTTTAAATTTTTAAATAAATTTATACATACAACAAACGTTATCAAAAACGTATTTAAAAAAAAAAAAAAATGTTTGAACGAATTTAAGTCAATAAATTAATAAATAAGTTAAATGGTAATTATTCCCATTAAGTTATTAACAATTTTTTTTAACTTAACAACAATCAAAAAAAAAAAAAAACAATTGTTTCAAAATTATTTTTGAACCCAAAAATGCCACTTAGAATATGAAAAGGATAAAATAAAATAAAAAAACAAAATGTTGCTTTTTAAAAATGCAATAACTATCTATGCCGCTAAGACAACTTGAAGGAGTGCTGATGCGGCACAGTTAAAACAGTCAATACCATCGGCGCCTCTCATTTTAATTTTAATCTTGAGAGGCGGATGGATAATATCAGGAGGCTCCAAGATCACTACAACTACTGTCTAATCTCCGTTCTGTCGATATGGTCAATAGTTTATTGAACTCTGTATCTAACACTTGTCGAGCCTATTAACAATATTCGAATAAAAATAAAATTAATACACAATTTTATCTTTTTTGTATTCATCCATCAACAAATTGTCAACTTACTTGTGCGTTTTGTGGAGGTACTTGAAGTGCCATAGCAAGAGTGTTAGAATCAAAATTCTTGTCAAGCGCAATGATAGCACCATGTACACCGGATTCAATTAAATTGTTAACATATTCCTAAATTTTGAGTTGTTAGTTACACACACAGTCAATCAATATAGTCAATAAGTTTTTTTAGTTACGATCAATACAAACCTTTAAACCAATACTAGTAATCCATTTAATTACTCTTTCATTAGACCAAACTAAAATGTCTACAGTTTCATGTTCAGCGATACGGCGTCTTTCTTCTAGTTGACTTCGATCAAAGTTCACCCGTTTTAAGCATGTTATACCAAATTGTAAGCTCGTTCTAAATAACAGCACAAAATAAATATATATTACATAATATATTATAATATATTTTATTTTTGTATGTTATAATATAACATATATTAACATATATATTATATATACATATATTATGTTCTCTGCCTTCTCACGCATTAATATCAATAGAATAAAAATAAAATAAACCTACCGATGGAAACCATCCAGCATTTTTAATTGTGATCTAAAATCACGTTTTGTCAGATGATCAAGCATTCTAGCATCTACAAGACATTCCATGAACGTAGATCGATATTGCGGCAATCCTAATGATGGCAACCAATAGTTTCCAACCCATTCATGATTCATATCACCAAAAGCTAATGTTGAACGAAGAGATTTTGCCGGGGCTGATGGACTTGTCAAAGATACCATCTCCTGAATGGCTAATCTAAGCTTTAAACGGTGCAATGGATTGCTTATTCCAATCTCTCTTTGTATTTCAGTATCCGATAAAGCACTCATTATGGCTCCAGACTTAACATTAGCTCTGCAAGCTGCCACATACCATGCTGGCATTCCAACCCATAATTCTAACCAAGCCACAATAGTTGGTCCATTCCATAAAGCAAATGGAGTTCCCGCCTTCATTGCTTCTTCGAGTAATTCATGCCTAGAAAATAGATATATTAGACAAGTGATAACCATTAAATGGAAAGTCAGTTTAACAATACTTACTTTTTCTTTTTTCTCCTGTCAAAATCTCCCTTTTGGCCTAAACTTGCACTACATAAACTTGAAGTATCATCTCCAGCATAAGAACTAGCCAGTGACATATCAGAAGACGACATGTGACCCAACATACCACTCATTCCCTCTTTGCCCTTTCCCTGCTGTAAAAATATCAATTAAGAATATATATGTATATAAATATAAACTTGATTATATTAGGTAGGTACAATACCTTTTCTTTTTTACTAAAGAATCGTCCAAGGGATGATTTTATTCCTTTTTTCTTTTGTGCTGCTGCAGAAGCTGATGACGGCAATGTGTGATGGTATGATTGCATTTGAGAGACACTGAAAGCACTTGATATACTTGACAGACTAGTTCCAGTTTGACCCATCAATGTCGGACCATGATGCAAAGAATCTTGACTGCTGTGACGAGAGGACAACGGTGATGGAGGCGTAGAAAACCCACTGGCACCCCTATATTACAAACCCAAACCAACGGCTACTACAAATAACTAAAAAGCACTAAGGAGGGCATATACAGCTTACATTTAATGATTTTGATGTATATACAAGGAAATGATTTATCTATTCAATATGAACATCACATTAATTTATAGTACCTCAATAAAAAAATAGGAACATTAATAATTGCGATAATAAGATATCTTCAAAATATAAATACTGTGTTTTTATTTGGCTTGCGTGCCTGTACATTAAAAAAAAACTAACTTTTATAAAAAAAATAAAATATGAATTGTAAAAATATGTACAATATATGATACATGTGAAATAATATGCATGTACTACATAGTTTTTAACCATATTTAAAATGCCTAGTCAGTAAATAAGTAAATAAGTAAATTTAAATTACTGGAATACATACCTTAATGATGAAGAGTTATAGTTTATCATGTTTAATGTTGATGGAACAGTATTAATGCCAGCTCGCCTATAACAAATGATAAAAAATTATAATTTAACTATATTACCCATTTATTATTATTATTTTTTTTTTTTACTATTTTAGAAATGTAAAAAAACTAACCTGCGTAGTTCTTCTTGGCTGTGTGCTAAGGCTTGAGCAACTCGCTCTAATCTCATTGAACGTGCTGTTAATGGACTTGCTGCTCCATTATTATCTTGTGCTGATGAAATACCCATGTCATCTTCTTCATTAAGTTGAAGCTAAAAATCAAAATATATTTGTTGTTATGTTGGTAATATACACAGGATTAGCCTTTTATACATGAGGTATGAAATCAATAAAAATATATTTAAAAATTACAAGTATGATCTGCATTGACACTTGCCTTCACCAGCAGACGACCCAATTTTTCTGATGGTTTGAAAAATGTCTTAGTAAAAAATACTAGATATGATACCTACCTATCACGATTAAACATATCTTTAATCGTGCTACCTATATTATACCTGTTTTATATTTGTGTAAAACCATATTTAAGGACTATTACTTTTAATATATACATAATACATATTAATAATTTTGCTACAATACAGTCATTAAATGGAATAAAAAATCTTAATAATTGAATATGATCTCTAAGTATTCTTAACAATCACAAAAATCAGAATTTGAATAAATTTATTATTAAAGGAAAAAATGTGGGTGAGCATGCTTGGTGAATAACTCTGTATATAACGTAAAAATACATATATTTTGCCAAAAGTCAATTGATTAAAATTTTAGTTTGGTAAAGAGCTCATTCTTCTATACTCTGTACTGCGAGAGAGCGCAACATAGCTGTGACAAAAACTCGTCTATTGCTTTGCATTTTTATCACTTTACCAGTGTGAGCACTGCCAGTTTAATGCTGCCACTGCAGTGGTATTCACGTAAACGTACAGTGCGGTGGGAGAATTTAGAGCTCGAGACAGCAGAGAGCGTTCATTTGGATGAGCGAGCAGAGCAAGGGGCCCTCTCTCGGTGGACAGAGCATAATAGCTTTAAAATTATGTACTTGTAGATTTTTTTATAACAATTTTTTAAGCTTTTTGATAATTTTACTTAAAAAAAGTTAAGAGAAAAATATAAAAATAATCATAACAAAAAAATATAATAGCAAAACAAATCCAAATTCAATTCAACTCGATAATTTGGGTATAATTTATATTGTACACAATTATTTTACTTACAGAATGATACTTATGTAAATACTCCCTCTGAGGAGTAGACCGGCCACTAGCTGGAGGTGACTGCCGATCATAATTACGATTTCTAGATAATAGATTAACATGTTCCATGCTACCAACTCTAGATTCAAGCTCCTCTGCTCGGGCTTCTGTATTTTGCTTTTCAGCTTGAATTAGTCTTATCTCTGTATTGATTGCATCTAATTGTTCTTGTAACATCAGAGCTAATGTCTGAGCATCTGCTGCCGAAGGAGATAGTGGTTCACCTGTATCACAATACATGCCTGCCTCATCATCAAGATCATCATCACCACCGTCCATATCTACATCGCTAGATGCATCAAATGCTTGCTGGACATTAGCTAAGACGTGGGCTTGTTGTAATTTTTCCCATTCCTAAAAAAAGGTACATATTAAAATATTTATGCTGGATAACCTATAATATTCTATTCAGAATACAAAATTAAATACAGTGAAACTTTCCCTCACGGACACCTCTTAATAGCGAATGTTAATTTGGGTACAAACTACAAACTGAACCGACCCTAACCTAACTGAGTGTCCGGTATTTGGAGGTCTCACTGTATTAAATATATTAATACGATTAGTTCATAATTTGACAGTTTTTAACTATTAACACACAAAAAGTACCTTTGCATGGTTTGATTCCATTGGAGACATTCTAGATTTCATTGATCGACGTGATAATGAATGAGTATCAAAGTTTGAATGTTGACTAGAGCTTTGAACAAAACCCCCTTGATCGGGACCACCAGGAGACAAACTCCTACACATTTTGTTTATTTAATATATTTAACTAAAAAAATGGAATTATCTATATACTAACCTTGTTAATGCATCTGTTTGTTGAATATTAAAAGAGATCTCTTGTTGGAGCATTTGCCTTTTAATGTTATCAATTTCCATACGTGCCTTTCCAAGTTCTTTTAATAATTCAGTCTAAAATTGATTTTAAATATTTAAAATTTATGTTTGTAATAACATTATATTTAACATATAAACCTTTTCTGTTTGAATTTCTTCGACTAGTTTACGACACTTTTCTAGTTCTTGTGTCAGCATGTTTTTCTCTTCTAAAGCATGCATCCGCTCCTTCAAATGTACTTGAAGACGTTCATTAGATTCTAAAACAATTATATAAACATTAAGTTAAAAAAAGAAAATAATTAAAATAAATGTATATAATAACCTGATAATAATTTGTCAACAGTAGCAGACAGTCTTGTATTATGTTCTTCATTCATTTTTAGTCTTTGATTGACTCTCATTACTTCAGCATTTTTTTCTTCTACCTGTGATTCTAACCTTTGAATACGATCTTCAGCTGTACCATGTCTTTCTTGAGCCTAAAATAATTTAATATTAATTTTATTTATTTATTCCAGTATGTATAACTATGTATATAGCGAGCATAACAATAAAATGAATAATAAATATTCATACATTCACTTTTTTATTTTTTTTTACAAACCAATATTACCTAAAAACAAATACATTGTGTATTTTTTTTTAAATAAAGAATTCAATGAAAGCTAAAATAATTGTTTTTTATATAAGTTTGAATTGTTCTTAAAAATTGATTTCAATTATTTATTTATTTTGTTCTATAAACATATTAATATTTGGTGTATACAATTTATTAAGTGTTAAAAGAAGGTGCCAAATGAGACTTCAAATCCTTTTTACTTATTCATGAATTTAAAATTTATTTAAAACAAAAATCTGTCAATTACAGAAATATTGTGATAATATACTCCAATCGCCAAAATAATATGGGTGGTTGTGGTGGGGTACAAAGCGTTTTGGTTTGTGCGCAATCACATTCTCTGGACGATTGGAGTATAGAAAAATAAGTATTTGTTTGTTTGAACAAAGTAAAATGTATATTATGGTTTACAGATAATCTGACTTGAACATTAAGGTTATTCAATGCTAACAAGATAACTTTATATAGACAAAAAAAGCAGGTAAGTGAATGTCGCTCTGCTGTACAGTAGGTTACAAGTGGGTCAATGTATAATGAATTGTATTATACTTGCATTCAATGATTTAATATCATTGTATAAAAAAAAACGATTCTGAGCGTAGCCAGTTTGTCAGTCTGGATTTTTTATATTGTTATTACATATTTATTTATTATAGCCTGTTAGTTGAATTAATATTATAATATTATAATTTTTTATTCGTTGCTATGGTGATAAGTAGGGCAGTGAAGTTATTGCATTAAAAAACTCACTAAATTGATTGCATTATTGCATTAAAATATATTAAAAATTGCACTTATAAATTTAAAAATTGCATCTAAAAATTTAATTATAATCAATAAAATCAAATATATTAATAAATAATAATAATAAAAATTAAATAAGAATATTGCTTACATTATTGCATTGCACAATAGATGATTATTTTAAGTTTTCTTAGCGACTTTAACGCGATAATCGCTCTATGGAAATATTAATAAAATAATAAGTATTACAACAAATATAGAAATTTGTTCATTGTTAGATTTCCTTACTTTTATTTTATTTATATCAAGTTATATAATCTTAAATGTTAACAAAAATTATGAAAAATAGTTAAAATTGCAATAAAATTAAAAAAAAAAACGCCAAAATTGCATTTATTGCAGTATAATTTCTTTTTGTTTAAATTAAGAGTTTAACGAAACATATTTTAAGCTCAATCAGCAATAAATATAAGAATTTACAAAAAATATGCAAATGCAACAACTTCACTGCCCTAGTGATAAGCAAAGCGTTAGAAATTAAAATCCCATTTTTAGCGGTTTTTCATAATTTGTCGGTCATTTTTCCCGTGGCTTTAAATAACTATTGAAAAAATCGAAAAATGACCTCTCTAAAGTACCATCTTAATCCAATTTGCTAAAAGATACGGTACTATATCGCCCGCGGCAGTAAAGAAGGTCGTATCTCTGTTTTCACAATTTTTTTTTTTTCGAGTTCTCATAACTGTTTTTGTGTAGTTCCTAAGAAACTGATAGTAGCATATAACAATTAATGAAGTTCTAAACAATAAAATGCAAATCCTACCGTCTTCGAGGGAACTACACAAAAACAGTTGACAACTTGAAAAAAAAACGTTCTTCTTTGCTGCAGATATGTTAAAATCAAAGCACTCCTTCTGGTAAAAATTTTGTATACAGGATAAAAACCCTATTGTAAAACCACTAGCTTCCTTGCTCTGCTCAGAATCTAAAAATTAGTCAAAAGCTTTTTTATTTTTTACAGATTAAATTTAGATTGCATCCATCCATTTTTTTTTATTTAAACAAAACTATTGTATTCAATATTATACCGATACTATGGATGAATCTGAAGCTAATTTTGAATTAACTATAATCAATGATTTTATAATATACAGATATGCAATTGCATTGAGCTTAATACAAATGGATACAGTGAACCTAGAGGTTCCCATTAATAACTTCTAATATTAACAAAAATATTGCTTATCTGTATACTATTATAAAATCAATGCATAAATGAACGCTATAACATTTTATATTTGTCGGAGCAGCAATGTATAGTTTGGTAAACAAGTACAAGTAGTATAATTCTACTTTTAAATAATACAGTAAAATCTCATTATAACAGAGAAGAATATCACTCAGTACCAATTGATTTTCTTATAATAAAGGAGTTCCTGTTATATGGAAATTAAAATATATGTAATATATACTTCATTTCAAAAGAGAATACACCAGTTCTGCGCAATTTTTTCCCCTTCCACCAGTCACTACTCATACCGTTATGTGAGATGTGTGCTGTCAGACAGAAATCAGTAGCCGCCTGCTACATTAATATTTGGAACGGAGTATAGGTTATATTATGGGAATGTTGATTTTTTTTGTTGAAAGGAGATTCATTTTATAGGGGGTTTGTTATAAGGAGGTTTTACTGTATAATAATCTGAAGCTGTTAATACAAATATGGGTTTTCATTAAAACAATTTAAGTATAAAAATCAAATATAACAAATCACCTTACTTATATATAAATATATGTCCAAAGGGTGTTTTCCTTTGTTACCATACGTAAATAAATGATAAAACAGTAGATCACCCAGTATATAATATATACTCTATTTCATATTTTAAAATATCAGAAAATATGCATTAAGTAAAGAATATGTTTAATTGTAAAAATAGCAGGAAATCGTGCTTAAAGCTTAAATAGAAGAAGTAATAGGGTATTCCAAGACTTAATAAAAGTTGAATATATATTAAAAGTAAAATACTATGACTAAAGTCTAAACTAATAAATAATACGAGTTCGACAACAGGTTGGGTGAGAAAAACAAAAAGAATAAAATTGAGAAAAAGTTTGATCTGTTGAACGAATCTCGTACCTGAGCCCTTACCTGGGTAAGGGCTTCCATTCGCTGTTTTAATTCTTGTTCTATCTCAGGCAGCGTTGCGAATTGTGCCAATTTTTGTTCACATAATTCTAACTTTTCATGAGTTGCACGTGTTTTTTCTTCTTGTAACTGAAGAAATACATATTTAAAACATGACAAATTAAATATATTAATAAAAATATCATTCATACTTTTAACTGAGCTTCTTTATGCCTAAGTTCTTGCTCTAATTTATCATTTAAATCATGCAACGAGGTAGATTCCCGTTGTAAATTCATGTATTTTTTTTCCAAGGAACTCATCCGTTCTTCCTATAGAATATAAAATATATAATTTAAATTTAAAATTAAATACTACATGAAAAATAATTTAAATTTACCTGTTCTTCTTTAATTGAAATATTTTCTCTTAGTTCATGATGTAAATTGTTACTATTTTCTTGGGACTTATGAAGTTCTCGCTGTGTTTTTGAAAGTGAATCCTCTAATTCAGAAACTCGACTTGATAATTCATTCATTTTCCATGTGCCATACTCAGAGTTCTAAGTCAACATTTTTTTTTTTAAATTAATTTTTAAATTTGTACATTAAGCAATGGTTGTTAATTTTTTATTTTGACAAACCTCTTGATCAATACTATTATTAACACAATTGTCCACATGTGTGTTGACTAGTTTTTCATCTTGTGCATACTTAGTAGTTTCATCAATGTGACCATTCAGTGTTCTATTCTGACATGCAAATCAATCACTTTACACAAATGCTTAAAAATACTCATGCTAGCATCTTATTTAACTCAAACTAATTTACCACAGTAAAAAAATACAATACACATTAAAATTACTGATTTATCAAATCATAATAGATTTATAATAAAAAATTTCAAGTAAAAATCAACTAAAATAAAATTTAACATTAAATACTGTATTACATTCTGTGGTAGGACATATTTATATAGTCACTTAAAAGTAAATTTAAAAAAAACTAGGTATGCTACTCATTGATATCACTGTAATTGAATATGTTAAGTTGTAATTAAATTTTATAGATCATTAAATAGATAAAATGATTGAGCGTTTAATTAGCATCCATTTCTACGAATAGTTTTTGTTATGGTTCATTTAGTATATATGTAAATTAGAAGATTGGAATAATTTTTATCAAAAATATTGCAAAAAATAGGTACTTATGAGTAGAGAGTAGATCTTTAGGATTTTACATATTTTTATTGGATTTATGCAACTTTATGAGGATGATAAATGTGAACAATTTATCCATCACAGACCGTAGAAAAAAATTTATTTTACATAATAAAGCATATTAAGCCTATATTTCATATTTTAGAATATGTATGTTCTATTATTGTTCATAAAAAACCATATATTTTGTAAATTTGTCGAGTTGTGATTTTTTCTAGAAAAAAAGTTCGATTTAAGAATGAAAATAAAAAATGTACACGTTCAGTGAGTATCATTTTTTTTGTATACTTATGGTGACGCTGATAAAATTCTAGTTTTAAAAAAAAATTTCCTAAAAATTGAAAAATTAAAATACCTGCGTAAGGTTTGCACTTAATTATGAAACAATGCCTATTACAAGACGCTGACGAAATTCTAGTCCAATAAATAACAAAGGTACACGACAAAAATTGGCGTCATTCAGCATACGCGAACTATGTACAATGACGCTAATTGGCATTTTACGCAGCTAACGTGTTAAAAATCATTCAATCATCCACTTGTTTGTAATCAAATTGTTAATGTTGGTCATTCTGTTACTCCCAGTCCGCGAATGTACCATATATATTATATAATCGTATTTGATAACGTGATGAGAATGATATTTTAATAATAAATTTGTTTTTACTTTTATTTATTTATATTTAAATAATTTAACTGTTACCAAAGGAATGGTGCTCAACAGTTATTTAGTGTTTTTATTTAAAAAATTTTAGAAAAAAGAATCATATTATCGGTATTTTAACAAGTTTAAGGAATATTTAGAGAATATTTTAAGGTTTTTTTTAGAGTATATAGCATCATATTTCAAGCTTTTAAGAACCTAAAAATCCGCTCTTAACTTATAAGTCAATACCAACATACCAACCATAAAATGGTGTAAGTATGTTCAAATAGCTTTAAATTAGGTTAAACATTAAAAATGTTTCATACTTTCATTGTGTATAGAAAATGAGGTAACTTAAGGTAATTTCACTAGTGTCGTAAGCAATCTACCATAATTTTTGTGATCTAAAATTAGATGTACTAATCACTAACTATAAGGGTCCCTCCCAATGTAAAACAATAATATACATGATGGACAGGTTTTTGTCTTATGTTGGCGGCACAATGAGATTTTAGAAATATGCTTTTTTTATTGCTAAAAAATGAGATGGAGAAACTCATTTGCTCATAATTATGAGAGAAGTAGAACTAGGGATTCATATAGTGATGAATAGAAAACTTACTCAAATTTCAGTAACTGAATAAAACTAAAAATCATAGTGAAAATTCATAGACCCATCAGACTTTATACCAAGCATAATTTATTGCAGATTACAAAAAAGAATGTACTATATAAGGCTAAATACCATCACTGGATATAATTTTCGATGGTTTTGATATGATAGCAATATTTTGTTAGTAATTAATATAGTAATAGTAATAATAGTATTTGTATATTACAACCATATTTTTAATTGGTACATTTTTATGAATTATTTGTTTGTATCTTTTAATTTTATTTTTTATTTAATTTTATGTATAAACTATTTGTACATATTCTTTTGGTACATCTATCACTAGCACACCAGTTAGCTATACATATATCGATCGCGATAGTTATGGTAGATAGCTTATGAATCTGTTACTGAAAATTATAGTGGACTTATTAAGTTTAGTGAAATGTACAATTTCTATTTAATTATCAATTTTTTTTGAAAGAGTAACAATAATGTTAAGACATAAAACGAAAATGAAACTGAAAATTTCACATCTATAAATAGTTTAAAACGAGACAATATATTTGGAAAAATATATATAAACTATTTGATGAAAATATTCCTTTTATTATTATTGTTGAATGTACAGTTTTATTAACTCAAAGTATCTAAAATAGACTAATAATAATCTATCTACTTATTATTATGGTCATGTGATCATATACAAAAAATATTCTCATAAAAAAAAGTGCATATCTATAATCTACAATTTGATACCATATAATATTTAAAATAATGATTTGTCAACTATTGTACGTTAATTAATAATAAAACGAAAATTACTTTTATCGTAAGTGGTTGAGAGCAAGATCCATCCACATTATCAGAACCTCCGTTTTCTTGGATAATAGAATCATCTTCTGTCTTACCTCCAGATTTGAATACATCAAGCTATAAAATATGTTTATATAATTTGTTATGTATAAAATAAAACGTTTATGATAGAATAATTAAATTATTAATACCTCTTGCATAGTGCTTTCTAGTTTCTCTTCTAGTTTGGCATTGGCTTCTAGAGCATACCTTAACCTATCTCTTACCTGTTTGTAAAAATAAATATATTAGTAAATAATTAATAAAAAAACTTAAAACATAATTTAATTAGATTATAGTAATCACTAATCAATAACATAATATAATGAACATAAACATTTTATTTTTCATACTTACTTTTTCATCAAGAGCTTTATGATGTTCAAAAAGACTTTTAAGTGCTTTTAAAACTTCTACCTCACTGGAAACACCCGAATAGGCCTGTGGATTTTGATTTGTCTGTCTTTTAATGACAGTTGATCGAATTGACCTTTCATGTCTAGACACTAAACTTTCCAAATGTTCTAATAGCAACTAAAATTAAGAAAGTTAAAATATGTATAAGTATATAACAATATAAATTATGAAAATATATACTCTTGTATTGCTTCTTTCAGCTTTTAATTCGGCAATTTCTTCATCTCTCGCGGCTAGTTGGTCACGTGTTTGACTTAGTTCCTTTCTTAAAGCGGCAATTTCCTAAATAACAAAATAGAGCATCAATTATTAATAAACAAGAAAATTATACTTCATAACCTTACTCTTAAAGCCTTTACCATAATTCAATACACACACCAATAATTTTAAATTTATTATTAATTTAAATATAAATATTATAATGATACCCATAACTTTAGATTTAATGTATAGTACCTACAAACATTTTAATAAGAACATATTATACCATTAAATAATATTATTGATTATATAATATAACTAATATTAAGGATAAAATTACATTATAATATATTTCCTACTAAAATGCATTTCATTAAAATTAGTAAACTGTTAATTATTATATAAAGATCTTTAAGTATAACAAATATATAAAATAAGTTTACCTGAAGCAAGACTAGGTGCAACATACAAGAACATGTGTTAACATTGTTATTAATATTTGATATACGATTTAATTTGAATTGTGAATTATCACAAGTTTCATGCACTGTAGTTGCAGCATCATTTAATAATGATGAAAGTGTATCAGAGCATTTTGAACGATATAATATGTTAATATTGTTCATAGTTAATTGTTAAGCGCAATTCACAAATATTAAATAAATATTATACAAAAAAATAAAGTGAAATAGAAATGTCATAAAGTACAGAAATCATACTGAACTCAAAGGCTATGCAATTCATACTAAGAGGGAAAATGCATACTCGAAAGAAACAACCTATTGAAATGGAAAGTAAAAAAAGAAGAAAAGGGTGATTTACCTCAAGCTAGCATATTGCTACTGACAGTAAAAGCTTATATTTTATTATGAATTCTCCCCTAATAATCACAGAGCAGCACATATTACATACATATTTTTACATAACGTTTGAATATCCAAAGGGCTTATTACTCAAATATTCAACATGAATTTCCGGGGATCCATTTTACAACTAAAGAAAACATTTTTAGAATCCAAATGGACAGCAATTCAAGAAAAATATGAAAAAATATATTTAAAAAAAAATATAAAATTTACAACACACAGATCTTATCAAATTTGAATTTGATTATTTTGTTAAAATTTAGAAAACAGTAAGGTATCCTATAATTCAAAGTATATCAAATTTTCAATGAGTGTTATTTTCAGAGTATGCAGTGTATACTCTAGGTTTATTATTTCGAAATTATTAATAAAATTGTAATTTTTTATTTGAAGGGTTTTTAGGTATTTAAATTTTAAGTAGCATGTTTAAATATGCCGCAATCATAAGGGAATTGTCGATTTTTTTTTTATATTTTTATAATTTTTTTATGTTATATTGAACTATTATATCAATTTTATTAGGCTATATTGAAATTTAAAATAACTCTAAAATATTTTAAATGAGCTTATAAGTTTTAAATATAATACAATTTAATATCTTGACAATATTTTAATTCAAAACATAAATCAATTAAATAAAATATATATTTGAAAATATAATTCAATAAAATAATATTAATGCATATCAATTTAATACAGAAAATCCAATAATAATTCGTTTCGAATCCCAATAAAGTGAATTCCGTTTATAATAAATTCAATTCAATTTTTTGGCAATAAAATATTGTCAATATTATCAAATCAAATTAATAACAAGTATTTTTTGACATTTTATTTGATGTATAGTATAATAATATATAGAAAATAGATAGTATAGTGGGTCGAAAAATTAGTTAAATCTAGACAAGTAGGTGTATGGGATATCGAGATATACACGTATAATCAATTGAGTTCACAATATTACAAACAAACTTTATAATTAAAAATGGCATCAGCAAATTATTTGTATAGTACCTAAATAATTTTTAATGACATCATACAATGTAAAAATTATTAATTTATATTTCACAAAGAGTATGATTTTTTTTTATGCGGGTTATAATATACTAACTCTACTACCTGTTTACCTACCTAATGTAATCATTAAGCAGTATTCACCATAGAGATATTAATATGTCTATGGTAATCACTTAAGAGGACGCTACACCCTCATGTGTTGTCTCCGTCTTACACACGTACGACATAGACAAAACGCGTTTAGGCAGTCTGAGTATAACTCGCTCAATTTTGGTTCTAGAGTAAAAATGCCTATTATGAAATTGAATTGTGATAATATTTCTAAGGGCAAGACGCTGCGGTTTTTCCATTATACCCAATATAACGTTCATTATATCGTTTAGAAATAGAAAAAATTTCACCATTTTTAAAATACCTTTGACTTTTAAAAAATTAAATTTTTAAAAAAAAAAGATGTCACACCCGCATGTGTTGTCTTCGTCTTACACAAGTACGACATAGGCCGGGGCTATACACGGCGTATTCCGCATCGTTTTCCGAGGCGTTTAAAACGCAGCGGAATACGCCGTGTATGGCCCCGGCCATAGACAAAACGCGTATACGCAGTCTGAGTAGAACTCGCTCAATGTTGGTGTTAGAATGAAAACACCTATTATAAAATTAAAAAACGACAATATTTTGGAGGACAAGACGATGAGTTTTTTTAAAACAAAATCAAAATTTTGAAAAGTTAGATCATTTAAAAATGTTGAAATTTTCGATATTTCTAAAGTTTAAACGATATAATGCATTTTATATTGGGAATAGTGGAAAAAACGCACAGTCTTGCCCTCAGACATATTCTCAAAATTCAATTTTATAATAGGTATTTTTATTCTAGAACCAAAATTGAGCGAGTTCTACTCAGACGGCGTAAACGCGTTTTGTCTATGTCCTACGTATGTAAGACGGTCGACAGAGACAGACAACTCATGCAGGTCCTCTTAATTTTGAACCTACATTTAGAGTGATGTGCCTAATTTAGTAAATAAACGTAATACGTCTTGTAATATTTACTTAAACTACATATTTTTAAGAACCAAGAATTTAAACAGTAAATAAATAGATTTTTTAATGGCTAGATCGTTAGAAACCATATATGACTAGGTTTAAATGCATTATAATTATTAATAACAATTTATATGAAATACCTATAACCGTCCCAAGTCTACTTTTTAGTAGAGAATAATTATTTTCTAATTTAACCATGTGACTCTTTTCTAGGAAAAATATACACGATCGGAAAAACAAAAAAATTATAAATTAAATATCATAATATTAAGAATATAATATACTATAAACTAGGTACCTACTTGATTTAATGTGTACTGTATATAAAACAATATCCCAATATAGGTAATATTATCATAATTATTATAGTGGGTTTACCTCTGGGCTTATAATAAAACTAGAACTGGTGTACATCTCGTTTCATACTTTCGTCGGAAGTAGTTCGGGGTCGAGATTACACCTAGGTACTCGAGAGATACTTATTATAATCGTCTAGTTACTTGTCGCCACTTGTGTAGTGGTGTAACTGAGATTATTTGAACATAACCATAGGTACAGCACTCTGATCTAGTGTTATGTATGTCTGGTGTATTTTCCCATAATATTGTACTGAATTATGTATACAAGATGACCATTTAAGTGCCTAAATTCATCGTTTTAAAAATGTTTAACTTTTTTGAAAATTTTTATTTTTACATAATATAATGTAATTTTAAAACACAATAGTTCTAAAAAAATATTCTATTTTTCATCGTTATAATTTTAAAATGTTTTTACTTTTTTGGACGACACCGTACATTTTTAATTGTATATATTCTGAATCTGACTATTTCAATATATAAAGATGACATTTCGGACAAATAGTTCATAAGTTATAAAATAAAAAAAAATATAATTTTTTCCAAAAATTTAAACTTTTCGAAGTAATGAGCGTTGACACTTAATTAATCATCGGGTATAATTAAATAAACAAAAAGGGTACAATTGAAAGCTAATTTTAGTAGTGTTGTTATACCAGCTGCTGCCTTCGAGTACATACTGTATAGTTACTAAGAATGAGACTTACGAGTAATCAATGATATATGAATGCGTAGTATAGGTTCGGTAAAATTCAAAAGCTTTAATTAAGTCACTTATAAGTGAGTTATGTATAATATGAAATACAATCATGAGTTAAATAGTTAATACTAAATCAATAATAAAAAACAACCTTTAAATATGAGTAGGTTTATTATAAACTGCGGTAAAGGTCACGGTGACTAGGAGATAATTGATCGTCCAATATTATTATAAATGATAGAAAGACGCAATAGTAAGGAAACGAAAAGTTCGACGGAAAATAAAATAAAACTACTAAAAAATACCGAGGAGCTAACTCTAATGTACGGGGAGGATTTCGAGTGTCAGAGCTAGTGTACCTCATCGAGTTCACTGTAATTTATATGTAAGTTTGTGTTCAATGATAAATCTTCAGATGCTGTTGCATGAAATAATTATTGGTTAGAGCTATCAAAAAAATAAAAATATATACGCAGATAATGTGCTTACGTATACATTTTGAAATTTTGGTAATTCTACTATTAATACAGAAGTAGTATTATAATTTATAGTTGTCCAGCGCAATTTATTTTTTGCTATGTTGTCAGGTAGAGGCTATACATGCGGGTTACTGTAAATATTCAATTTTGTCAACATTTAAATTCCGACACTCACAAAAAATATTAGTAGAATTACGCTCAATTTTTTTTTAATCTTAACTAATATATTCAATAACAACGTATGAGGAACCTCTTGTATTACATTTTCAAACCTGAGGTATGAATTTTTAACTACAAAATTATTTGCACGATTTTGCGATTTTAACGAATTTTCTAAAAATTCTAAATTTAAGTGATAAAAATATTGTGGCAATAAATTTTCGATATTTTGAAAAAAAAATTAGTAGGAACCTTGCAACAAAAAATGAAGGTTTTTTTCCTAGCAAACATTTTTATCAACATAATTAAATAGAAAAAAATCCTGAAAAACAAAGAATACGTCAAAGAGTCAAATATCGAGAACATCTTATCATTTATAGAAAAAAATGGATTTTGTCAACCAAGTTATGCCGGTTTTAATTGAAAATTCCCGTTTTTCCTTATTTGTTTTTATGGTTTGTCTCGGTTATTGTGAAAAATATATTTAACCCCCAAAGTTCAAAATCTAAGCATTTTTACTACCCTAAAAGGTAATGACAGACATAACATAACATAACATACACATCATTGTAAAATGAATACCTACATCCACCCAGAATCTAAAATGATTTGAATCTATAGTCAACATTTGAACTTCAAATGCTTTCAAAATAAAACGTGCAGATGTATTTTCGATACTTTTAATTAGTATAGCACTATAGCCTATAAGTAATATTAATTTATAAGGAACCTTGTATTACATATTTAAGGTTATTAATTAACCGTGAAATAAATTGATACAAGACATTCGAATAAAAACTAAAAGCTAATAATTTAAATATAATATAATGGTGAACATTTCAAGTATCTAAGATTCTTTTGAATTACGACATAAAAACTAAATTTTTGTAAAAAAAGAAAGTGTCATCAGATTGCAGTATTCCCGTTTTTTCGTTATCTATTTTTAGTTCTTGATCGACTAATTACTACTATAATATAGATAATTATTTTTTTATTTTTTTTATTTGGTATTTATAAAAATATACAGGACATTTTTTACTTCTGTGACTCCCTGAAATACTAACTAGATACCTATGTAAAAAAAAACACAATAGCATTGTACTGCCAATACATTTTTCGCTCTGTTGAAAATTTGAAACAGATGAGTGTAAATATATATTGAAAAGCAAACATGCTTTATATTATGATGGAATGGTTAAAATATCTTTTAAATCGGCTAGAGAAAGCAGCACAGAAAGTTGGACTTCACATTAATGAAGACAAAACGGAATATATGGTGGTAGGAAGACGAGACACCATGGGATTATCATTATATCCAACGCTTAACATCAACAACAGAAATTTTGAAAGAGCAAAAAGTACCTAGGGTCTAAACTCTCAGAGAGAAATGAAATCGAAATAGAAATAGGGGCAAGAATTCAATCAGGAAATAAATGCCTCTATGGTCTTGCGAAATTACTGGGATCAAGATTACTTTCAAAAGATTTAAAAATACAATTATACATCACATTAATACGACCTGTAATTACTTATGGAGCTGAGAAATGGCATTAAGAAAAAGTTATGAAGGAAAACTCTTAGTTCTGGAAAGAAAGATACTACGAAAGATTTTTGGACCAGTAAAAGACATGCTAAGCGGTGAGTGGAGAATAAGGAAAAATGATGAATTATACTCGCCGCGGAATAAGAACGTACCCGAGTGACTATAACTATATGTTTATAACTATGACAAGGTTACGGATGGGAAACCGGTAGCTGCCTGCGTAACGAGGTACGTTCTTATTCCGCGGCGAGTATAGAAACGGTTTTTCATAAGCTCAGTATACTGGGAACAATAAATAAAAAGATTGCTATATGGGCTGGGCATGCTTGGCGTAGTCAAAACTCACTCATACGCATAGTATTAGAAGAAAACCCTACTGGGAAAAGACCGCCGGGATGACCACGTCTGAGATGGGAAGACGTAGTAAGAAATGATGTGAAAGCGTTAAGAGGAGGGGTAGACTGGACTGGAGGATACAGGCAGCGGATAGAGAAAAGTGGAGGCAAGGATGTATGTCGGGATGGTCCTAGTGGCCGAATTTACCGAAGAAGAAGAAGAAGAAGAATTAGTAATTATCATTTTTAACCATAAGAGAGGGCAGATTTTTGAAAATTACAAGCATTTATTACTATATACCTTTAAAACAAATGGAGCGAAGGTATTTTACCAATATTTTCTTTATCACCTATCTATTTGTCTTGAAAACTATAAATCTTAGGGGTCCCAGTGCCAGTTTCTCAAATTTTCCACAATTCTATAAAATTTGAAAATTAAATTTTATATTTTAGTTTCCACCTCAATTATAAAACTTTTCCAGTAACCTACTACCCGATACCTATTTAGGGGGGGGGGGGTTGATAGGGTATATTATATCAAAAAAATTACTTTACGGGAATAACTCTCAAGTTTTGTAGAATTGTCGGATTTTGATGACTATTTTTTTATCTGAAAGAAGACGACTTCCTACAGCCTGCATCGATCTCTGATTTTGTATTTTATTTCAAATAATTGTATTAAAAAATGTGTAAAAAAAATGCTTTTTATCTGTACATCTTGTTTTTTTTAGACATATTACCCGACATATTATAAAGATCGATGCGGGCTGTAGAATATTTCA
The DNA here is from genome assembly GCA_949089665.1 of Macrosiphum euphorbiae. Taxonomy (NCBI): domain Eukaryota; kingdom Metazoa; phylum Arthropoda; class Insecta; order Hemiptera; family Aphididae; genus Macrosiphum; species Macrosiphum euphorbiae. Next base: position 2,868,989 of record CARXXK010000005.1, on the reverse strand, counting down.
CTCTAGCAATTAAATAAAAATTATGAAATTTGGTTGATTCTACAAGGCGGTATATCGTTATTCCCACAGAGTGTATTTTTGAGGACAAAATGGCATAAGCACCGGGCGCCTTAAGAAGTAGACGTCACTGTTTGTTTTCTCTCTGGCCTTCGCGCACAACGTATATCTAGACAAATCGCATTCACTCAAAATAATTTTTTTCATGTTTTTGAATAATATTAGAGTAAATCACTCATTAAAAATATTATAGAGAATAATATTATTGAGGGTATGAACAAGTCAATTTGTCTAAATATTGTCTCAAAACAATTTAATATAGGTACCTATATTTAAATTTACAAGAAGTTTTTTATTTTTAAAGTCAAATACAAAGTCAAGTAATAATAAAATATCGTAAAAATCGTTGTCAAAACCTTAAAAATATTGTTCACTGTAATTTTTGTTGTAAATGATCTAAATTTACTCTAAAATTACTTGAAAAAACGATTTTACGTTTTATTTTTGTTGCGCGTGGGTCTGAGAGAGCAAACAAGTATTTCGTGAACATTATTTAGTATATCTGGACAATCCCGGATTAAGACCTTCAGGGGCCCAGGGGCCAATACATAGTTGTGGGCCCCCAATCAATGAAAAAATGGCCATGTGTCCCTATTTACCATGCCCGTGGTGGTAAGCAAGGTAGGTGGTTGACGGGCCACAACGCCTGTTAGTTCAAACAAGAAAAAAATATATACTCTTGTAGGTCCTATAAAAAGTACATATTACCACTCAATGTAATTTTAAGTCGAGAAGACTATGGGCCCGGGGAACGTGGCCTCCCTTGGCCCCTCCCTCTTTTATTACGAGCTTGTATCTGGAGTATATCGGTATTCATATTATCTGTTAATAAAGAAGAGATATGTTTTTCGATAATTATTATTTAATTTCAAATTTGTATAATATGTACTATATAACTACTATAATTTTATTAGTAATGCTCGTTTCAGCAATTATTTTTTACAAAATGAATGTTAATTAAAAGAATTATCCATAAAAATACGATATATCCTATAAAGTAAATAATAAATAAAATTACCATTCAAAATTATTATCGTTAAATGAATTTAAATTTTTTAAGAAACCAAAAGTCCAATATCGATATAATTAAAATCAATAATAACATAGTTTCAAGTTTCATAATAAATAGTAATAGTAATAGTAACATAACCACAATCATTTAAAAATACAACACGAATAACCCTAAAAATGAAGTAAATGGAGTGTTGAATAAGCCAGAAGTAGGGCACCAGGTCAACTACCAGGCCTATCGATCCAATAAGGGTGCGTTATACAATGGAGTGGAAAAAGGGCAATGGATGATGCACTAGACTTTTCAAGACGACAAAGAAATAATGTACCACGTGTGTTAATCTAATTAAGTTTCTATAAAATAATAAGACATTTTTAAAAACTTTTTTATTTTAAAAAACGATTTCTTTTTAGAATATTGTAATTTTAGAAAATGTTTAAGAATAAATACTATTAAATTTGTAATATTTTTGTACTAAAAAATGTATTGATACAGAGAAATCTATTATGATTATCAGATATACCGGGAATATTAAATATACAAAAATTAGCGTATTTGATTTGATACTTATTACTTAGCTAACTTTAATTCCGGGTTTAATTCTGATTTTTTTTTCCAAAAAACGAAAACATACTATCATAAAAAGTAAAAACTATAAAAATATTTTTAAAAAAAATTAAATATATAGGTACAATGCTTTATTATCAGGAAGACAGGAAACATAGCACTTTAGCGTAAATATAGTTTTAATAGATATAAGCGAGGATATAAGGGATGAATAAAATTAAATAAAAAAGTATTAAGATAAATAATCAAGTTCAAATGATACAGATAGTAATAGTATTTTTGGCATATTAGTAAGCACAAACAAATGACAAAAAATTAAGAAATAAGCTTCGAAATAAGCACTATAAAGTATAAAATCAATGAAACAAGAAAAGTTAAATTTCGTGCGTTTTACTCGAGGTTTTACTCATATAATATGATATTAATTTAAAACTAGAACTTAAAACTTAGAACTTGTTTCTTATTGGTTAACGACATTTTTATATACAGTAATGAAATAAACTAATTTTACTGTACCTACATCAAACCATAAATACCTAAGTAATACATATAAAACTCTGTGGCGGGCGGCCAGTGCTGCATTTAGACATTTTGCGCCCCGGTGCAAAAAAAAATTGGCGCCCCTTAAGCCCCGGTGAAAAAAAATTGCTCCCCCTAATTGGCTTGCCCACGGAAAATATTGGAGATAGATCCTCATTAACCTTTTAGATTTTTAGCACACAAAAGAATATTTGTTTTACAATGTGTGCTTTTTTTTAAAAATATTGTTTAGTAATTGCTTGATTCTCTCTCCGCAAAGATACATTTGAATTAGGTATGTCACTTAAACCTTGCTTATAATTCATCATATAAGTTGTTTTTTTTTAAACATATTTAAGTAGGTTATAGGTACTTCATGAATAAATAAAATATAATTATATAAAACTATGAAAATTAATATTAATTAAAAAAAATTCAAACAGCATAATACTATATATATAATACTATTATACTAAATTATATTATATAATACCATATAATACTGTTATTAAAATAATTAAAACTATAAAATTTTAATAATTCACAAGTGAACAAATTTCTGACCACAAAATATTGGCTCCCCTAAAATACTGGCGCCCGGGGCAGTTGTACCCAGCGCCCCTCCCTAAATGCGGCTCTATATAAAAGGGTTTTTGAGTTTTGAAATACAAATTCCCTAGCAAATTCCATAAGTTTATAAAAATAAAATCATCATAATTATTTAAGTTATGATTAACGTTGGACCAACATAATATAATACACTAAAATAAGTTCTTATTGGCTATTTATAGTTAAAAATTAAGACTAGATACAGAGACATGGTTTCGGACACTCGCTTCGCTAACTGAAGAGTAAGATAGTGATGAATTACCTATGATTTATAATTTAAACACCAAAATTATTATATGAGAAAAATGATTCTGGTGTACCTCTCAAAAAAAAAAAATAAAAAATATGAGTGGTATTGTTTAGATTTTGTAAACATTATACCTTTTACACTATTTTATTTTCTTAAAAATGTTTGTACAATTTTAATATTTTTTTTAGTTGATCCTAAGCCAGGCATCCTATGGCCATTAGCTGTTTTGGTTTTGTAAGTTTTTATGGGAGGAACACGTGTGTTGGGTTTGGCAGAATTTTTGATTGGGCACCCGTAGGTATCTGCCATGCTCGGGTAGGGGATGGCGGCATTTGTTCTCCGGACACCAGGACTTGCCCGAAGAAAAATGCCGACCAAGACGAGGAATCGAGCCAGAGTCGGCTGCATACAATTTTAATAATAATCTTTCTAAAACATGATTTGTGTGTACTTTTATAGTTTCATAACAATAAAAATGGTGATCGTTAATTGCAATATATGTATATATGTATATATATATGTATCGTTAAATCAAAAAAAAATTTAATAAAAGCACTGATCATTGTTAAATCAGTATTACTCTGCTAACTACTTATGATTATGATTCAAACAAGAAATTGGTACTTAGGACAATAATTGAACATATTTTTGAGATATCTGAGTAAACTTTTAAGTAACTAAGAACTATGTTCAACTTCAAGTTTAAATTTAAATTCCCTAGATATACCTACCTACCTGACAATTGCATTTTTAATTTGTACCTAGTAAAAAACAGTTCAGCCAAAATGCAGTTACATACAATTATTAAGATAATCTTAACACATTGACTGCGTACTGGGTGAAAACTGCAAAAAGACAAATGCAGTCTACGTGTTAAGACATTTAATACATAATTTATAAATAGATTAATATTACCACTTTGAATTGAATACAAATATTAAACTTTTTTTAGGATATGAAAATTGTGTACCTACCTATTAATTTTTAATTAGAGTTTTTGGAGTCATGACTATAACATTACTGCATCAGCATCAGGTAGGTACCTATGTAAAACCAGGAGTCAGGACATATTTGCCACTCACCTTAATATAATCTAATTTCCTGTGAAAGAATCCACTTATCAAAGTCATTAAAGCTGTTAGCTTTACAGAATACAAATTATTCTGAATATCTCATAGGTTACTTATATAGTTTATATACTACATTATGTATTGGGTAGGAACCTATATAGTTTTACTACTTGTTACGGACTCAACTAAATCTAAATGCGGGGACTAATTTATACCATATTATTACCAAAATGAAAGGGGCTTATAAGGTATACAGACAAACGTCATAGGTACTATATTATTATCAATATTAAAGGGATCAACTTAACCCTTACCGCAAACATAATACTAGGTATATAATTGAATACAGATACCATTGGTAATATATGAAATATACCTATCACAAATCACCAACAAGATTTTGCTAACCACGGATAAAAGAGTGCAAATAGATAATTAGGTGTTGTTGACAAAAAATTTCAATAAACCATATTATAATATTAAATATAACATATTATTAGGTATATTATAATGTAATGATATATAATATTAACATTAACCAAATAACAGTATTGAAACAGGCGAGGAAACAGGGGACATTCCAGTATGCCAAAGGCAAAGGTAGATTATTTTAAATTTAATTATTTTTATTGATTTTATTATCTTGATCACTAACATAAGCAAATAGAATTATGTGGGGCTGCTCAAAGGGTTGGTTTCATAGTTTAAAAGTCATAGCATCGCAAAACAATCAATATTTAATATTTTTTTGATAATGTACCTAAATATTTTCATAGATTTAATAATTAATTGAGCTTACAATAATTTCATTCACAACACTACTGGTGCTAACAATATTTTTTGTGGACTTGTAGATTTTACTAAATTTAATTTAATAAATAGGTATAATATAGGTACCTAATTAAGATATTATATACATTAAAAAGTATTCTTACAAACTATAATATTCACTAGAAATTCTAATTCAACAAAGTAGGTACATGAGAGGTCACACATACGTGATTAAGTTTTGATAAATAACATTTTTATTTGTTATGCCATAGGTTATACACTTACCCATTTGTACCTTACCTAAGATAGGTTATGAAAACTTATTAGGCTCGTTATTAGGTTGCTATATATATTACTATTCTATACAGGTTAAGAATGAATCTATTTTGTTCATGCAAACTGTGTCGCTGAACACTGTTTGGACTTCCTAACTGTTGTCTAGGTCCCAATGTCTCTTACAATCGCAGAACACTAATATCGTATCGTGGCTAACCTAAATTATTTTTTGTGTCGGGTACTCTTGGTGGGTGGGATGTGCAGACACAACCTGTTTTTATCACCCGAGCAGTTTACTCTCAACCTAAATAGAATGCACACTATATAGACATAAGGAGTAGGTATCAACATAAATAATTATAAACAGATATGTACCTATCTAAACATAAACTAATTTTACATTTCGATAAGGAAGTAATTCATTAATTTAACAAAGTGTACAATAGAAAATTAGAAGTGTATGTTAATAGGTGTTCATAATCAGAAAAAGTAATGGGTAGGTATTGTGCACAGAGAATAATTTCTTAAAATCCTCTAAAACCATACCTAACTTAACAATTTCATAATTAATGTTCTTGAGTTTTAACTTTTAAGTTACAGGCAGCTTATAGGTAAAATGCTTGTGAGTCATTAACCATTATAACATTAGATATTACTATATTAGAATAATATAAATCTACTTTTATTAACTTACAGACCGTTACAGACTCACTAACTTACATAGGTATCCAAGTTTAAATATAAATATAAATTTGTTAAGTAGATAGGTAGGTAAATATTGATACAAGTTATACCAAAATAAGTCAAATTGAATTTTACCTTTGGAAATGTGGCATCAATTTGTCTTTGAAGAGCATTTCTTTCACTTTCTACTTCGGCCAGTTGTTTTTCAGTCTCATCGAGCCTGATTTGACTCTTGCTCAGTGTATCCAAAAGTTTGTTGCGTTCCTCAACGACAGTGTCCATAAACTCGTTGATGCGAACGTCTTCGCCGGAAAACTGATGCCGCTGACCACCAATGTTGTCTTCAGTGATGGTCGGCATGACGTCGCACATCATGTTCCACATTTTGGTGATATTTTAATTCACAGCCACGTTATATCAACTATACATTGAAAGCCATTTCATCGAATCTCCGTTATCCTGAAACGAAAAACAATCGCGACGTCAATTGACATCGACGGCGAACGGACACACACAAGATAGGTAGTTATAGGTACGGCACTACACAATGTCAATGAGTATTTCTATAATCGGTTTACTTCAACTACCGATATCGGACTGAACGATGGCGCAAACAACGCGGAACCGACGTTTCGGGCGAAAAAACATCGGAGAATCACACACGGTTTCATCGGGGATCGGCGTTCTGTTCGAACCGAGCGCGGACGCGATCGATTTTCGGAGCTCGAGATATCGCGACGTTATGTTTTATCAATCTAAACTGCTTTATCACGGTCGGCCCGAGGGAGCATGGCGTAGATATATTATTAATATCGACCGTAGTGATCCCGTGGTGCTAGTGTTTTGTAATTTGGTATTCTGTATCTATCAGCGATGGGCGTTGTTGTGTGATATACGTCGAGTATGCGACTATAGTGCAAGTCAACGACGACGTGCCGAGACGTGCTCAGAAAATCGTATATATATACACATCATATGCGTTATATGTATAGATGATCCCACGACGTGCAACGTTCGGGGCGTCCCCCTCCCTACCACACGAGCACCGAAAGATAGCACGGAATCGACACACGAGAAAAGATTAAAGCAGCCTTATCATCACGGCGAAAAAATGGGACTCGGCTCCGCGGCGGCAAAAGAGAGTTCTTCCGTTCCTCGACATTTTCTTCTTACGTCTTCCTCTTATCTATAAAACGTGTTTACTTACGTGGGTGAGAGGAATTTTAAACGCAAAACGGACGTCCGATGAATCGTCGGCGGTGGGGACGCCCGCGCGATATCTGTTTTCAGGAATTTAGGCGGGCGATTGACACAGGCATGACGACGGGGCGGCGGCGCCTGAGAAGTTCAACGGGCTACTCCGAGACGCGGCTGCGGGCATAGTAATCCGACTCTTGCGGCACCGGCTGACGAGAAACGAATTTGAACAGTTTTCGAAAACACGACTATTTCCCTTCCGATGTGTGTCTATCAAATTCCGCGAGCGAACATTTTGTACCTAGTGAAAGTTTCGGCCATGTTTGCGGTTCGATTGGGGGTGCGTTTCGGCCGAGCTCATGGAAGAAATGCGGCGCGGGCGCGGCTGTTTCCATGACGCTCTCGGGTTGACACTGCGCCCAAGCACGGTGACGGGCGCGCGCGGCCGCGGTCGTGACTCGCGGTGGCCTTGTCACGGCGCCCGTCTGTCTGACGGACCACGGTTTACATTACGAATTTAAATTTAAGACAAGCGCTATGCGAATTCCCGCGCCGTCCATCGTCAGTGATATTATAATTTAGAGTTTAGACATTACACTTACGCAGACTATAGAGCCGTAGTGTGTTGAAGGGAGGGGTGACAAAATAAGTAGAAAGTGATTACAGATACAGTACCGAAGTACCTACAAATTTAAGGAGCACAAAATCTATGGATACAATAAGATATATTTTGTTATATTTTTGGTAAAAAAAAAACATTTTATCAGGTAGTCAGTGGCCTAGCCTAGATGGGGCCCATGGGTGGATAGCCCCACCCTCTTAGATTTTTTTATTGAAGACGTTTTAATCATGGTTACAGCCTATATAACTTATAAGTAATAAAATAATATAGTATTCAAATAGCCTAACAAGTGTTAATACTTAGATAAGAAATTACTCATCTAGTCATCTATTATCTTATCTAGATAACTATTGTGAGTTGTGACATCTAATTAGGAAATAAATAATTGTTCATAACTTTTCTAATATTATTAAGTTGTAAGGTACTAACTACCAATTTTGATATTAGAAATTTGAATAATGATAGAATTTAGATCGAGAGCTGCAGTGGTTGGAGCTCATATTATATAAAACGTCCATATTGAGATTTATTCGTCGTTTTTCGCAGTGCTATAGTTTACCCCATGAGTAAAGTTTCGTCATAAAATCTGGACGTGTCCAAATAAATTATAATATGATTACATCTTTAGAGTACAAAGAATACTAATTTTCCGATAAATGTCTGTACTTACTTATGAAAAAAAAATAATGAAAAAAAAAACGAAGCCATATTTTCGGCCTTATTAATTGCCCGTCCAACGACAAAAATGCTATTAAAAACCATCTTATAGATAGTAAAATAAATTATATAATGAAAATAAATTGATATCCTGTCACTTTTAGATTACGACATGCAAGGAATGAAATTATTGTTATATTGGTTCACTTAATTACCTATATAATCTGCAATTTGCAATAATGTTTTTCGGCTAGTAAAATATTACCAATCAATCTCTATAGATGGAAAATATTATCTAGATGTTATTTTGAAGAGGTAATTTTTCTATTTCCTATGTAGTTTCCAGTGGCGTATATACGAATAATTTTCACTATGGGCCAATTTATGACTAGTCAAGCATACCATGACTTACATAATATAGCCATAACTGTACATTTTTTAGGGAGCTGGGTGGTTATACATATACAATACAAATAAAAATTGCTCATTTTATAATTATTATGTACAGTAAATTTTTTAATTCTTTTTTTTTAAAAATATTGACAGTTTCATATACATATATAAATATTTTAGTGATATCTTACTATGAATTTAACATCAACGCCATCAAAGCAAGTCCTAACAATGTAACATTTCCTTGTCGATTCCTCAAAAACCATTTTAATCAATCGGCTAAATTAATCATGGTAAAAAACTGTAAACAGTGTAGATATGCATGCAATTGAACCTGCAATTTCACTATGGGCTCTGGCCTAGGGCGCCTCCCCCCCTATATACGCCACTGGTAGTTTCTACAAAAATAAGGAAAAACTGCTGTATAATTGCGATAATTGTCAATGAAATCGCAACAGATGTGGGTTTAACTGTGCTCAAACACGTTTTTTGACCGCTTCAGTGATTTGTAACTGCTTTCCAATTAATAATTTCTAAACATCGCTAGTCACTGCTTCTCCGATGACACTTCTCCACTAATTTTCGTAATGATTTACGATGCTGTCACCCGAACCGCACGATCGAATGTGCACCCGTTGATTTTTCACCTCGATTCATGGTGCTGAAATTCGACGTTTGGAAACATGTTTAACCGTAGTCCTGATGTATGTTTCGAAAAATATTAAATATCTAGTATATTTTCCCAATATATATATCTGAACACCTTACGCCAGTGGTGGTTAAATGATTTTTAAAAATATAATGTATGGTTATCAGCTCTTAAACATTGAAAAAAGGTCAAGGGGGTTCTACCCACCTCATCTTTGACCACCATAACCATTTATCCTTCGCCTATGGTTATAATTTTATTACTATATTGTAATTCACTAATTATAATTTATTTTTTATTATACTACAATTATACTACATTTGTAATATACAACGCCATCTACGTGGTGTGGATTTGGTATAATTTTGTATAGGAATTTTGTATTATGTTTGTACGCCTTGTATAGGCAATCCATCGTACACCTTCTTATCAGTGGCTAGGTCACCAGTTACTATTTACTAATTACTAATTGATAACTTCATACTCGTGATTTAATTTATTTTGAATTTTTGGTCTTTCCTCTTTTGTAGTAGTTTTTGCCACTTTTTGGTATTAATAAGTCCATTATGTCTTAGCTGCGGTTTTCACAATCCATACATATTTGTTGGCTACAGCCTACTTTACCTACCTACCTATTATATGAATTTTATTATTTTAAAACTGCTTTTAATAGGTACCTATGCAAATTGAGTTGTTGATACAAAATAACCTACAATGTCTCAATTAACAATGCATATGTTATAAAACCCAGTGGGATATTAAGATTTTTATTTTTAACTATTCCATCAATTGTTCTTATACCTACTGTTCTACCTTGTAACAGATTGAATAAAAACTCTTTTAATAACAACAACAAAAAAAAAATCTAATAGGCTAAAAGATAGAAAATTTATAATTTAGTTATAATCAACCTCATTCTTCAGAGGCTCAGACATCCACTATGGGACCACCACCACCACTCACCCAATAAAAGAAGGGTGGGGATTGCTACCCTTAACTGATGGTTTCAGTGCCAATGATTCTGTGACAATGCTTCCATACAAAATATATAGGTACAATAATACATTCATGATTCATACCACAATAAACAATCCATCTAGTCATGTAGGTTGTGACTTGTGCTTATATAATATGAAATTAAAACAATTAGGTACCTATGTAACTTACCACCTACGTCGGTATGACTATTATAATTTATAACTTATAACTAGTTATAAGTGACAACTGACAATGTAATGCAGAAGGTAACTTGGAAGTCGGAGTCCACTTTAAATTTTAATGTTCAATAGGTATCCTTAATTTAATACTGAATACTTAAAACAGTAAAAACTTAGAATTTAGACCCAAGAAGTTCTTAGTTAAAACGAAATACATTGTTCAACTTTAATTATGTACCAAAATGTCCTACCAAAATCATTTCCTAATTTACTATAAACATTTATAGGGTTTCATTAAAAATAATTGTTTAAAAAACTGTTGAAAACAAAAATAAGTAAGTACGAGATTCTGTGTACCAGTATAGGTACCTGAGAATATAATGCAACTAGGCAAGTCCTACCTAGGCAAACCTAAAAATAAAACAGTTGATTTTTCATGTTTCGCTTATTGTTTCAAGTCCATAAATTACGAAAAAAGTCAAATTATTTTTTTTTAATTTTATCAGGTCCAGGAAATTCTATACTATAAATATAAATATTTGGTATCAGAATAAAAAGTAATGGTAAATATAATTTCATATTTTTTTTTCGTTTCCATAAAATGTCCTAGATATGAAGCCCAATTAAAACCTACCTACCTTTAATATTTATCGCCCGTCGTTTCGTTTCAATCCAATGGTAATGTAATTATTGCTTTAATGATGACATATACAAAATATATAAACATAACATAACATACTCGACTTCTATATCAGTAGATAATTCAAATATTTATGATTGTATATTATACTTTTGTTTAAAATATCAATTTCTATAACAATATGTGTACTGTGAAGCATAATAAAATTCACATATAGCGCATTGCCTGAAAAATAAAAGAATATGCCATACAAGTAATACCAATTAAAAAATAATAACACAATGTACATAATAATTTAATTTTTAATGGATTATATAATAATATAATTGATTCCTTATGCGGTAATTATATTTTATAAATACCGTTTTGTATCGGATATAAACAAAAGTTATAATATAAAGGTCTATTATATAGAATAAATAGTATAAATCGTATAGAAAAAAAGAAGAAGAAAAATAAACAGTTATGATTTTTATTGAGTCGGTAAAAAATATATTTTATTCAAATGATATGTGTGTCGTGTCAGTAAGGTCGTTATCGTTGTTTTATTAATGAACATGTACACTTTTTACCTCACTCAATAAATTATCCTATGATTATTACATTTCGATGGTGAACCAAAGTTCATCACGATTATAAATAATTTATTAAACTATGGTTTTTTTTTTTTTTTTTGGTGTTCTACTGAAAACGATGTGCCAAATGAGCATTACAAAAAGAAATTACATTCGAAAAATTAGTGTTGTTATACTATAGAGTAGTTACCTACAGATATATAAGAGCTATTTATATACACACACCTATATATATATATATATATATATATATATGTATGTAGGACATGTGTTGGTATATTGGATTGTTGGAACCGTTTACAGCGTGTTTCAGAGGTTATGATATATTTCGTATAATATTTAAGTGTGAAAGTGTTCTTTTTTATCGGAAATATTCAATTAATAAACCTCGGATGAAAAGTATAGCTAATCAAAAACATATTTAGAGAAGAAAAAATATCGCACGTTGTCGATAAAGATATAATAGATCAAGTATAGGTGGTACTTGTCTGCTTTCGAAATTTATTATATTTGTGGTTTTTTTCTGTCTTCTTTGCAGTGATACTGAGACGAATTTCGCCTCGAACACATAAAATATAATATTATAATAATAAGTTTTAATGTATATGCGTAAAATGCACACTTTTTTTATTACATCATAGATATAGCTGAAACACCCTGTGAATTATTATTTATCGCTCATTAACTGCTATGTTATTATGAAATGGTAGTATAAAAATGTAATATTATTACTACTACTATGATGACTCGTGTATACCTTAAACGATGTATAAGAATGAATATTATTAAAAATGTTATAATAATAATATTAATTAAGTTTTAAAGAAAACACTGGTACCTACCTATAATATGATATTATAAACAACGTAAACGTCGTATAGGAGGCGCATTATAGGCGCTGTAGTAAAATACCTACTCGGAGTGTCGGTTATTATAACCCATACATCACGTATTTACGATGGACAGGTATTATAAATGTATTATATTTGTCCGTAAATTAATTGAATCTCGGAGTCGGGCCGTAAAACGTTACATAGAATAAGTTAAGATTAAAATGTAATAATTATTATTATGAAAAAGTCATACGCCTTAATACTGCGCAATGATAAACAAGCAAAACAGGGTATATAATTGCGTTGTTAAAAAAAAAGAAAACATACAGACGTATTATAATGGCTCATTGGGCACGCGTTGTTAAGACAAATGATATATTCAACACATATTTATAATGATATATTTTTAATGTAATACATTTTGTATAACTATAGATAATATTAATAGTAATAATAATAATAATAATAAATGTTTGATATTAAAAAGATATGTTTAAAGTTGTACATGATATGATATGTATAGTGTTAGTTTTATTTTTGATATGTATTGTGTGATTCAAAACCGAATGTATACGATTAAAATAGTATAATGTTATAATAATATATAGTTCGTTTTAATTGACCGAAAATAATTAGGGAAGTTATGTCCGGAATACCGTGGAATTCGCGACGAAGGGAGTGGACGAAATAATAATTTTTTTTTTTTTTCTGAAATCTTGGATGGATATTCGTATATAGGTAGGTAATATAAATAGGAATAGAAAATTACAGAGGATATTATAATTGTATACAAATCCGATATTTTTTTAATAAATTAATCTAGAAAGCCGGTGTTGACTAGCTTTTCGAGGAAAAACTTCACATCGCCTAGCTCAGAGTCTTTGATGCCCAGGCTCTTTAACATGCCGATGTCACCGTTCTCGACGGCGATGAACACCGAACGCAAATGCTCCAAGTCAGATCTCATTAGATGGAGAGCAGCACCGAAGTCCTCGATTGTTTGTGATTCTGTAAGCACAATAATATACGCGTTACACGTTTATAGATAAATTAAATATTACCGTTCTGTTTAAATATTACATTTTTATTTCGATACAAAAGAAATTTGTTTAATCTGTAACAAACTAGGTAGGTAGTAGGTACATATTTACCAATGAGTTATTACCAGAGCCGGATTTAGGGTTATAGGAGGGGCCCCAGGGTCCGTATAAAATTGGTAAACTTACTGCAAAAGGTACTTATTCTGTGGGGGCCTCTTATTAATTGAATCTTATGGGGGCTCCGTGCCCCCCCTAAATCTGGCCCTGATTATTACTATTGTTAAAAATAATAACTACCTAATAAATATAATAAATAGCATTATTCAACTATATTATTATGTATATAATATAACCTGGAGTATCTCCAGGAGTCTCCAGATATAAAATATGTAAATCGGTTATTTATCGATTGAGAACGTTACCTATACCTTTTAGGCCGAACGATTGAAAACATTTTAAGTTCACAAAGAACTCACCTCTTACCTATTAACGAATTAATCCTATCGAGAACGAATATATACGTGCAAGGTTGCCATATAATTTAATTAGCTATCGAACAATTCAGCACGTTTCATTTTTTTTTAACTGACGATTTAAGTGTAACGAAAAACAATGATAATAATTATACTGTTGAAATAAGTTGTAATAATTATATTGTTAAAACAAGTTATAATATTCAATGTATGTATGAAAATAAATTAATAAAATGTGGGATAAAAATATTCAAAGCCAATCATGAATATTAAAATAATAGAATCTTAATCTTATAAAAATATGTCTGTATAAATAATGGATTATTAAATATTAAGTTACATATATATAGTTATTAGTTTTATGTGTCAATTTCTTGATAGTGTTAGCCAACATATTTGAAATACTTTAATACATTTACTGAATTTTTATCACGTATTATAATATTATATATTTTTATTGCTTAACATTTTGTCTTTTAATCTTGTACCAACTTGTTCAAAATATTATATGAACTATAAATTCCATATTAATCATAATAATATGAAAGTAATACTAGGAAAACTATCTTTGACCAAATAAATGGGATGTTAAAACAATATGTGTTACACCTGACCAGAAACCCTTCGAATTCCCCCGATTTAAGATTTTAGTCATTAAATTGTTTTGAAATCATAAATCTATATATATAAAAATTAATGTATGTCAGTGTGTCAGTGTGTCTGTGTGTCTGTGTGTCCATGTTACCATGGTTACCAAGGTTGCCATGGTTACTAAGGTTACCAAGATTTCATATCAATCTATATATATAAAAATGAATGTATGTCAGTGTGTGTGTGTGTGTCCATATTACCATGGCAACCATATCTGTATATAAAAAACAGTAAGCTGATTGACTGCTATCAACGCACAGCTCAAACCATTGGACGGATCTGGCTGAAATTTGGCATACAGATAGCTATTATAATATAGACGTGCGCTAAGAAAGGATTTGCCAAAATTCGCATTTTAAATAGGTGCTGAAACAGGGACATTGAGATTCACGATAGAAATTGGAAATTTTATTTTTATTTATTTATAGTTGCCATTGGTTACAGTCTACATTAGAAATTAGCATTTATTTATTGGTTGCCATTGGTTATTCGGGCAGATCAGGTACAAGCTTGCATCAAATCGAATTATTGAACAATGCTTACCAGGGTGGCAGAGTTGCACTTACCGCAGAAAATTACACCCAAAAGGAGTTCAACAATCATAATTTTTTTAAGAGTTGCGATTTTTTACGAGCAACCAAATTTATTATATTAATCCACAGTATTACATCAAAATAAACTTGGTATAACTTTGATACTTTAGAGTTAAATCATACACTTCCGTACAAACAGTACGGGGTCCGCGATCTACCGCAGGTAGATTGCCTACCTGATAATGTACTGCTGCGATTCAGAATTTTTATTCAGGGCAACGGGAAAGATAAGATAAATTTTGAACACCATACACGTTAATGAATTGAACAAAGTTTGAGTAGGTAGTATTGAGTTGATCCATTTAACGGGCGACGAAGTGCACGGGATCAGCTAGTTTCTAATAAATATAAAGGTAACCTACCCTCCTCCCACTATGTGCCAGAGCGTCGATACGTTATAACTTATAATATATTCTTTTTACCTACATAAATGTTTTTGTATGTGTGACGCCATAATATTTTTATTGTAACCCGGAGCTTTGTATGCCAGTGGAATATAAAAATTAAAAAGAATTATCAAATTAATTCGATTATTCTTTTAATCGAATCTGGATGAAAGTGGAGAGCTGATAATATTTGTTCCGGAAGGTTGCATTTTACTTTAAAGTTTCAATTAGTGTGACATTCAATTATAATAGGTATTATGTTATATACTTTTACTGTTAGGTGACCTCCGCAAATCCGCACGAGCGAAGGCATATATATAGGTACCAGTTATTTTCTAACATAATATTATACTATTATACCCTGCATTCTTCAATTTTCGTAAGCCGATACAGTATTATTTACTGATATAATTAAGAAAAAAAACGGGAAAATAAATTAAGTGGTCGAAGACCTTCAAATTGCCAAAGCCAAAACGTAAGTAATGACATAAAACTATAAAGAGAAGATGTTCGCTAAAAAGCTCGGTTTGGAAAATTATTTACTGGATAGGTTACTGGCATTACTGGTTCAATAGTATCAATAGTAAATACGTAATACAATAATTGTTCCGAAAATGTCACCAAAGATTAACATATAGGTACAATAATTAGCGGAACTACCTACACATTTACAGTGACGAAATTGTCATGAAATAAGTGGGTAGTTTGGGCTTTGTACTGCAGGATTACAAACATTACATCTGAAAAAAGAATATGAACAAAACTCGATTTATCCAAAACAGTCAACATAAATAAGTAAAATCAACGTTATTGTTAACTTACATCTATTCAAGGTTGTGAGTTTTTCAAAACCTACTCGAAAGTTCAAATCACGAGCTTAACCAGAATAAAGTATTACTTCTATATACATATACCTTGTATAGTTGTATATAGAGTACCTAACCATCTCTGTTCAATTTATTGTCGGTATAGTTGTGAATATGTGATTGCAATTTTTTGAGCTATTCTACTATTCGTAAACCGTGACCCGACAAATCGTTTTCATTTTTATAATATTTTCGTCGATCATACTGTAATCTTCATAAACTTGTACATCTGCAGTGCGACAGAGTAAGTAGTTTCACAATGGGTTTTTACTATTGGGCAAAATTTTTCCAGGTATAGTAAAAATGTTATTGACTGCACCACTATATTTTATGGAGAATTAATCGCAGGTGGTATAGACTATTCTATAAGAATTTCCCCATAATTATTTCATATAAAAATATGAAAAAGTTTACTTTGAGCCGTGACCTTACAGGACTGCCCGGATCGATTGCAGACAGACGGTGCAAAAAAACTTTTTCTACAATTTGTAATTTAAAAATCGGAAAATGCAAATCTGACTTTTTTTTCATAACTTTATGTAACTCATCAACACAAGTTCATAACTCATAATTGTCGTAAAATATAATATTATAATAGTATAATTATGGCGCTATGCCCGGTATCAGGTAGGTACTAGGATATGTATCTGTGACCCATGCTTTTGAAATTATAAATAAGTTCAATATTAGGTAGTTTTAAGTATTGATAATTACCTAAGTTTTATTTTTACTAGTGTCTAGTTTAGATTCAGTAATACATTAACCACAAGTAATAATTATTAGTGCGGGCAAGTATTCAAATATACTATACGGCTTTGAATTTTTAATTAGCCACCAAATTAATGAAGTTACTATTTTCAATTGTAATAAAAAAATGTTTTATAAACGAATTATATTTAACCAGAAACTCCGTATACTAAATACATACGAGCTAAGCTCAGTTTTAAAACGTTTCAGCTCTTATTTTATAGGTAGTACAATGCTATTGAATTATGCTAAAATAAAAAAATGGCAATTCGTTGCTATTGCTAGGTTTTTGCTACTATGCGAGCAGTATATTATCAGGTAGGCAATCTATCTATGGTAGATGGAACCGCGTGGTGAGTGCGTGAGTTAACACTAAAGTATCAAACATTTCAAAAAATTGGTCCACCATTAACGTGATTCGAACTCGATACATTCTGTACTAAAATGGACAGACTTTCCGCATTAATAATAATAATTATTATTATTAAAACTAAATAAAAGTTTATAAAACTAATAGCAACCATTTATAAAAAAAAAAAAATAATCTAAAATTCCCTGTTTGAGAACTTCCCGGGGTTGGACCTCTTATTTACCTTTTTCGTGACAAAATGTAGCCTATCTTCTTGCCCGAGGTCTAATTTATCTCTGTACCGAATTTCATCGCAATCGGATGAATGGTTTTGGGATGCTTAAAAGACACAGTCGCAAATATTTGTTGTCTTTTATATATACAAACTATGTTATATGCAATTAATATTAATTAGGTTTTAATTTTAAAAAAAAAAGTGGGTAAGTGGATGTCGCTCTGCTGCACAGTAGGTTACAAGTGGGTCAATATATAACGGATTTTATTTAACATTTTAACTTGAATTCAATGAGATAATATCATTGTATAAGAAAAACGATTTGGCGGTTTGTCAGTCTGGATATTTTTTATATTGTTATTATTTATTTTAACCTGTAAATTGAATTAATATTTAATAATTATTTTTAGATTCTGAGCTAAATAAAAAATAAACACCATTGTAAAACCACTAGCTTCCTCGCTCCACTCTGAATGTAAAATATATATCTGAAAATCCAAATGTAGTGATAGTCCGTGTTACAAAAATAATCGGAGTAAGTATCATATTATTATGTCGACAATTTCTTAGAAATGTAGATTTCCAAGATAATTTAGAACATATTATAATCATATAAATTAGCATAATACTGAAGTTCTAAAAATATTTTCCCGCACTATTCATAAATATAAAATAGAATATACAATTTTATTCATTCGTAACTTAACCATTTAACCATTTTTAACCATTTCGAATAGACTTTAGAATATACTTTTACGTACCAGAAAGAGTGATTGCAACTTTTTCGACGCCTCCTAATGGTTCCAACGCGTCTCTGGCTTTGCTGCCAAATAATTTTTCCAAGTAGTTTGGTCCATGACTAGCTAAAAGTGACTGTAAAAAACTTGCTGTTTCTTCAACCGGTGGTCGTTTAGCTGAAAATCATATAAAATTATATTATTGAAATATACAAATAATATAAAACTGTTTAATTAATTTTAATTATATTAATTAAGTAAGGCTATAAATTTGAATTATTTTATAATATGTTTAAACAGTCAAGTTATTTTTAATTAAGTATTACGTTTGATTATGTAAAAACCTAAAAACTAACAATAATATTTTTTTTTCCATAATATTCATATATTTGTAAATTTTAAATTTATATTTTTTTTAATTAGCTATATAAATTGTCTAAATCGTATTAATGTTTTTTGATTTACATCGTTATCAGACATCAGTTATCACTTATTGCATAATTTTACTTACCGTGACCTAAACTATTAACTATAATATGAAACTGCAGTGTTGTACCAATAATCACTTACATTTTATATTACTGAAAGTATAAGGCAAGTTGCAGTATTTTTTTACGAAATCATTAATCATAAAAATAACTACTGAATTATGTAAATTTGTATTTGTCACGTAAAGTATTAATAATATTGCATAAGTATTATTTTAATAATGTGTACACTGTACATATAACTCTCAAGTCGTAATTTATTAATTTTAAAAGTAAAAAACCATTAATTATGTAAATACGTCTTTGAACCAATTAACAAGTTATTGATTTATTAATTGTTTCTTTGTTCCTAAAGTTATTGTATTATTTAAATAGCTTATGAGTAATGGGTATTTATTTTTATTTTTATTTTCAATTGATCATATTTTTAAATAAAAACTCATACATCTTATATTCAAAAAACAATTTTAAATGGATGTCAATTCACCCAAAATTTTACAAGATATTGCTGATAATGACATAATGTTGGAGCTTACTCAAATAGTTTAGTTTATTTTTTTTTGTGGTTTAATGTTTTATTTTCAATTTTTTTTTTACTTTTTATTAATTAAAGTTTCACTAACGTAAGTCATCCTAACTTATTGTTGTTGAATTACACTTTTTTTTTAGCATTTGGAAAAATAGATAACAATTAGTAATAATATAATAAATAAATATTAGTAATAAAGAAACTATTGGTAACGTTTTAAAATATTTACAATCAGAAGAAAATTAAAATTAAATTAAATAAATAAATAAATATAGTTATAACAATAGGTCGTGTGGGCGTCCACGCTTGAGTCGGCGTACAGAAATTACTTATATATTCGAAAAAAGTAATGGTAAAATGTTATCGTCTCGTCGGTCATATTTCAAAGATATTAAAAGTTCTCTCAAACACTTAGGTAGGTACGATAATATTAACTTAATTTATGTTAACATTTGCTAAGTCAATCATACTTTAATAAGACATCCTTAAGTAGAATTTACAATCTAATAAACTTTTAAGCCTTATGCTTACAAAGAAAATCTTTTTATAATTGTAATTTATAATAAAAAATAGTTTTGCTCAACTGGATCAGATTTCAGAATATAAAATGTAGTTTATCAAAAGTAAAAAATATGAAATATTAAAAGTGGTACTTGTTATTATTTATTAAGGTTACCTACTTGGATAACAGTAAAATGTTAGTAGTAAAATAACAATAAGCATAAGTAATAAAAGTTGAATAGTAGACATTTTAGTAAATTAGTTAACATTGAACACGATATATATTACACATGCACGTACTTATTACATGGCCTCTATTTACCCATTAAAAAGCTAAATTTTGCTAATTTTGTTTGAATTAATTTAAAAATAAAACCAGTTGTACCTAAGTAAATAAATATATAACATTTTAGTGAATTAGAGTTCTTACTAAAAACAGGTTAAATAGGGAATTCAAATGTATTTATTAAGGTATCATAAACTATTTTGTCATGTTAATACTTGCGGCTTTAATCATATTATAGGAGATTATAACAAGTTAATTACTATCCATTAAAGGATTAAGAAACTTTGCAGTAATTGTTTATTATTCTGTGAAATTCGTTAATATATTGTAATTAATAGTTAATATTCGTGTTTCAATAAATACGACATAAGTATACAAAATAAGTTTAAATAGATTAAACGACAAAAAAACTACCTAATAAATAGATAATCTAAGACAACCGTTTTGTAATGTGCTTAAAAAAAAAAGGTGAAGACCGGAGTTTAGCTGTTCAAAATATACGTCAAATAAATATAAAGTAGTAATGTTACCCGCAGTGCAAAGTCTGGCATCTTCATCATAACCATCTGGACAATCGGGTGCTCCGTCACATAAATATTGAATAGAAATACAAGCGCCGTTTCCAGGACATTTGAATGGTTCATATGGGTGGCATGGTTCTCCTAAAATGAATAAAAAAATGTCCAATTAATAAATCTTTGTAATGTAACTAACAATTTGGAGTTCATTTTCAAACTGTTGAAAATAATTGATTTAAAATAAATATATTAGGCACCTAAATACATAGGTTATCAAATATCAACTTCTTATCTAATAGTTTCTACTAACTGACATATTTTATGTCTTCGATTTGATTTTCTTTAACCATCAAGTACCTATCTAGTGATAATTTTCTGTTTGTTTTTAAAGTATAACTACTGCATAATATTGCCACTTGTGGAAATTATGTTTAATTTACAATAAATACGCATCACACACATAGAGATAAATGCATGTTAAATATTTTTTTTAAGTAAATACCTATACCCTATATTTAGAAGTTATAATTCTTCCACCTTCTTTGTTCATCTCACACAAACACATTATTTTGTGACTATGCACTCTTTTTGACTTGTGTATTTAGCTATAAGTTATAAAACTGTATAACTGTATATAACTACTCGAGTACGATAATACGATATGCATCCCTCTCGGGTGTCACCAATCAACATTCCTATATCACTATCGTATAATAATTGCAGCATCTCCCCGAAATTTATAAATTCACATCCGTCCCTCACCGTCGTCGGTGGCTTTCATTTGATTACGTCCAATTTCCTATTTTTGATTCTGAACAACAATATAATAATGTGCTGATACTTACGAGCACCTACGGATGGCATTGACATCTTACCGGGTTGTCTATCGACGTGTCAAACTATCAAGTCAAAATCGACATTTGAATCCAATAATAGCTCTAGCCGATGAACGCTCCAGTGCCTGCGCTTTCGTTCGTTCTACAGCTTTTACCTGCTACCTCGGTACAATGACATATTTTCTAAATTCTATCACCGCACTCAATAATTCATTATTATTTGGTCTGTTATGCGGGGTTACACGTACTACGGAGGTACACGCCAATACGGCCATACCTATGTTTAGGGTAAAATACACTCGAGTACCTAACCAAAAGGTTTTTCATCTGAAGCCAAGACGAAATAATGCAGTAGGTACTCGATGATACGATTGCAGGAGCGACGAGTTATTTAGAATTCATTCCGAAGGAAATAAATAATTTATGAAAATACATATTGTATCCTCCTTGCTATAGCTAGAATGTCTTATATTATTATTTTATCATCTTGTTGTCCGAGTAATCGAGTTACAAATATTGTATATTTGTGGTGATCCCGATATCATAATACCTGTTAAATATTAGGTAACTATAAAACACAATTTGTTGTGATGCGCATCCTAATTCGCATATTAATTATTAATTTGACGTTTTAGAAAATAAAACAGAACAGTGTTCTGTGGAAAAAAAGACATAATTTAGATCAGTTATAGTGACACTGATTGTGGGAAAGTTACGATAGTAATTGTACCATTCGAATCCGAATGTGTATAGATGAGTTTCACTCATATAGGTATAGTGTCTTATTCGTAAATATTTAGTATTGCGGAAATAACGTCTTTTGTTTTAGGTGTATAATAATATATTGTAATTCAATAACGGGCGTTAACTCGGAACGAGGATTCAATGTCGGTGTTGGTGGCGGCTTTCGTGTTAATTAATCGCCACAACGTTTGAAATTAAACTCGAGCGTCGATGACTTGTTGTGAAAGATATACTAATACATTGCAAACGTGTATAGATATATAAGGGGATATTGTAAACTTAGGTAATATACTGGTTTTGCCACATTGCGTCTCAACGCTTGTTATAAATAATTAATAGTTGTTGAGGTTCTAGACTGCTCATGCAAACCACTTTATAGATGGATGGGTACACCTAAACAATTTAATCGACTAATTAATTAATCATTAAACAATAGAAAACTAATATTTTCATACAAAATATCCGGGCTTAGGAGTATCGCAAACATACCAAAATACCTTTAACATCGAAATAGATAATTATATTATATAGTTTATATTCTGCATGATTTGATAAAATACATTGTAAATTCTCAATAATAATCTATTAACATTCTGTTTCGATAACATTTTTTAAATTTTAAGTTAGTTAGCCACATAACCACGTCAAGAACTTTTGATCACATTTCAATATTAATTTATACTCTTAAAATATATTGACTTCCATCAATTGAAATCAGGTTAAGAAATCGATAAAGTGTTACTTTTAATTAAATTTAAAATATTTTGATAAATGTAGGTATAGTTTAATTATGGTTGTAAAACTATAAAACTAAAATTTGTTTGAACGACAACGAACTTCAATTTTATAATTTATATTTCAAGTGTCCGAATTACATATTAGTTATGATTGACTAACTTAGAAAATGATTATTCTAGTTTTTTTATTATATTATTAATTGTACTTAGGGCCGATTTCACTAACTCAGTTAATCACGGTTAAAGTTAACCGGAGTGTAATCGGCCGACTTTGGCCGGTTAAATATCTGTTATCAGGTGATTAAGCGTAATCAAAGTTTAACCGTGTTGGGGAAATCGGCCTTAGTGTATGTGATAAATCTGAAAACGCAAATTTCACATACATTTCATATTATGCAACATTTAATTGCAGTCTGCTTTACGGAGCTTTAGCTTTCTATACTATAACGTCATTATATTGAATTGTTGATCGGTTTCCCTTCACAAGGGTAACTTTTGAAATACTGATAGTCAGTTAGATACTATTCTTCTGAGGAAATTAAAATGAAAAACATTTTATAGGCACACAATATATTAATATATCCGTAAACTGTATTCCAGACTCCTGTGAAATCAGTTAATCAACGCCTCACCCACTGTCGACTACTCCAACACTACAAAGTATAAATTTAATTAATTAATTAAATTCTTCTTAATAATTTACTATCGAAATAATGTGTTTAAATTTCTG
This sequence comes from Macrosiphum euphorbiae, assembly GCA_949089665.1. NCBI lineage: Eukaryota > Metazoa > Arthropoda > Insecta > Hemiptera > Aphididae > Macrosiphum > Macrosiphum euphorbiae. The sequence continues at coordinate 2,845,005 of CARXXK010000005.1, read as the reverse complement.
TAATTTACCGAAATTATTTAATTGTTCTAGTTATTGTTTATTCATCATATTTAATAAGTTTTTAACCAACAAATTATGCAAACGTTGTATATAAACTATAAAGTTTGCTCATAATATTATGATAAAATATTTAGGTCGGTATAAAAATATAATTTCGAGAATTCGAGAATTTGCGGACTTTTATATACCTAGGTAGCTGATTGTTTGAATCAGGATCACAGACATTTTTAACAAAATAACAATTTATATCCCGTTATTAAAGATAATAACACGTATTATTTATGACCAGATAAGACACTTTATCTTTCTCAAATAATTTAGTATCGCATAAATATACAATGCACATTTATATACCTACCTGTATTCGCTACATATATATTATCATATAATTATAACGATGAAAACATTAGTTCATTATTAAGTTTCTGTAAATCGTGTTATTCATAGTATAGGTGTGTTCACTGGTATACCGTATACGGTTATTATACCTATAGACTTATTAAATATACAATATACATACATATTTATTACTTGTATACCAATACTTTAATACCGTAGCTTTATAAAGTACGAAGCAAGAAGCGCCCATCTTCCCGGTGTAATAAAGATTAAAGTCCTTTGGTATTGTTTTAGGTATTTATAATCTCGCTAACAAATACTCAGTAATATCAAATGTAAATATATAAATATTATTAAAAAATATAATAATAATATATACGTTCTGTTTAATTATAAAGGTAACCAAAATAAAAACGATCATTAAATAGAAAGTGTGTTTTGAAAAATATATACACATAACACATACCTACCTATAAAATATGCTTAGTTGTTATTCATTTTCGGTAGGTATGCTATGATAAGTTATTACAATGTATTATTTATATTTTTATAATATATGTACCTACCGTGTGTAGGTACGTAAATAAACACATATTTTTATTTTATTTATAAATTGTATAGAACCATGTTGAAATGTCATCAAGAGTTAAGTATATAAAAAACAAAAATCATAAGTACATTACAGTTATTACATTTTTATAATAGAAATATTAACACATAATATTAAAAACTGAACGTCGACGTAGTATGTTTAAAGAGGTATCTGAAACTCGTTCGAATAAATGTCATTAATATTTAAGCCTATAAAGTGGTTTTTAAAAAAGCCATTCGACCGGCAGCGGGCCGTTTAGATTAAAATTTAAAATGTAAACACAACTGTGAAGAATAGTTTGATAATTGTTTTTTGTTCAAATATTTTAAGTACGAGTACACCACTTTGTGATATCTGTAAAACAGTGGGCATAATAACTAACAGTACTCAAATAATGTTAATGCTAATTAAACTATGTATTTTAATATTAAGTTAATAATAATAAAAAATAACTATAAAACCATTTTGTTGCGAATAACCCATTATCTTAACCATAAGCAAACATCATATCAAGTCATATACCTGGTGAAAGCTACACTCAAGCGAAAATGACAACTCAAAACACTTTTTATTGCCAAACTTTTGCCGTAACAACTGACGTATACTCGTATACAGGTACAAAATATGGCTTCTAAAATAGTTAACTGTATTTTTAAAGAAATTAAAAATATAAAAAGAAAATAAACAATTTCAAGTGAATGGAAAATTTAAATTGACATATACCTAGTGTTTTTTAAACTTAAAATATTATTCAGTCCACCATAATATATCATAAAAAATATTAGTAGCACTTTTCACTTTTGACCTTTTCCGCCCCACGTAAATAGTGTTGACGAACAAAAAACAGCATTGTTGTTAAAATCAATATATTATACGTCACCATATTTTATTATAGTATAAAAATACATACCTATTCTGTTTATAAATTCTGAGTTGACAATAGTGACGTGCCAATTATAGTAAGATTATTATAAGTTACCCAAATAAAGTTAAAATATTTATTCATTGAAGATTATATTATATAATGGAAATTATTCTCACTTTCGAGAAGTTTACAAAAACAAAAATTATCTCGCAAATAGATAGAAACAAAAATTACTTTTTCTGATATATAATATAATAATATATACCTACATATATAATAATATGCTTCCATGAATTCAAATAAATGAATTATACGAACTTTTGATGATCTAAGTTTAAAAATAAATCTATCGTAGTAATTTGAATGAAATGTAATATTCTTATATCATACCTCAAGCCCGGATTAAGGATGAATTGGGCCCCTGGACACCATACACTTAGTGGGCTCCCTTTCAACTTAAACTTCAAAATAATTGTATCTTTACATATTAACGACTTTATATTATTGTATAATTTTTTACTACACAAAAAATATACAGAATGTATCTTATGTCATTGTACGCGGGTTATTTTTTAAACAATTATGGATCGATGATATGGAATTTCGTTAAAACAAAAAAAATACGTAGTGTTTCTTATTTTTAACAGGCAATTTTTTTGTAACATTTTCAAAATGTTTAACATTGCATTTATTCAAGTTTCTTTTACCATTATTCTCCATTATTTACCAAAATCGACTTTATTTTTTCAAATAGTTTTTTTTTTTAAGAAAATTTACAATCTGTACAATTTTGCACAGTAAGTAAATATGATACAGAAGATTATTTATAACAATGAATAATTTGAGGAGAGCAGCCACCGATTAGTAACATTTTCATTTTGAAGTAATTATTACAGACATATTATATATATATTTCTTTTTTTCTTATTTATACGACAAGCAAATCACGGCACCATTTACGTTTTAACCTTCTTGGAGGGTTACCGGGGATTATTGGAGTTGCGAGATTTCTAGTAAGCGGATTGGGGTGATATAGTAAGCGAAGGTGGAAACGTTTGTAATATATTTTGGCTTCATCATGCACTAGTGGAATTTTCAGATCTGAGTGAACAGTATGATTAGATACTCAGGGAGGGGCATTTAATAATTTACGATTTTTTCAAATGGTAATTACTATATATTTTGATTGATTCTGGTGAAACTTATTTTCTGAACATTTTGATAGTCAAATGATCAATAATTGTGATTAGCTAGGTTATTAACTATATGGTCCTCTAAAGTCTAAAGTATAGTATAATATGCATTAATACTTTTAACTGAATACCTAATTTACAAGAGGTAAATAATTTATTCTTATAACTACCTTTTTATATATTTAAAAAACATAGGCGCAATTTGAGGGGGGTTGGGTGTGCTTAGCACCCTGAATTTTGAATGTAGCACCCCTAAATTTGTTCGTGTTAATTTTCATTTTAAGCTGATTTCCATAACCATGAAATAATATATACAAAAATAGAAGGGCTTTAGCACCCCCAGATTTTTCATTGAAATCGCGCTCCTGTTAAATAGTTAAATCGTTAATCTAAAATTCTCAAAAAAAAAAAAAAAAACAAAATTGTTGACAAACATAGTTCATTATTTATAGTAATTTTTCATGATATCAAATTGAGAACAGTTTTATTTTATGATTATTAATGATAATTTACCTACCTACTTAAATTATTTTTTTTTTAAACTGTATTGGATGCGTACAAAAATATATTTTGAGGATAAAGATGGGCCCAGGTATCGTGCCCTCCTTGCCCCCCTTAATCCGGGCTTGTCATACCTATCAACTTCGTGACCTGAAATAATATATTATTATTGTTCTATAATAAAACATGTTCAGTGGGGCCCATTATCTTCTTGAAAAAAAAAATAAAATAATTGTCTATTATATGAATTAATGAACGTATTATGAAATGATTAAAAGTACCAAGCACGTTGAATAAAAAACTGTACGAAAATGATTATATAGTACGAAAAATGTAATAGAAATACAATTTGTGGAATTTGAAGTTTGAACAACCAACAAATTACTATTTCTCACAGTAAATATTGATATTTTGGTTTGTACAATAACATAGGCACCTATATATTATTATGATTAATGTGACAAACAAATTTATTTTGGTTTTTACTATTTTCCAATGCCGAAGTGAAATAACCGCGGAAATAAGATATACCTACGCTGGAACCTTTTGAATTCTGTTTTTATTTTATTAAATCCAATTTAATGTAGTTTTTGTTGAAAAAGAGTTGCTGCGTGGATGTCATAGGTGGTTGTTTTTTTTTGACATCGGTGTCAAATTCCCATCGCACGGTTGGTAATAAAAAAAACATCAACGAATGAAAAATATATTTGCAATATTGCCATTGTGTACACGTATACACGTTACGACACTCATACGTTATATTTTTTTTTAATCTAAAACGTGAAAATATCATCTCAGGAATTCATAAATTCCCAGTTGCCATTTTCGATTGGCTATATATGTCGTTGCAGGTGGTACCTATATATCGATGTGAACCAGTATAGGTACAATATAAACATCCGGCGCGTTACAGCAATAATAATGAAAAAAAAATGTTTTTAAAAATAAAAATGTGTGCCCGTACCTGACTACGATGCAATTATTATGAAAATCCAGAAACACTCGCAATCTGCGGCGCACATCAGGAGCACTTCCTGATATTTCCGCCAATATAATGAGCTTGGTGTCCCGTGGAAATAGTTTTCAACTCGAGAATACTAGCCAATATCACTTTTACACGAAAAACCGTTTTCCATTTTATGTATATATAATATATTTATATCATGATGGTATAATACAGTATAGCAGTATAGTTTCGGTGCCTTTACTCAGCCGCCGTCGGTCGTCCGCGAAATATACTACCGAACAATGCAACCACCGCCGAAGAGTATAATATTATATTATAGAGCAGCTTTTATTCGCTCCACATGTTATGTGTACACTATACGGGTCCCAAAACATTATGATAATTTGACTGTATTATTATGGCGACAGATAAGACTATGATATTGCCAGTGTGCGCTGTGCATATATTATAATATGAAAGTTGTAATTCCAAAACGGTCGGCGATATATAGGTATATAATATATATGACTGAATCGGTCGTGTGTGTGTGTGTGTGTGCGTGTGCGTGTGTGCGTAAGAGAGAAAGAAAGAGAGAGAGATAAAATAACTTAATTATCTACAGACGTTTGCCGCCGTTTCTGCTGTATTCTGTGAGTAGAACAAGACATGGTTGTTTATGCCATTAGGAAATTAATGCAATCTTCATTGCGCCTATACGATATACCTACAGCTGGCTACCGTCAGCAGAGTACCTATACAAATATTATAAACACACTAGCCAATTTCATATATTATTTTGCAGGATGGTATATTGTTGGCATAAAAAATATATTTTAATTAAATATGAATATTATTTTACCGGTGGATCAGAGTTTGTGATATTATTATTAAAATCAGTATTCGCGCGTAATGCAATTATTACCATGTGCGAGTTAACAACTACAGTATAATAAAAACGGGTAAATAAATAACAAAACAACGTCAAAAATATAAATTTTTACCCTTTCACAGTTAATACATTTATTCAAATTCTGATTCATATAATTTTTAAGTATATATTTAAGTACTACCTATATTTTAAGATACTGAGGTTTTCTATACTATGAAACTATTAACAAAACGATTAATAAGTCTTCTGTGGCGATACAAACTCCATTTCCCCTAAACAGAACCATCCTTAATATTTTTTTAAATTGTTAGGCAAAGCATTGTTTTGAAAATGTTATGTACCTTAAATGCATTGTTAAAGAATAAAAGTGATGGGGGGGGGGGGGGTGCACTGTGTATGCTTGGTAAATCAATCTTTTTATTTTTATTTTATTTTATTTCAACATAAGATTTGTTTGAAATTAATGATTTTTTCAAAACAAATATATATAAATATCCTATAAAATAATTAATTAATTAGTTCTATCTAAGACAAAAAGAAGAATCTATTATGAAAAGATAACTCTTGATAGTATTTTATAGTTATAATTATTGCTTTATAAAATAATCATAATATTTTTAATTTCCAAGTAAAAATAGTGTTAAGAAATAAGTTTGTGATGCGAGAGAAAATGTTTTTAATTAAAATCAAACAAAGAGCATAAAATCCCTCAGATCTCACGGGAGCACCTAAAGGTTTTTATGAATACTATTTGTAGGTAATAAATAATTATTATTCATAAAAGATCATTTTTACTACTTATAAAATGTATATACTACAGTAAAAACTAAAAAGTTTAATTGCACGTTTTAAAATAATGAAATGTTATTGAATTATAAATATATAATATGCTGTCAGTAATAATATAAAAAATATTTAATAAATTATATTTTTTTTCAACAGTACCTACATATTTTATACACTCATTTAATATTTTCAACTAAATATTTATAATTTTGTAGAGTATATATTTTTGAATACATCAATATATCTAATTAAGTACAATGAACCATTTAATAAGCAGTACATTTGTATTTGTAATATGTTTATTTATGTATAAATATTTGTGTTTTGGTTGAATTATAATATTGAAGTTAAATATTAAAGTATATAATATAAGTAAATGCAAATATTGTTTTACATATTATATATAATAAGTTTATTTACTGCAAATTACATAGTTATTATTTTTTGATAATTATAAGCTAATAATCCATGGTTAAAACTATCTAATAAAGTTAACAAGTTTATTGATAACATGAAATCATATACTTAATGTGTGAAGTTACAATGAACAACTTTTTGTCACACGGTTTATTAGCTAAAATTGTAAATTATTAAGGTTAATTTAGCTTACCGGATTCCAAACTTTTTGAATTTGTAGCTTTTTGAAGGTTAATAACTTTACTACAGTAAACTGTTTGGTACTTTTAACAGTGTGAACCAAATATTTATTAGTAATTATATTATATATATATATATTTGTGTTTTTCTTTCCAGAATTTTTCACTTGGACGCGTTCAAACATTTCAATTCCTATTAATAACCTAATTACTCAAAAACAAAGTACAGCTGTTGTTGGATAGTTTTATAAGACCTCAACGTTTGAATTGAAATTTACTGAGGGATGATAAAAATGATTACCAAAAATCAAAATATTAAACTATAAATTATCTATTAATTATATGAGGTAAAATGGTTTTCATTTCATCATTTATATCATTAAATATTTAAACCATACATTTTAATTAATTAAATTATAATATATTTCAAGTGTTAACTGAGATGTTGTATTTTACTGTTAAATAAATGATGTACGTTATGTATACTTTAATATACATACTTGAAAGTATTATTTATTATTAAGCTTGTTACAAAATTGTGTGAAATACGTCAGGGGATATATTGTTGAGGACACTTACTGAAAACTGAGTGGTACTTGTATTATAATGAACAAGGCAAAAACATCGTTTTACTTCAAACAAAAGTTAACTTACAAGCTTACATTAAAATGAATTTATAAATCTTAACACTTACAATATAACCTTAAGGTTATTTGACCATACTTTTAAATTGCATGTCATTCTGAAGTAGGTATCCAGAAACAGCTTGAAATAAAAACTGCGAAGAAATAATTATCATATGAAAAATAAATTGCATTACAACCAGCGGACATTTTTCTCTTATTTATATTTTACAAATAATGAAATCACGAACAAGACCATCAATGAATAATTTGAATTGATTAGTTTGGATGAGTGTGTCCTTTTTGATATGTGACTCACTATATTAGACCCTTCTCCTGTCAGATGACCCTTAAAAATAATTCTAGTTTTATTATTATGTATTATAATAGGTTCTGATATAATTATATAATTTAAAGCATGTTTGATTTATATTTTAGTAAAACTGAATTTAAAAAATAATACTGCTGTGGGATATAGAATATTAAAATCGATTTATCGATTGCGTGTGAATTCCTACGGGTCATGTGACAGGTATATTAACCACACCTATTTTTACATGCAATTTATACACAGTACCGTACAGTATAACTTTTTCAAATTAACTAAGAAACTTGTATGTATATTAAAATAAATAAAAACGTGGGTCGCGACATTTTAAAATAAAGTAATAAGATTTAAAAGAAGATTGTGATACTGTTTGTAAAATAATGTTTGGTTAGGTAACTTGTTAACCTAATCTAAAAAGTTTTGTAATATTGTTATCATTTTTTTTTATTTCTTTATTTTAGTTCAAAATTAGTAGGTACCTATCTTTATAATGAGTTCAATATTTATGAGACACAAATTTGATAGCTTAAGTGAAAACCACATATTATTGTTTTTGAATACCTAAATAAATAAAACAACGTAAATATATGCGCATATACAATTTAATATTACTGAAGTTACGCATTAATTTATTTTTATTTGTTAAGTTGATTGGTAATAATATTGTATTATGTATAGTTTATATGTGAGAGAGCCATGCAATAAAACGGGAACTTTTATATGTTTTTCATTAGACTCTTTTAACACACCATACACGTTATAAGGACTATTCAATACCTAAGTAAATACATTTCATTTTTGCATTAAATATTAAATATAGCAATATATTGTATTATATTATTCATAGTCATTGAGCGCCCTTAAACTAAAAACTAACCATTAGTTTATTATTAATCTTCTCTGTCAACAGAATGAATAAAGCGTACACGAATATGAGTAATACGATTACAATCATTGTTGTTTGTGATCCTACACACTGGTGTAGTGAAATTGCATATTTAACACGCCGTCAATGGATTGCTGTTAAATTTGAATACAGAAGTAATTTTCTTAACTGTTATATAATATTCAAGCACTTTGAATCGTGATGTTTTTGTTAAACACCTTATTTACAGAATAATGAACATGCATAAATATATTATTATTACATTAAAAATAATTAGAACAATTGAAACGTCGCAACTATTGACACTGTCTACTTATGGCTTAAGTCACTATACTCGGAATAACTCCAATAGAATGACATTATCTCATCATTAGCTTGTAATATATGTAATTTATTAACATGTAATACATTTATATTTTCAAAGTTATTTTGGAATCATTTATTTTTTTAATTTATAGTTAATATTATTAAATAAATAAAATATGTATATATTATATTCATATAAATATATAATATGTATAATAGTAGAAATTTTGTTTTGTAACAAATTATAATTTATAATTGAACAGAAATTGTGACTGATGTAATGAAATAATAACATTGTTTTTATATTAATTTAAAAATTATTGTAACAATAAATTGTTTATTAACCGTGCTAGCTATAGCAATGTTTGTGATTTTACTCGAATTCTACACAGATACCAAACAATAAACACACAAATCGTTCCTTACAATAATACAACGATATATTTCCAACTCTATCCGGAACATACATAATACATATTCATATTACCTGCAGTTAGTAATATAGTTATAATTTTATGATAATACTAGATAAAATGAAGCTCTAGACTATTTAATTTAAATACAAATAAGACTATTTAAATCAAATTCTGAAATCCCGGCGGTCCAAACTTTCTTAATTCAAATATAATAATGGCATAAAATATTCAAAATAAATATTTCTTGTACGTTGGGACTAGAATGATAGTAGTAAATAATATAGCTAACATTTCAAAATAAATAACAACAAACAATATTATAGCTATACATTTGTAAATTAAAAACTAAATAATTATAGTATATTGTTAGGTGCTGCGCAGTATCGTAAACAGTATAATTCCGCACTCTTTTTGAATTCAGAGGGATTTTAGAGGTGAATAGAATACCCACAGTGTGTAATTACCAAAACGCATATGAGTATACTTTTTGAGTCGTCCCGATATTATCGGAAAAGGACCGCGTGGAAATCAAAGAAACCAGCCTAGATGGTCGAGATGGATTACAAATAACAGCGTATAGAAACGCAGAGTTGCGTGGACAGTCTTCGGATTATTGCAATTATAGTACCTAAATATTTTTAAGGTCAATGAAATTATGTCCGAATGGAGTGACCGGGGATTATTATGAACACGGAATATCGGGTATACATAATATTAAACATACTCGCAACACAACCCTCCGGGGACCGGTACGCACACACATATATTTACTATCGTATCAGCTATGACGCGCTCGTTTTATTATACTTAGATGGTATTATTAAAACAGACAAAAATCGCAACGTACCTATGTTCCTTTTCGCGTGTATGTGCCCGTACAGTTTGTTGAGATCGAGCGCAGAAACGATAAGGCCGCCACCACAGCAGCACAAGATCATCGCGGCGGTCAGGATGAGCTGCTGCTGCCTCGCCATGATATCGTCTGTCGGCTCGGACGGTGTGACACTGAGTGTGTATCCTTGCGTGTGAGCGTCGTGTCGGTCGCGGGTTTCCCGTGACGGCGACGGCCAACACCCAAGCAATGATAGCGCGCCGGCGCCGGGCACCGCAAACAGTCGAACGTATATTTAGTCGTCACCGCCTCCTGTTCCTGCTCCTCCTCGTCCTGCACCTCCACGTCCTACTCCTACTCCTCCTCTTCCTTCCGACATCCTTCTCTTCATCTACTCGTTCACCGCCGCCCACTCTACCCGCCCTGTACACTTCTAGCCACCACTGCAGCCGACGCCGCCCGTCATAGCTTTTTGTGTGTTGTAGTCCGTACGCTAACAGGTAGGCTGCGCCGTTATAGTTGTTGCACAGCTATATAGCCCGAGCAGCACCGCACCGTAGGGGTTTTCGCGTTAACAGCGGCACAGTCGGACCCATGAAAGTGGTTGGATGGTGGTGGTGTGGCGGGAGGATGACGGTGTGGATGGCAGGAGTGATGGTGGTGGACGATGCGGGGGGTGAGAGTTTTGCGAGTAGTACGCGGATTATCGGACATTTCCCCCGTCTGCCGTCCTCCGTAATGTAATGAAGAAACGCCGCCACCGTGTCGGTTAACCTACGCGTTTTGCTATGAAACGAAAAATAAAATAAATTCATCATTGTACTCGCCAAGACATAATATGTTTTGAGATATTATCATCGGTTCGTCGGTGATTTTATTTTTTATAAATCATATCGTCTAACGCCTATCACCCAAAACATACTTTAAAATGATATATTAGTTACACATTATATGCTTATTGTATACTTCAATATATACTCATAACACACTACACGTCTGTATTGTATAATGCTAATGCATATACTATATTAGTTACTAATGTATAATATGTATCCGATGTATGTATATTGTGCAGAAGTACTAATATATACGGACACGCCATAGGAAATATGCTCAAATCTCCATGGTAACGTTGTCACCGTTACCGCCGAATTCTGAACGACTGACGTGCGTTATACTGCAGACAATATTAAACACACATACCATAACAGACTTAACACTACCTATATACACGTTTAGTGTGGCCCTCGTGCGTTTGTTGTTGTGGTTGGCTCTCAAAACGCAATACCATTATAATAGGTACATTTTTGATGATATTTCTAGTACGATTTACGTCTTGAGAGACGGTGGTAAAATAATAACAACAACTGCACTACAAAAGCGACCAACTGTTGGAGGCACCAGGCTGCACCGCTGCGCCTCCGTCACTATACTGCTCCCACCTGCACTATACCACCTAAGTGTATATTATTATGGTATTACGCTGTGAAATGTTCACCTACCTAAACATGAAATGAATTAAATCGCGTGAGTGTTTTACAAAAAAAAAAAAAAAATCTGAAAGTCAATAAAACACTACATAAATATTAAATATTATACGTACTTACCTATTTTATTATTTTATTATGTAAACACTAATGCATTCATTATTTTATAATGTTTATCCACAATTTATAACAATTAATTTATTCTATTATAAATGCATACTACTATACTATGTATGCAAGGGTTGAGCAGTTTGTATAAACATTATTGTATTTTTTTCGGTGTGAATCGATTTAAATATTTGTTCTAAAACTCTGTAATTAGTTCAACATATTCGTAATTTTTTGTATGAGTACACTTTTTATAATATACGCTCCATTCATATTGGTTTAATTAAATGTCTAAAATATTAACTTATTAATTATTTTCTGGTCACAATATTACACCTACGCTTACTTTAGAGCTGCCATATATGTGATAAAATAAATGTAAAATCCTGAGTCCAGTAAGTTGTATTGTGTCAATATGGCCATGTTTGTATATTATTAAAAAGATTCCACAAAAAAAGTAAAAATTATTTAACTGTCAATAGAAGTTTTTATGCGTATAAAAAACAACCACTTGGGATACACTTCTAGTTGAGACTTGAGACACCAAATTTATACACAATAACACAGAAGAAAATATTTATTGTGTAGTAACTTTATTTTATGTACATCACTTTACGAATAACTACATCTTTGTTGTTTTAAAATCTGTTAAATGTATATTTTTCAAATCGAATGACTGTTTAACCCTTTAATTTATAATGATAACATTACGGCACATTCTTTTCGATATTTTTGTATAAAGTCTTTGTCTTAGTCAGTCAGTCAGAACCACAGCCTAGGTGGTTCTTTCTCACACAAAATTATTTAGGATAGAGATGACATATTTCCTTTAAAAAAGTGATTTTAAAGTTGTCATATTTTATATCAAAATTTAAATTTAAGAGTATTTAACTGTGAAAAAATTTAATTTTAAAAATCCTAAGCTGTAATATATTGTATTTATTTTGTCTTGTTTGCAACATATTTGGTTTCTTTTTAAGATTAATTTTAAATATAATAACTTATGGATAAAGGATTTAATTCATTTTTATTGGTTATTTGTGATTTATAATTATTAGATGATTTAAAATCAAAGTAAATGATCTAATAACTACTATCTATTTAGACGCCAAATAAAATGTATATAACACTTATTTTTTTATTGAACAACATTTTATTATCTGTAATTACAATATATATTACAATAAGTAAATGGGATGGGGATGATTAGCGGGAGGAGAGAAATCACCCATTGGTGACACCACATAAAATTTTAATACTTAACAGATGTATATTATTGTGTTTCGTACACAAAATATATTTTTTTTACCTTACAATCGTTTCACATGGGAAACAATCATTCAGACTAGTGTAATACATAATAAAGTTGAGGATATCAAAACACCAAATGTATACACGATATAGAAATTAGAAAACAATATTTAAATTTAAAGTCTAGTGAACTGATAATGATGATTTAAAAACTTGTCAATCTTAATAATGCATGATTTGTCAAACTCAAGTTATAATTAGTTTAAAAATAATTACTAAATAAATTTAAAAGTGTGTTTGATTTATAAATAATTCAGACATTTTCCTGCAACAATATACTGTGATAAAGTCTTTCATTTATATTTTAAATAACGTCACGTGTGTTAAAATACTAAAATATATGTACCTAACCTAATATTATACATTTATACATAAGAATAGTAAACTATTCCTTAACCAAGACTTTAATAACTATTTTAAGATTATTCATTCATCATTAATGAATAGAAACTAAAATTTGAATTATAGTAAAATAAATATTACTTTTTAAATTAATTTTACCATAAGTATAGTGCCTATTTTACATGAATACAATTTTATCTTTATTATTCAGTTCATATTATAATGTGTTATAAACTTATAAAAATTAAGTATTAACCAATTAATTTTATCTGAACAAATAAATATATATAATAATGCATTGTATTTTATATTGTTGATTTAATGGTAACACTTTTAAAACATACCATGTTGTAAATAAAAAATACATTACATTTATTGGATTTGTTGTATAAGTTATTTGATTATTTAAAATTATTTAAATATTGTTTGCATAAGCAAAACAACATAAACATTAAACATATTTAATAAAAAAAAATAATAATTTAGGCAGAGCACGTCATTATTGATAATATTTTTGTATACATTGAACGAAAAATTTTATTGAAATATCGTATTCACGTTTTCACTTATTTGTTTTCTAAATATAAATTAATAATAATAGTCAATTGAAGTAAAATAATTACATATTTTAAATATTCATGAACTTACAATAAAAATCCCCAAAACATTATGTCTCTATAGGCTTTAGTGATAAATAATAATTAACTATATAATAGTAATATTTACTAGGTGTTAGTTTTAAAATGAAAGAAAAACATATTTTTAAAAACCTTATACCTTATAAATTATACCTTATACCTGATAATCATGTTATAGTAATAATAGATATGAATTTATATAAGCCTAATTCAAATTAAAAACTTCTATTTGTACCTTAATTTTTATTAGTGTTTCATACATAACTTGGACTACTTTGACGATTTTTTACAAGTTTTTATACTTAAATATTTTCAAATCAATTATATTTATAAACAAATTTCAAAATAATAATAGTTACTTGAAATGTTACATAAGTCAAATTAATCAAAACCTATAGCTTAAATCAAAAGTCAAAACCCATAGACCCTTAACTCTTAAGATTTAAGATTTAAGAGATAAGGAAATACAGACCGGTTATGATTTTAAATATATTGGTTTTTAAACCTTGCTTATACCAGTGTATTTTAAAAAACTAAAAGAAAACAAATGTAATTTACTATTTTTCACTAAATTATAGTATAATAGTATTAATAATTATTTTTTAAATTTTAAAATGATTTAAAAGTCAATCCTTGTTGATAAGCTAATTACAAACATATATATCAGTATGTGAAATTTAATTCAGCCTTTTTCTTTAATATTTTAAGTTCCTGACAGTTTTAGAAAAATAAGTATATTAGGTATAATCGTTTAAGTAGGTAACAGGTTTGCTATAAATTAGAATACTACTTTGCAATTCATCGGTAATTTTGCTTTAAATTAGGGGTAATAATGGTAATATATTACAAAAATAGAAAATTCTCGAAATTGAAAATTTAATAAGAAAATATAGGCTTACATATACAATTCGACTCACTCGTGTCATAGAATGAAATGAAAACTTCTCTCGGATTCTAAACAGAAATTAAATAAAAATTAAGAGTTTCCATACTAAAAGGTAACGTTAGGTTTTTTTAATTCGTCCATACATGAAAAGGATTTTTTATAAAGTATAATTCATGTATAAGATATATCATCATTAAAATATTTGAATAGAGTTTATAAAAGTAATGAAACTAAAAAAATTAATATATTTGCTTTGACATTTATATATTATATGCTTTATGCAAAAAGTTTTATGTAGTGAGAAATTAACAGCAAAATCGAAAACAATGGTCAATGGCTCATTGAACACAAGTATACAAAATACATAAATATTTTATACGGGATCTTTGTGTTGAAAATAATTTATGACACACTAAAAATAATTTAACTTTTGTACCAAAAAAAAATATGAACCTTATAATTTTAATTTTAAAATTAATATTTCTAAAAGTATAATAATAAACTGTATAAAATAACTTTAAAAACTCTCTTTTTATATCGTTGGTAAAATTAATTTTACTAAAAACCATATATACTATTTAGAAAATAGATCGGGAAATTTAATCAGGCAATGGTTTCATGGAAAAAACTTTTTAAACCTATATAATGTTTAAATTATAGTGTGTGTATAGAATTACATAAATAATTCATTAAATGTTTTAAATTAATTAAATAATATAAATTCTTAAATCGTGAATCAATATAGTATATACCTATTAAACTTAAAAATTAATGTTTTCAATGTTTGCTTTTTTGTAATACTTTAGTAGCTCCTATAAAAATCATAGAATAATATCCATCTATTGGATATTCTAAAAGGGTTTAGGCGAAGTGTGGTGCGACCATCAGGCGCCTACTAAATTATAATCTACTCAACAATAAATCGATAATTTATTTACATTGTCCTTATGTCACGTGATTACGTGAAGAATATTTTAAATTAAATTTATTGTAGGTTATAGGTACATATTATTATGTATCGTTACAATAACAACCGTTTTTTAATCACGTATTACAATATTTATGATTGGTATTTGAGTTAAAAATTAATTTATTTCAATCTATCTCATTTAAAAATGGAACGAGTGTCTCAGTGTTCGTTAAAAAGAGTTAAGTAGTATTTTAAAAAATAATCATTATTGTAGTTATGACTATTCTGAATTGTATTTTACACATATATTTGAAAAAAAACATTATACCTATATTTATAAATAAATAATGTAAAAACCATGTTGAATTACCTTATAATAATATATTCATAGCAGTACTTTTAAAAAAAAAATCAACAAACCTCTACATCAACTTAAAATATATTTCTGTAGAAAAGTAGATTTAACTTTGTAAATGATTTATCTTTACGTGATACCGTGGGTATTACACATGTCCTTTTTTGTTTAATATATACAATTATGTTTCGCATTAATGATA